>CM023097.1:20470473-21070473 GCA_013103745.1 Gardenia jasminoides | reverse complement strand
CCAAATTGAGCTTCTATTTTGTTTATAGCTTATTCATTCTTCCATTTTGATGATGGTGGCTTTGTGTGTCTTAGATTCTAGCTTGGAACTAAAGTCTGCACAAATTGCATTATGATTCCATTATGCAGAAGTGATTTATTTTCACCTGCTGGTATCACCTAATTTCATTATGATTGGCAAGTTTATCCGGCTCTAGCCGTTGTGGAAAACTTCTACACTTGAGGATTTATAGCTTTGGCAGAGAAGAAAACATTAAAGACATCAGAACAGCAAGAAGTACTCAGTAGAATATTTCTGCTCAGCTGCTACAGACTTGATTCCGGTTTCCTACTTGTGAATGGCTTTGCTGACCCGTGTAGATGGATGCATGGTGCTCATTTAGGTGTTCTTCCATTTTGAAGCCGTAGTAAAATTCCATTTTGTGTGCCTATTAATTTTGCAGCAAAGGTGTTCGTATTAGGCATTTCAGATTGCAGGAAAACTTTTTCTCATCCCCTGTTTCAAATCTGATTTTATTGACAATATGTTCATAGGGGTATTTCTAAATCCTGGGTTGTTGGACTGATCCAATGTAATGGAGTCAGGAGTGACACTATGCAGCCATCCCTGAAGACCACAATGTATGCTCAGTACAACCATGATTTTGTCAAGAAAAATACGAGGCTTATTGAGTTGGTTTGAGTATGGACTTTGAGCTCGTGATATTTGACAGAAAGTGATTAGTACTGTTGGAGGGTTCTTATTAGAGTTTCATCCACCCAGTAGTATTGCAGTTTTATAGATGTTGTTTTACTTGTACTAAGGAGTAATATCCTCCTTTATGCGCAGGTCTCTTTAGAGGACAGGACATGTGAAAAGAAGTGTTTAAAATTTTTGGGTGGAAAACATAAGCTTGGATATCAATTATTCTGTTCAACTTGTTACTTGATAATTGCTCGATGAAATTTTAAAAAGCTGACATATTTTGGTTTCTTTTATGTTCCTTTTTCAATATTGGGTAAGTATTTCCCTTGACAGGAGTTCAGCTGATATGTGTGAATCAAGAAGCATGGATTTCCTGGATATAATACATGTTATTTATTCTGCGTTAGTTGCTACATGGCTCCTATAGTCTCAGTGATGGTACAAGCTTAACATAGGAAAATGGGACATGGGCAAATTGTGCATCTTCTACTTGGGCAGAGCAAGTAATTTAAGTCATATAAAATAAACATTTACTTCCAGGAATATATTTTTTCTCCACTTAAAATCAGTTTTTGGGTTTTCTTTACCTTCAATTCGTGTGGCCAACATGCTTGTTTCTTGAACATCTTGAATATTGTCGTTTAAACTACTAAAATGCAAGTCTAAATCCTTTAGGGGTTTCACAAGTTCATGTCAACTTTTCAGTAGATAATGCTAGTATGACAATTAGGTTGTAACATACTATCTCAGGAATAGCTTTGATGGTAATATGTTGTCAAATGTCATAACAACAGCATGCTGGATCACTTTTGGCTTGGTAGTTGAAGTGAACCAAACTGATGTTCTTGATCAACATTTTCATTGTTATTTGTTTTCTTGTAGTCATTTTTGCATCCTCATGTGAAATAGATACATGAGTGCTTATGGATCCTTATTTGTAATCAAAATGAGGGTAATATTTATAATAGATATACTCATCCAATTGACTTAGCTATTGTAGGTATCATTTAAGCATATGGTAATTACTTCCTTTTGTTTTTTTTTTTTTTGTATTAGAAATCCATTACACAATCATCAAAAGTAACTCTTAAAGAATTATGTGCAGCCAAAATTTGTTGGAGAGAAACAAAGGCCTGTAGACAGATTTATTTTTAGAAATATGTCTGCAAAAATGAGCATGGCTATAAATCATACTTATGATCTATGTGCGTGTGTGTGTATTCTGAATTTTCACCCTGAGAAACAATATTCATCATTACTTAAAACTTTTTCCATTTGCATGTCCCCTTCAATTCATAGCGGCTGCTATAGGCAAAATTGAAGGCTCCTATGTCACATTTTTCTCAGTACATGAAAAAGGATATCTTAACTTTAATGCATTGTTAATGCAACAGTTGTATTTCATTCCTTATTCTTTCTTCTAATTTCAAGCCTGTTATTGATGTTTGAACTAGGTTCTTCAACAACTAATTGCCTCTGTACAGCTTCTGCAAATGAACCTCTAGAACAGTCAGGTTTATTTACATACTCAGATAAATGTTCATTTGATTGTATGCCTTACTTTGCTATAATTTTGGCTTACAATAATATCACCTCTTTAATAAAGATGTTTGCACAGGGGGATTGATCTCCAGTTTGTGCTTCACGCTATAAGTATTTTCAGATGCAATAGAAGGCATTGCAGCTTTCTCTGTGGTCTTGCCTTCGACTGGTATTCAAGCACCACATAATGAAGCAGAGTACATTCCAGCTGAAGGTTCAATCCTTACTCATTGTGTTACTTGTTATTACTCTTGCCCCACAAAAATATTCAACTTTCTCATTTAGACCTTATTAAAATTTTGAATGTAATTAATTTAACTTCAAGTAAGCCAAGTAAGGCAACATTCATTTCAAGTCACATTTCCATTCATTGCATTCATTTTTTGTTTACAAGAACATTGTGTATAATTAAATTGACTTAATTGGAAAATATTTACACACAGGCATCGGCCTGCTCCTTGCACAGGGAAGACTTCCTACTATTACTAATATGTTGAAGTGTGATGACATATATATATATGGTTGATTAAATGATTTGATTTATGACACAATAGAACACACATGACAAATTCTTCTATAGAAAAATTTTAGCATTGTGAATTGATGTTTGGGTTAATGGAGATGATGCTTAATATTAGTGGGATAATCTCTCCGTGCAAGATCCATGCAAGGTAGAAGTAGACATCTTGGCAATAAGGTATCCTTAAAAATCCAAAACATACAATAGTTGTGCAATTGCTCAAGTTGAATATTGACCTTTTCATAACTGGCGTGATCAAAATATCACAATGCAATGCCTTGAGAATCATTTAAAGTGGTAAATGGATGTCAGAAATCATTTAAAGTGGTAAATGGATGTTAGGAATCATATAAAGTGGTAAATTAATGGTCAGTAACTAATTTGTAATCATTTCTTGTACTTATAATTTGAAATTTGTTATCATCTTCTTGTACTTGCTTAAATTTGGTAGTTAATTATACTTCCAGTTGAAGTATTGAAACATATTAATTTGCTTAGGGATTTACTTTTGTTATGGAGCATTAATAGTAATTTAATTTTGCTTAAAAATTCCTTCTTTTAGTTGCATGTGGATCATTATTATTAATTTACTTTTGCGGGCTATGCAGGTATTTTAAGACATAGGCTGTTTGGAAGAAATTTGTTACCTAATTGGAGTTGGCTTTTGGACATGTTGATGAAGATGGCTGAAGTTTGACCTTAATGCTTTACTATGTGCTTTTGATTAGTAATGTGGTATTTTTGTTTTCTAGATGGCCACTTGCTATTGTATTTATGATGAATTTAGATATATTTATGATAATATACATACATATTTCAGGCTTAATTTGTGTGTTAATTTTATTTTTAACATTTGTTGAGTTGGAAATTATCTATTGTATTTGTTGAAAATGTTATAGGATAGTGTAGGATATGCTGAATTTTAGATCTTCTAAATAAAGTTTAGTGACAAGTTTAGAGAATGTTGTCACTGATTGCAAATTCACGTAGTGACAACAATTCTTGTTATTGATGAACAGGACCGATTGTGACAAGCCAAAAGTCGTCACTATAGAGACAAAATTTGTGACAACTTTTGCTTCATCTATTACAACAAAATAGATGTAGCTGTGACAACAAGTGTCGTCACAGAATGCTAACAGTTTATGACGACTTTTTGGTTGTCACTGGATAGCATGATTTTGTGACGACCCTCTTTAGGTTGTCACATGGATCCTTTTGTGACATAGAATCTATGTCATCCGATTATTACCCAAAAAAAAAAAAAATCTTTATGAGAGTTTTCCATCAATGGGTTTTTTGGCCCATCTCTAGGTATGACTGGCTACAAAAAGGTGGAAGTAATTCTAAATTTTTTTTGGCTCAATACTAGCTAAAAATAAAGGTGAAATTATTCTCCAAAGTAAACTTATTCTTACACAAACAAACACACACACACACACATAAAACACAAAATAGTGAAATCAATATATTACAACTTCTGATTTGTGAAATTGAAACCATAATTTTTGGATTTTGGAACATGAATCATGATCACCGGACCAAAATGTCATCGCTAGATGAACAAGTACACTAGATTTAAAAAAAAAAAAAAACTCCGTGTTAGTGTGTTTCCGATTTTGCAACCATTTCTCAAGAGGCTGTATTTTAATATAGATTCTTCTATCAGCCAGCTGAATAAATATTGTGCGACTTACTGTGGATTCTATAGTATATATTATGTCAACTTATGACTCCTAGAAAATTAGAAAAAGAGTACTCTGACCACAAGAACCAGGCAAAAGGCCGTTAACTTCCAATCTGCGATGTATAAATTTAAGTTTGGATGGAAAACTAATGGAGAGAAACGAAAGATCAAACATAATATAATTTTGAGGTACTTATTCTCAAGATGATGACCTATCTATCTTTAGCGACCAAAAATAACCCATCTTTATTGATCATTCCTCCTTTGCACAAGGTAAACGCAACAGCTTCAGCTTATTTTATGGTGTGATTCAGCTGCTGGCATTGATGATTTTGAATTATTTGACATTTATTTTTCACAACGTGTTGCTTAAAAATTGGTTAAAGTGTTATGGGCTGCTTCTTTGAAGGTACACAACCTTTTTCGTTTTATGTTTTCGATCCTATTATCAGGTTTATAGTTACAGTGCCAAAAAATTTACACCACATATGGAGCAAAATAAGATGAAGAATGTGCTGGCACAAGAAAAAAAAAATCACAAAAAATTTTCATTAGATTCATCCACCTCACGGATTTTTTCATGCACATCTTTGTTGAAATCAAAACTTTTAGCAATAAATTCTTGACCCATCAATCACCCCAAATAAAGATGCAAATCCAAATCTTTAACCATATAAAAAATTTCACAAATTTATCCATTAGCAGCAAACACATCTTCTTTTAAATCAACTTCTCATGTCAAATAAATTTTTGACTTATGATCTGACTTACAAGCAAACTTTATCAAAATATAGAAAAGATATGATCAAGAACATTAAAGTGATTGAGAATCAATAAAGAGTTGCATATAATAGTTTGTTTTTCACAACCTGTTGGTTAAAAATTGGTTAATATGTTGTGGGTTGCTTCTTTGAAGGTACACAACTGTTTTTTTTAAATTCTTTAAGAAAAAAGGGAAATTATTATCATGTTTATAGTTACAGCGCCAAAAAAATTTACAGCGTCACATATGGAGCAAAATAAGATAGAGAATGCACAAACCGTCATGAGATTTACAATTAGACACATTTTTAACACTGGCTGATGCATGGAGGGGCGGGAAGGGACACCTAGTCCTCAAGATTTTGGAAATTCCTGTATAAAAATTAGGTTTTTCCCCTTCAAAATTTTAAAGTCCTTTTGTCTCCCTGTAGGATACTAAATTAAAGCTTTTCACTTATATCTCTGTAAATATTATACTTTGTCCCCAAAAATTTTTTACAAAAAAGGCAGAATTCCCGTTAAGTATACGTCTTAGTACAGTGATCATTAAGAAGAAAACAGAAAATATTTTAGTCCATTTGTACACACTATCAAACGAGTGTGAGAAGCGTGACAGGGATGGGGAAATGAACCAACCAAATTAGACAAACCAAATGAACGTGTATCTATTATAAGTTGTATTCCTTCTAGAAAATCTCTGTTTCCTTTTTTTTAACTAAAATCCTTATTACAGTATTTCCTACCATCAACCAGCAAAAAGTGATTACCAAAAATAAAATAAAATTGAGCAATGGAAACTTAAAGTTCAATTCCAATGCATACAAAATTTAGTAGAACTATGCATCTAACAAGTACACCTTAATTATTAAGTACTATATGATCAGAGGATAGAAATGATGAAACTAGACAAATTCAAGCGTGGATAACAAAGATTGGAAAAGTTTTATGATTTTGATAAAAAGAAAAAAAATTTAAGAAATGATAATAACCTAAGATGGACGTCACTTCGTATAATTGCAGAAACCAACACCCACAACCTTCAAAGAATCAAACTGTCACGCCCCAAATCCGCGTCCCTGGACCGGATTTGCAACGTGGCATGCCGTATCTATGAGATCTTACTCCCACAAATACAAGGCAACATGATCCTATCTTACAAAAATTCATTAAAATTTAAAACTTACAAATGTTAGAGAAATACATACTACATTTAAACTATTGCAACTGCTAAAAACTTATACTACGTTACCAACACAAGTTTCTAATTATCTACCTTTCTCTTATCGTCTACTCGTATCCGAACTTACTTTTTGAGATCTGCAAGAAAAGTTATGACAATATGGGTTGAGCAACACATGCTCAGTAGATAGTGCTAGCTCCCCTATCAGATCATGTAGCTACATACATAATATATTTTTGCCAAATCCTTTCACACAGTCCACATGCACATAGTAGGCTAAAAAGAAATATTTTGCAACTTTTCCAAAATTACATACATATATTTCAAATAATTTTCATTTGACGTGGCATGAAAACACATGACATGATCATCTTCACTGAACATACTTGCAAATCATACACATCTCAATCATGTCATCATATTTCTCAAAACACAACTCTTAAACAATACATGCAACATCCGGCTTCTGAGTATTCAACCTAGAGATTAAACCCCGTCTAGGAGGGCGACCAATGGGTTTCATGATTACCAATTGGTCACATGACATGACATGAGTCAATCGGCTGGGCTTTATACCGAATTGCCATGACTAGGTCAATCGGCCGGACTCTATACCAAACTGCCATGACCCCTTACATGATCAGGACTATAGTCCCTACCGTCTATTTCATGACCGTTCAGAGCTCATTTCATACATCACATGCATTTTCTTTCACGAAATTATGCCACTCAATTCATAACATGGTGAATAGTAAAACATTTCAAAAAAAGCATACATGATCCATTTTTCATATACTAAAGTAAAGCATTTACTCGTGAAAATTCATATTTTGTATTTCAAAAATACAGAGGGGTAAGAACCACCTACCTCAAACAGCTGAATTGGAGCTATTCTTAACTCGCTTTTAACTTGCGTCAAATCTATAATCAATGACATGTATATATTCATTAAATTATTGAACTTATTTTTCGGGTAATCGATCCTAACTTAAACAACCCTAGAAAAGGTGTTTAGACATTCATTAAAGTGCACTTAAAAAGTTTCTAAAGGTAAAACATTTCTCTTTTCAAAAGTTTCCTAATTTAGAAAGTTTCTCTTTTTAGAAAATTTCCATATTTAGGAATTTTGATATTTTATTTTAATCAAAAGTGGTATAATTTTATGATATATGAATAAATATTATTTATTTGCTTACTTATTCATCTATTACATTTATTTATCTTATATATTATTTATTTATCTATTTATGCATATTTATATAGCTTATTCATGCGCTTATGTATTTAAAATAATTACTTATTAGTTTATAATAAGTACTTAACTTATTTATCCAATTAATATTTATAAGTATATCTCATTCATTTATTCACGTATTTAACTTATTAACGAGTATTTACTTATTATTTCTCTAGCCTATTGTCATTTAAATAATTAATCATTATAAATTAATTAATCAATTAACTAAGTGTTATTAACTAATCAATCATTTAATTAATTACTATTAACCGCTCATTTAATTAATCATTTAATTAATTATTATTAATTGACCATTTAATTATTTACCCTTAATTAACTAAGAATTTAAATAATTACTATTAAGTAATTAATCATTTATTTTAATTTCTATTAATTACTTATTTAATTAATTCCCCTTAATTAATTAGAAATTTGACTAATTACTATTAATTATTTTGTCCTTTAACTATTTGCTACCAATTAATAATTTAATTAATAATTATCAATTAATTAATCATTCAACCAATTAATCTTAGTTAGTTAATCATTTAGATATTTATTGTTAATTAACTAATAGCTTAGCTAATTATATTGGTGTATCATGTATTTAACTATGTATTACTAATTAATCGTATATTTAACTATTTCCTATTAACTAATTAATAATCTACTTAATTACTATTAATCAATTACTCTCTACTCATTTATTAACAATTAATAATTTAATTAATCCATAATTATGAAATTATGATTAAGATTGTCAATACTACTTTTATTTCCTATTGGGCTCTATTATTTTATTATTGTTGGATTAATAAGTTTGGGCCTTTACTAACTAATCTGGACCACACAAGTTAAGTTGTAGTCTTGGTATTTTATGAAAGTTGGGCCGCTGCCTATTTTCCCTAGTCCAAAGAAACCAGGGGTTTGTTTGGATAGAGAGTATTTGAAATAATAATTTGAAATAAAACATTATAGCACTTTTTTGATGTGATGTGTGTGAGATAAAAAGGTGGTTGGAAAATGTGTTAATGATGCAAGCAAGTAAATTTTGGGCAAATTTTAGGAGAATTCTCCTATCCAAACAAACCCCAGATTCCCTTTAAATTTCTTTAGGTCTAACTAGCTAGCCCAACTCTCTTTTTTTTTCATTTGACCCAACCCAAAATCTAACCCAATTTGTTTTCTTGACCCGATTCAAATCCTAAAACCCTACCCGGTTTCCTTGGATCCGACCCAGTCCCAGACCCTAATTGCAAAACGGGTCATCTTCTTCCTCCTTCCAATTTTTTCCAGATTTCATTTTTTTTTTTACCAAAACCCTAGCAAACTTGGTAGCCGCCGCCGCCATCATTCTTCCTTGCTGCAGGCAATGGTCGCCGGCAGCCTTGCTAGTAGTAGTAGCGGCTGCCGCCGCTGCTGTTTCATCTCTCTCCCTTTTTCTTTTTATTTTTTTTCCTGCTGCCATGGCTAAACCGTGGCCGCCCTTTCGTTTGCCGGCCAAAGGCCGGCCTCCTGCCGTAGATTGCGTCGTCGGCCTTCACCGGCGATGCTAGGCAAAAAGGGAGGGTCTGATGACCCTTCGGATCTGCCATGGCTCAAGTTTCAAGCTTCAGCCATGAGTCCGTTTCTTTTTTTTTTTTCAAAGTAACCCCACAACTTTTTTCTCTTCCATTAAGGCCCTAGAACTCCACAAATCCTATACAAATTTCCTCTCATCAGATTTCATCCTCTAAAATTCCAACCCTATAGTTTAGTAATTTTTGCATCATCTCCTATATACCAACATGAATATTTTCAAGCAGTTCCAAGAAAGCTAAATCTAGCATATAAATTCCAATTCAGGTATGAATTTTGTTTCTAAATATTAATGGCTCACTATAAATGAATATAACAATTAGTATGATGAATTCTATAATTACCCAAAACTTAATAACGAAAAGCCTAGAATGCAAAAACTTACGTGATTAAACTGTGTCGCCCTCCTCTCCTGAAGGTTGCCTATGGCCTTCAATGTTTAAGGAAGTTTTCTGGGTTTGTTTTATCGGATGGAGAGGAGAGAAGAAACTTACGTTGTTTTGTTTTGGGAATAGGTAGTTTATGGCAATCCTAAACTAATGTGCAAGGATAAGGTGTTTAACCACCCACTATTTAGTAGTAGTTGGGTTGGAGGAGGTTATTGGTTAGTGGGTAGTTACTAGAAGACGTAAATCCCCTTATTATTATTATTATTGAAATACATTAGTTTTATTAATAAAATAAATTCCTTAAGAAAAATCTTAGAAAAATCTGGGGTTTCACACAACCATTCCAACAGTCAAAGTTTTAGCATGATTATGCAAATTTTTTCGTTCGTAAGAGATTTCAACTCCAACAAAATAAACATTATTCAACTCAATCAACAATTTTGAATTATTGATCCAAGATCTTCAATTTCATTATTCAATAACGCCACATTAACAAAGTGAAATGTTTCATAACCATTTGGAGATTCCATGAAAATAAACTTCTTGAACAACAATTGCCTCTTTGTTTTTTTTTTTTTACCAAATCAACATTTTCTCTTGTTCCCTCATTATATGAACAGATTCTTGAAAAATTCATCACTCTTGAAACCTCCAAACAATGTATGCAAACCAAAAATTTATAATTGTTACAAAATCTTCAAACATATTTATATCATCATCAATTTAGCTTTCTCAAAATTTACTACCTATCTCCAATCAAATTTTAATTTAAAACCATATTTTAACTCAATATTTTTTCAGAAAGTAATAAACATCCTTCAAAAATATCAAAGGTATTTTGGAATGAACCATAAATGTTTTGGAAAAGCAAGTCTGTGATTGTTTTATGCATATTTTGAAAACGCAATTTTTTTCCTTCTTTCGAACTCTTTCTAGCAAAATACTTAGAAAAACTGAAAAAAAAATTATGTAAATTGCACTGTCTGAGATATTAATGATCTTCTGAATAGTTTATTCCTTTTCTCTCCCAGATATTTTTATGATTATTTAATTCTTTGAATTTAATAGTTCTACATGTCAATATTCGTTGTGGTACTAGTTGGCCACTAGACACAACTTCATCATTCCTATCTCAAAAAGTCTCAGAGTCAAACTTAAGATTATTTTTATGATTTTATTTTTATTTCTATATGTTTTATTAAGGTTTTTATTAGTATTAGGAGTAGTGGAGATGATGTCGGGTTCTATGATAGGTCCTTAGAGGGGCACCATATATTATCCTAATCAAATACTTAGTTTTATTTGTCTAAAATTTTTAGTATGTTTGGTTTCCTTTTCAGGGTAGGACTTTTATATATTATAAATAGGTGTGCCTAGGACTATTGTGACAAGACTTATATCAATATCTTTGGTTTTACCAAGTCTGTGTGAGTTTTCTCATGATTCTATGAATTTATGATTCATGGTCGAGTTTTGTTTGTGTAGCGATTCTCCATTGAGGGGTGTTCAAGAAACCCTTTCGTTCTTTACACTTTCGCTGTCGCATTAAGTGGTATCATAGTAGCTTTCTTCTGTGACGAATCCTAATATATTCCTTGATAAATATTGCTATCACTATGCTTGCCTTGACGCTACCCTAGATCATTTTAAGCGTTTGATCCAAGATTTGGACCATAAACTTATGGCATGGGAGATCTATACATTGTGACAGTCCCACCTCTCCTTAGGGCGTACCCTAAGGTATCAGTGGACCGCTTGCCCATCTCTCGCCAGAACTCACTCATACAAATGTTCACTAGTTCGATAAATTTTAAATATCACTTCCAAACTTGACAACAACTCAAAACTAAACCACTTCAACATTACAATCCAAGATACAAAATACAACTAGAAAATCATCTTACAAACCCAAAATATAATTCGAAGTATTTAACATCCAAAAGTTTAGATAATGAATCCCAAACACAAAGACCAAGTTTCTCAGGCAAGGTTCAAAAGAATAAGATCCAATCCTAAAGAGTAGCACCTTCACTCGGGTTTTCAGTCCCTGTTAAGGAAAACAAATTTAAAAGAATGAGCTAATGCCCAGCGAGGTCCAAAAGACATGCAAACATGTAAGACAAATAATATTCATGAGTCAAGTGTATACATTATCACAATTAAAGAAAGCAAGTAACAGCACATGAGGGGATATAGGGGCTCTCAGGAGCCAAGATCCACGAAACTTGAGTCTCAGGAGTTATTTTCAAAAGGGCTTGAACACGTTCCACGTAACTGACACTCCGTCAACTTTCACATATGAATACCATGTAGAACTTCATTTACTCCTAACTCTACCAAAACTCTCACCGAACCTGAACTCCAAACACGCGAGAAGAGTAATGCTCGAGCATACCAAGGGTGACTGATATGGACTAAGAGGTGACTCCCGCCTACATAGGTGTAGTACTTACTCCCATACCAAGGGTGACTGATACAGACAAAGAGGTGGCTCCTGTCCAAATAGGCGTAGCACTTACTCCCGCTCAGACACATAAAATGAGTATTGCTCCACAAAAGGGACAAGTCCATATGCCAAGTCCAGAGCATACGTCACGTCACGAATCCTGTGATTTGTCAAATCTCCTCGACCTGGACCTACCCAACGGCTCGATTCGATCGACTTACCACTAGGGCTCAGGAATTCTTGAAATTTACATGCACACGACATATCACGACACGTCACGACACGACAAGATTATGTATGTCACCAGTCAAATAGGAGTGAGTGCGATAAAGTACACACTATCCCCATTTGAGGGATTAGCAAGCCAAGATTTCAAAACACGTCACTTAACAAAATATAAGCCATCTCAAATCATATATCATGCATGGAAACTCACCATTTTTTTCAAAACTCAACAATCCAAGTGAGGATCACTTTCAAGGTCACCACCAAATCCTATAAACAAGTAAAACAAGTAATAAGATTCACGTCACGAGACTAATCAAGAGTTTGACTAGGTGTTAGTTCAAAGCAAAAGTTCTCAAAATTTCTTCAAACTTTCCTCGAGTAGAAAACAATGCCAAAAGGTTTCAATTGAAATAAACACGGCATTTGAAATCCAATTTTCTCAAGGAAGTGCAATGCACTTGAAATGTTTTTTTTTTCACTAACTCATAGATGAACATAAAGTGAGGTTTTTCACCTCTGAAATCACCCATTCGGGCTCAAGCTCAACACGAATACTTGAATCAAGATATTAATACGTATCTAGTACAATTTTCACCAAATCTTGATGCACAAAAATCATGAAAAATAGCCAAAACATTTCAAATACTCAAATTTGCCCAAAACAGTAGTTTTTTCCAAAGTCAATGAAAAACCCAACTTTTAGCCATTCAAAACTCCCAGTTTCAATTCCAATTAAATATACATTCATGGTTGAATAGAATACATAATTATTCGAGCAAAATCTAGTCAAGAAACATCATAAATTTTCGAGATCAAGATAAGCAAAATTTCCAAATTTCATTCGGCCAACTAGCATGATTTATCATCAAGATTTCCTTCAACATTTTTCTCTTTAACCAAAAGATGATTTCATCTCATTCCAACAATCACAACCACAACAAGATTCCTAAAGTCCGCTACCTAAGAGGCTACCTCAAGACAGTTACCTAGATTGGGAATTCAAGAGCCCAACTCCAATTTTCAAGTTAACACTTTCTAGCAAAAATAATCCGTAGATCTAGTGTAGATCTAGAAGATCTACCATTATTAAGGTTAAAACTAAAAGATCTAGACCTCTTACCTCAAGATCTATCGAGATCAAGCAAGTTCAAGTATAGATCTATCCAAAAGTGGATTTACAAGTCGTGTACCTTCAAGTATCCTTAAAATTAGCCAAAGATCTCTTGATGTTTTCTTCCCAAAAGCTTCAAGGATCAAGATGGCAGCTCCTCCTTCTCTCTCTCTCTTCAATCTCGGCCTCTCTCACTTTATCTCTTTTCCTTGGCTGCACAAGAACAAGAAGGGGCAAGAGTTGTTGTTGATTCTTTAAGGAACAAGAGGATGAACAAGATGATTTCCCTTTCTCTTCCTTGCTCTCTCACTCTCGGCTCTCCTTCTCTCTCTCTCTAGCTCAGCTTGACAAGAAGAAGAAATGAGCAAGTTGAAGCTCTCTCTCGAAAGGAATTTCAAGGAACAAGATGAAGAAGAAGATGAAGTGTTGATGGCTTTATCTCTTGAACTCTTCAAGAAGCAAGAAAATGGACAAGATGAAGCCTTCCTCTCTCTCTCTCTTGCTCTCTCTTGGCCGGCTGCTATGGGGAGGAAATGGAAGCAAAATTGAAGTGATAAGGGAACAAAAGGCTTGGCTTTCCATGTTTTAAGGAAAAGTTGGTAGACAACTCCACCAACTCGACTTTATGTCTCGTCAGCGTGCGACACTCTAACTTTTACTAGATTTTTTTCTTTCGATATTGTCCTACCAAAAATATATCTCTGTAATGTCTCTGCATATACTCGGTTTCATCTTAGAGCTACTATTCGCATCACGGCTCAAAAATTAACGCTTAAACTGGATGAAACAAAAATCGGACAATTTATTCACAAAAAATTCTCTAAATTAGAAAATGATAACTCGATGCATAAATTCACTAATAATTTAGTGAAAATACATAATATAATTATTATTATCATTATTATTTATTTTGGAAAAGAATAAAATTTTGAGACCCTCACATACATCAAAGGTGCATAAGCAGGAGATTCACTCATGACAACTCCAATGTCCGTATTGTTTCTCTATTGAAGTCTCATAATTATCAAATCTATGACAGTTAGCAATACAGGATCGCTCAACATACATATTGGATCCATGGCACTAGGGTGCCAATCACTGTGGTAAAATATAAATAAAAGTATCAGAGCCCAATTTCGAGGATGAAGTGATGGAGGAATATATCTACAAACTTGATGGTGAAGAGGCTGATCTTTGTTCATCTTCCTCATTTGACGAAACCCCAATTGAGTTTGATTCTACAATCATGGAATCCCAGGGGTTGGAGTTCCGGGTTTGGAGATCAACAAATTGTTTGCGAAGTATTCTCTAGTAATTCCGCTGTCAAATACATCTTCAATGGATTCATTTCTAGTGACTAGATTGATGCAATTGTTTCCATAGGCCAAGAAAATATCAGCTTTGGTGAGAAATTTATTTTTAAGGAATGTTTATTTAATAATTTTCACACCAAGGCCAGGCAAGTTGAATACCATGTCGTCCAAGGAAAACTCATCAAACTTGTGTTGACAATGGAAGATGGCAAAGTTGTCGGATTGCAGATTTTTGAGAAATGAAGCTCCTTGTTTGTGGAAAGATGCAAAAGCTAGTGCTATTATTTCGGCCCTTCAGAATTCGTAGAAGGATCGTTGGCTTATATTCTTATGATTGTATCAAAATTCTCCATAGGACTTGAGGGAGTTCTTTGTAAGTGGAGGACTCTGATGTAGTACAAGTTGCCCCCTTCTTGGGTGCAATTTTTTCATTCCTATCTCAAAAACTCTTGAATCAAATTTAGGTTTATTTTTATGATTTTATTATTATTATTATTTGTTTTATTAAGGTTTTTATTATTATTAGCAATAACGGATAGATGATGTCGGGTTCTACGATACATCCTATGACGGGCATCCGACATTGTCCCAATCAAACACTAGTTTTATTTGTCTAAGTTTTTAAGTATGTTTTGTTTCCATTTTAGGGTAGGACTTTTATATCTTATAACTAGGTGTGCCTAGGATTATTGTAATGAGACATATATCAATATCTTTGGTTTTGAAAAGTTTGTGTGAGTTTTCTCACATTTATATGAATTTTTGATTTATGGCTAGATTTTGTTTGTGCAACGATTCTCCTTTGGAGGTGTCCAAAAAACCCCTTCTTCTTTTATGCTTTGGCTACCGCACTAATATTTATTGGAACTCTATAGCTTTGAGTTCTACAATAAACTCTCTATACTCTCCTAAGACAATATTCCCATCGACACTTTATTTTTAACCTACTAAACATAATATATAAGAAACAACTGGCACAACAATTTACTTAACAAAACATCAGCTCAAAAAAAAAAAAAAGGACCAGAATTTGACTTTGATAAACTTCTCATAATTTGATAAAAGACTCCTATAATCTTATGCGAAACAGTTCTTATTTTAACCTTGTCGCATAAACTAAGCATAATTCCAATGGAGAATTCAGTGTTGGAATGTATGCCCTAAAACAATTATTTTGTTTAAATACATTCCTAATTAAAGTTTTGTATTTTATGAACTTCCAATTTTATCTGTTTAATATTTGATATAATTGATAAAGTCCTTAGAATATTTATTAATGTGATGGTAGTTACAAGAGTTGTTGACTAATGAGATATCAATCATATTTATAATAAATATTCTTAAATTTCCCTAGTCATAGTATTAATGAGACAGGACATCATTAATACGGACAGACTAGTACACAGTTAGCCCCTACCTAGTGTAAATAGTGGTTGTTCTCATCAACCATGGTATAGTGATACCTAGGCTAATGTGTAGATAAATTGTAGAGTACTAATTCATTGGAGTGATCCACACAGAGATCCCATTAGGATATCTATCTAGTGCCAATGGTTGAATTTCTTATGAAAAATTGTGTAAGTGATCCTAGACTTGAGATCACCATAGTATCTTGAGTGTGAATCACTACCTTTTGATTCTGTTTCTTGTTACTCACCAGGAGTGACTTAAAGAATAGAAATTGGGGGTAGTGTGAAGCATGGGAAGATAATGAGTGATCAAGAGATGATTCACCACTCTGATAGTGGCAGCTGATATCCAGTAAGACCACTAGTTGGAATGTAACCTTAGTAGTTGACTACATTAGGTTAATTGAAGAGTGTCTTCAAGTTAACCTAATCTAAGGTTAATTTCGGGAACTATAAAATTAATTAGTCATTAAGGGAATTGGCACTTGTTCCTTATTCCCTAACTAATTGGATATCAATGATGAAAGGATAATAATTACACGGTAATTTTCCATGGAAAGGTTAGGTCGGAATTCCCCTTGACTAATTCCGAATACTTGGGTAGTTGTGATGTGTTGCTATACACCGCTCACAATTTATAATTATGAATAATTAATTATTATAATTAATTTTAAAATAAAAGTGTTTATTTTATCTAATTCTTTTAAGAATTATAATTCATAATTATTACCAGTGTATTTGGGATCTATTGGATCACACGCATAGAAATTGGGTTCTGGTTTAAATTGTCTATCCAAGTAGGGATTTGGAAATAAATACTTTTGGGGTTTAATTATAAAGATAAATAAATCTTGGGGTCATCTGACAGATAAGATAAAATGGTTATCTCTTATCTGTCAGATAATAGAAAATGGATAAGAGATTAGATGTTACGGTGGTTTGATTTTGAATCAAACTACCTGACTCTATCCCCCTCACTTCTGTTTCTCTTCTTATCTCTCTCTCTCTCTCTCTCTCCTATTAATATTAGATGTTACGATAGAGGAGGGGTTGTCGTTTTCTGATAGTCAGAATACAGAGAAGAAAAGTCTCCAGAGAAACTTACGTACAAACCTCAGACAGTCTGAGAGATTGAGTGATAAAGAAAAAGCTAGCACTTGTTCTTCACTCATTCACACACACAGAGATCATAGAGACGATCAGGTGAAAATCCAGAAGCACTCTCGCATGGACTACAGTAGAGGCAGAACATCTGGACTGCTTCGGGAGATTTCTGCCTGCTCAACAAGTCATAAGCTCCATCTGCGGATTAAGATAATCCTCTAGAACCCCCTTCTATAAGTCATACGTAGAACCCAGGGTGATTCTTGGCAGGAATCTGGGGCTAAAATTTTAATTTCCGCTGCGCCTGATGCCTCAGTTCCTAACAGTGGTATCAGAACCATCTCTAGTATACACGTATGATTTAATGTTGTCATTCATGGATTAATTGATGATTGGATGATATATATATATATGTATACGTGTGTAGATTTTGGTTGAAAATTGCAACTTTAATATGATTAAAGTAATTTTGATCTTTGGAAAAGCTTATGTTGCAATTTTGTTGTCTAAATGATATGTTTTTCCACTTGAAATGTCTGTATAATCGTTGTCAGATGCTGCTATGGTTTAAAAATTCTGCAGATTGGCCAATCGTTGGCTACTGGAACAGCGAGTCACGATTGGGATCCGCGATGCAGATCCGCGAGATTTACCTCGTGGATCAGGTTCGTGACTCGGATCCGCGTGGTTGATCTGCGAGCTTCATCTCGTGGATGTTGGTCGCGTTTCAGAAATATGGTGGGATCCGCGAACTAGTTTTGCTGATCGATTCGTGGATCCTGTTCGCAGTCCCCAGTTTCTGAACCGCGAACGACAGGGATCCGCGAGGTGTGTCTCACGGATCTGGGTCGCGGATCCTTTACGGCAGTTTTCAGAAACTGATACGCGATGCATGGATCGGTGAACTGTCTTCGCGGATCATCTCGCGGATCCTTTTGGAAGCGAATTTCTGTGAAATTAAATTTTAAAAATTGAGTTTTCAATTTCTGAAAATTTTTTGCTACTGATCTGAATTTTAATTGTTAAAATTTTCTGTGAAAATTATTATTTCATGATTTATTAGGTCAGGAATTAATTTGAATTTGAATTTGATTAATTCAAATAATATTCCAATTATTTCCTAATTTTGTTAGAAATTAAAATGACCTAATAAAATTATTTTTTACCAAAATTTCCTGCACATGTATGGTCTCAAAATTTGTTTGGATCTTGATATATATAAAATCCAAATAATCCATGAATGATTGTTTTTCCATACTTTCATTTAATTTAAAGTTGTTTAAATTCGTATGGATGCATGGTGGGTGGTTGTGGATATAAACCCAATATGATTATGGATTGGTTGAGTGGTTGTATTTTTTTTTTTTATAAATAGGGCCTGCGTGTCCTGCCTGTCTTATTCTTCTGATTGTAATTTCTTTCCTCATCTAACTTCCCCTGAATGTAACTTCGGGTTTCTTATATTCTATTTGTAATGTACAATAGATAGGAATAGATGATAGGAAATTATGTTTCTAGCATAGAAATTGTAAATTGGGAGATGAAAAAAGGAGCAGTGCAACCAGAAGGTGGAAATTTGATTTTACCCTAGTCAACCGTTAATTTTCCTAATGGTCGGGGAAATTAACTTAGGAATATCCACAACCATCCACGGTTTATTTTATGCTATATTTATTTCTGAAATATTTATATGCATGAATGTTGATGAGATCGTCAAATGTTTTTTAAAAACCTCAAACTAAATTAAAAATGTTTTGGAAAAGGAAATAAATCCCTCAAATTTAAAAATTAAATCAAGACCGCCTTCCATCATTATAGTATTAAATAAAATGTGGTTATTAAGTGCTAGTTTGTTGGAATTCACTCAAAACTGCCTTACTTATTACATGTTTTATACTATAAGAAATGTTCTTAAGAATGATGGGTTTGATTTAACTAAAATTATGGTTTGTTGGAATTCACTCAAGACCATGAATTTTAGAGGCAAGGGTTAGGTTAATACATAAGATGTAAAATCAAGAGTTGATACCTAACGGATCTAGAAATTACAAAGGGTTGTAATTGGTAAAGTACCTACCTATTAAGATTATTTTTGATTTGTTGGGATTCACTCAAGGTCAAAAATAATTAAGACGGGATTCTAGCCACTATGAATTTTTAGAAAATCTCGAATCAATTTTAGAGGGTAATTGATTTGGAAAAATAGTGGAAATAAAATCATAATTTTGGAAGTTTTATGATTTTTATTAAACAAAACTTTTTCTAATAAACTCTATCTTTATTTTGTTGTAGAATGAGTAACAATCTGAACCTACGCACCGTCCTTACTGATTGTAAACTAAACGACACAAATTTTCTCGACTGGCATCGCAATGTCCTACTCGTTCTCACCCACGAGAAAATCAAGTATGTACTTGATAGGTCCATGCCTAATGAACCTGAACCTAATGCACCTGCTACTGTTAAGAATGCTTATAAGAAGCATATGGATGATAATAGAACGGTTTCATATATCATGATAACCTCTATGACTCCCCAACTTTAACAGCAACACATGAACATGGGGGCATATGAAATAGTTCAACACCTGAGAGAGTTGTTTGAACAACAATCTAGGACGGTGAGATATGACACCTCCAAAGAACTGTTCAGGTGCAAGATGGCGGAGGGAGCACCCATTGCTCCACACGTCTTGAAGATGATTGGGCTAATTGAGAAATTAGCTGAATTGGGCTTCAAGATGGACCAGGAGCTAAATTTTGATTTAGTTCTTCAATCTCTGCCAGACTCTTTCTCTCAGTTCGTTATGAACTATCAGATGAACAATCTGCAGCACACATTATCTCAATTGTTGAATGTGAAACCGCCGAAAGAGATAAAAAAGGTGAAGGGTTCTATTGAGTGCTTGTTGTTGCTTCATCCAGTAGGAAGAGGCAAGGAAAAGGGCCCAAAAGCCCAATAACAAGCCCGCCAAAAAAAGGCTAAGCACCAGTCCAAGGCAACCCGCCATTGTGGACAACCTGGACATTGGAAGAGGAACTGTAAGGCCTATCCTGGAGAGTCCAAATGTAAGAAGCTTGGGAAGATTCATCGCCAGTACATACATGATTGAGATTAATGTTTCTTCTTCCAAATCGACTCTTGGGTATTAGATACGGATGTGGCTCACATTTGCACATCTATGTGGTCTAAGGAAGAAAGTTGGGTAAGGAGAAGTAACCCTACGTGGGCAATGGAGCAAAGGTTGCTTTGCTTTAACCGTAGGGACTTACTACATTAGTTTACCCAGTGAGTTAATTTTAGAATTATCAAACTGTTATTATGTTCCAACACTTACAACAAACATCATCTCTATTTCCTGTTTGGATTTAAATGGGTTTAAGATAACCCAGGAGAATAAATGTTGTTCTTTCTTAAAGAATGGTGTGTTTTATGGTTCTGGAAATTGGAATAACGGTTTAGACATTCTAGATCTTGATAACCAAATTCTCAATATACAAGAAAAGAGAATGAAGTTAGATAAACTGAATAAAACCTACCTCTGGCACTGTAGACTTGGTCATGTAAATGAGAAATGCATTTCCAAGTTACACAAAGGCGGGTACTTGGATTTGATTATGAATCATATGATGTATGCGAGGCTTGTTTACTTGGAAAAATGACCAAAATGCCCTTTACTGGTAAAGGGGAACGGGCCAGTAATTTACTTGGGTTGGTACATACTGATGTATGTGGCCCAATGACAATCACAACTAGAGGTGGATTTTCATACTTTATTACCTTCACTGATGACCATTCAAGATATGGTTATGTGTATTTAATGAAATACAAATCTGAATCTTTTGAAAAGTTCAAAGAATTCAGAAATGAAGTAGAGAAACAAACCGGTAAAAGTATTAAAACACTACGATCTGATCGTGGTGGAGAATACTTAAGCGATGAGTTTCGGTTTTATCTAAAGGACAATGGAATAGTTCCACAATGGACTCCTCCAGGGACACCACAACTAAATGGTGTATATGAAAGGAGAAACTGCACCCTATTAGATATGGTACAGTCCATGATGAGCCACTCGAGTGCCCCAAAATTGTTATTGGGAATATGCTCTAGACACAACCTCCCATACTCTTAATAGAGTACCCAGTAAGGCTGTTGCTTCCACACCATATGAGATATGAAAAGGAAAGAAACCAAAACTGTCTTACATGAAGGTTTGGGGTTACCCCACCTATGTGAAGAAGACAGAGTCAGATAAGCTTGAAGTTAGATCTGACAAGTGTTTGTTTGTGGGGTATCCAAAAGAGTCTATTGGATACTATTTCTACAACCCAACTGAGAACAAAGTGTTTGTCTCAAAGCATGCCATCTTTCTAGAAAAAGAGTTTATTCTAGAAAGGGGCAGTGAGAGTAGAATAGAACTTGAAGAAGTTCAAGACACTCAAACTGACATGGAACTTGAACAAGTTCAAAATGTTCAAACAAACACAGAACAGCCTGTTGAAGAAAGGGTTCAGGCACATAGTGATGAGCCATAAACAGAAGCTGTGGACGTTCAAGAGCCCCGTAGGTCAGTAAGAGTACGCTCCGCTCCCAAGAGATATGAATTTCTTGTGAATCAAGGGAATGATGTACTAGTCATTCAAGATGACGAACCTACTACCTACCAAGAGGTTCTGAACAGTCCAAACTCCTTCAAATGGTTAGAGGCCAAGAATTCTAAAATGGATTCCATGTATGACAACAAGGTATGGACCTTGGTTGATCCACCTGAAGGGATAAAACCCGTAGGGTGCAAATGGGTCTTCAAGAAGAAGACCGACATGGATGGTAATGTGATTACCTATAAGGCTAGACTGGTTACCAAAGGCTACAAGCAGAAAGAGGGAATCGATTACGATAAAAATTTCTCACCAGTAGCTATGCTTAAATCCATTCGGATATTGCTTGCAATAGTAGCATATCATGACTATGAAATTTGGCAGATGGATGTAAAGACTGCATTCCTTAATGGGAATCTGCAAGAGGATATGTACATGACACAACCTGAAAGCCTTACATCGCCAAATTCCAGTTAGGTGTGCAAGCTACAGAGGTCCATTTATGGACTCAAGCAAGCATCCAGGAGCTGGAACATCTGTTTTGATGAGACAGTCAAAGAGTTTGATTTTCTCAAAAATCTGGATGAGCCTTTTGTTTACAAGAAGGTTAGTGGGAGTTCAATCATTTTCATTATATTATATGTGGATGACATATTAATAATGGGAAACGATATCCCAATGTTACAATCAGTGAAGGGTTGGTTGTCCAAACACTTTTCCATGAAAGATTTAGTAGAGGCAGCCTATATACTGGGTATTAAGATCTATAGAGATAGATCTAAAAGGCTGTTTGGTCTTCACAATCTACATACATAGATAAAGTGCTAAAGAAGTTTAGTATGGATCAGTCTAAGAAGGGCTTCTTACCTATGTCTCATGGGATAAGCCTTTCTAAGAGCATGTGTCCTAAGACACAAGTTGAGATTGATAAGATGCATAATGTTCCATATGCCTCGGCAATTGGATCAATTATGTATGCTATGCTGTGTACAAGACCAGATGTCTCCCATGCTCTGAGTGTCACGAGCAGATTCCAGGCTAATCTAGGTAAAGGTCACTGGACAGCTGTTAAGAACATTCTTAAGTACTTGAGAAGAACTAAAGATCTGTTCTTAGTATATGGAAATGGTGAATTGGAGGTTAAGGGCTACACAGATGCAAGCTTTCAATCTGATAAGGATGACTGTAACAGTCGGGCTTCATCTTTACTCTCAATGGAGGTGCCGTCTGCTGGAAGAGTTCCAAACAGGACATCACTGCGGATTCTACAACAGAGGCTGAGTACATTGCAGCCGCGGAGGCAGCTAAGGAAGCCGTTTGGATCAAGAAGTTCGTGTCTGAACTTGGTGTGGTTCCTAGCATTGTTAATCCAATAACTCTGTACTGCGATAACAATGGGGCTATTGCCCAAGCAAAGGAACCTAGATCTCATCAACGGTCCAAACATGTACTTAGAAGATTTCACCTTATTAGGGAAATCATTGCCAGGAATGATGTAAAGATAGAGAGAGTCCCTACTGAGGATAACATAACTGATCCTCTTACTAAGGCACTATCTCAAAAGAAACATGATAGTCATGTACTTTCATTTGGACTAAAAGTTATGAATGAATTGTTTTAGTGCAAGTGGGAGGTTGTTGGAATGTATGCCCTAAAACAATTATTTTGTTTAAATACATTCCTAATTAAAGTTTTGTATTTTATGAACTTCCAATTTTATTTGTTTAATATTTGATATAACTAATAAAGTCCTTAGAATATTTATTAATTTGATGGTAGTTACAAGGGTTGTTGACTAATGAGATATCAATCATATTTATAATAAATATTCTTAAATTTCCCTAGTCATAGTATTAATGAGACAGGACATCATTAATACGGACAGACTAGTACACAGTTAGCCCCTACTTAGTGTAAGTAGTGGTTGTTCTCATCAACCATGGTATAGTGATACCTAGGCTAATGTGTAGATGAATTGTAAAGTACTAATTCATTGGAGTGATCCACACAGAGATCCCATTAGGATATCTATCTAGTGCCAATGGTTGAATCTCTTATGGAAAATTGTGTAAGTGATCCTAGACTTGAGATCACCATAGTATCTTGAGTGTGAATCACTACCTTTTGATTCTGTTTCTTGTTACTCACCAGGAGTGACTTAAAGAATAGAAATTGGGGGTAGTGTGAAGCATGGGAAGATAATGAGTGATCAAGAGAGGATTCACCACTCCGATAGTAGGAGCTAATATCCAGTAAGGCCACTAGTTGGAATGTAACCTTAGTAGTCGACTACATTAGGTTAATTGAAGAGTGTTTTCAAGTTAACCTAATCTAAGGTTAATTTCGGGAACTAGAAAATTAATTAGTCATTAAGGGAATTGGCACTTGTTCCTTATTCCCTAACTAATTGGATATCAATGGTGAAAGGATAATAATTACACGGTAATTTTCCATGGAAAGGTTAGGTCGGAATTCCCCTTGATTAATTCTGAATACCTGAGTAGTTGTGATGTGTTGCTAGACACCGCTCACAATTTATAATTATGAATAATTAATTATTGTAATTAATGATAAAATAAAAGTGTTTATTTTATCTAATTCTTTAAGAATTATAATTCATAATTATTACCAGTGTATTTGGGACCTATTGGATCACACGCATAGAGATTGGGTTCTGGTTTAAATTGTGTGTCCAAGTATTGACTTGGAAATAAATACTTTTGGGGTTTAATTATAAAAATAAATAAATCCTGGGGTCATCTGACAGATAAGATAAAATAGTTATCTCTTATCTGTCAGATAACAGAAAAGAGATAAGAGATCAGATGTTACGGTGGTTTGATTTTGAATTAAACCACCTGACTCTATCCCTCTCCCTTCTGTTTCTCTTCTTATCTCTCTCTCTCTCCTATTAATATCAGATGTTACGATAGAGGAGGGGTTGTCGTTTTCTGATAGTCAGAATACAGAGAAGAAAAGTCTCCAGAGAAACTTACGTAGAAACCTCAGACAGTCTGAGAGCTTGAGTGATAAAGAAAAAGCTTGCACTTGTTCTTCACTCATTCACACACATAGAGATCGTAGAGATGATCAGGTGAAAATCCAGAAGCACCCTTGCGTGGACTACAGTAGAGACAGAACATCTGGACTGTTTCGAGGGATTTCTGCCTGCTCAACAAGTCATAAGCACCATCTGCGGATTAATGTAATCCTCTAGAACCCCCTTCTATAAGTCATACGTAGAACCTAGGGTGATTCCTGATAGGAATCTGGGGCTAAAATTTTAATTTCCGCTGCGTGTGATGCCCCAGTTCCTAACATTCAGTTGAGTGAAATCCGATAAATTTGAGTAAATCAGCTAAGGGTGGCAATTGATCCCAAGTCCTAATGGACTGGGATGGTTTTAAGAAATTCTGCTTGGGTCATAAATAGAATCAGTCCCAAAAATACCCAACAATAAATGGGACCTCTAGGGTATTATTTCGGTTCCCATAAGGACCCATAATAATAACTAATAATATTTTTATTTTTTAGTTGCTTTTTTTATCAATTTTTTTACATTGCCATGATATCATCTATACTAAGAGCAATAATTTGCTTTAATTCCATGAAGGAATTGTATGCTTTAATGTATTAGTACTATCAGCAAATTTTTTTTTATTATGAAAACAGCAATACTACTATTATTACTAGTGTAATGTTAGTAGTTAATAATTTTAATGGCTACAAGTTATTTGACGGTGAACATTTTATCAAATGAAGAACAGTTTTAGGGAATATACTAGGATGAATTTATTCTTTAAATGCATAATAGATTAGATTCAAAACTAAAAAATATTGATAAAATGTCCTAACCTATCATTTCTTTGTAATCATAAGTACAAGTCTTTTATGTTTTCATAAAATTTATTTTTTCCTCAGCTAAAATTTAGCAACATTGGAAATTAAATATAAAAAATATATACATAGAAAACAAATAAAAGAAAATTTGAGGAAAAAGAATTCAGGAAAATATAATTTCACAATAACACCAAAAGAAATTTAATAAATTAAACATTTCAAAAGTTATATAAAACATAATAAAAGAACTAAAGCAAAAAAAAAAAAAAAATACAGAGGGAGAGAAATAGATTTGGGTTTGGGTAAAATTAATCTAAACTCGTTCCAATATGATCCCCTCCAAATTAGTTCTAAAATACATATAGGTAAGATTGGATCCAAACGCATATTGCTTAGTCCCATTTCAAACCCAAACGGATCCTGCCATCTTGCCCATTTTGCCATCTCTGAAATCAGCTAAGAAGACGATACATGGAGTAACCTAGCAGAAAGCAAACCAATTGTGAAAGCAACAGGGGAAATATCCTGGGAAAAGGCCAACGACTTTTTGAGCTAGTTGACTTGTTTCTCCATAACATGTTAACATTCTTATCTCAATTCCGTGAATCCTATTTATTCAAGCTGGATGTGAATTCCACTTTTTCATTCCGTGTTGGACGTCAATAACCCCTCGTTTGATACGTTGAAAAGGTCTAGAATTGAAAGGTTTTCCATTCAGAATTCTTTTCCTGTCAGAATGGATAGGAAAATATTTATCATTCGCGTGTTTGGTAACCAAGTCAGAATGGAATGTGAATTTCTTTTTCCATGTCTGGTACAATCATATTGAGAAGTTAGAATGGAATGGAAAAACTATTATATTGACTAAATTATCCGAAGATATAACATTCTACACACATCTTGATTTAGAGATAAATGAATTATTAATTAATAAAAAACATTTAATAGCATAAAATCACAATAACTTATTAAATAAGAACATAATTTTTTAATAGCGTATAATTATAATAGGTGAATATTAACTGTAATACAATTTCAATAGGTGATACCAGTTGCAACTAAATTAAAATTTTAAATTGCATGCGTGTTGAATCCCATGTATTTCTCATGTACGTTAAACCCGTCATTCATGCACGTTAAATTCTCTACCCTTGATTTATTTTGAAGGGTTTTAAGAACTATTTGTAAATAGGAAATGTAATTATACCTTAACAGATGATCTAGTGGGTTTACTCTTTTCTTTTCTTTTTAAATTTTTTTAACTTCATATGATTGTATTTTGGCATGTTATTGTTTGTTTGAATTAACAAATATTATCATATAATCCAATATTGTGAATAAAAATATATTAAAAATGTCAACTAAATATTTTATTTCAAAGTAAAAAGAAAGAAAAGTCATTAAATAGAATTAGAATTATTCCTAAGTAAAAAGTAATAGACTTATTAATCAAACTCACAAAATGGAACTAATATTTGACAAAGAAAATGACAAATTAATATCTATGAAAGCTAAATATATACACAGAAAATAGAGATATAGAATATAGAAGGATAATGTTGACTCCTATAATTTAGGTATTTCCTGAATAAAGTGGGAATGAGCTTTCCCTAGATTTTTGTAAGAAATGGGATTCCAGGAAAAAGTTGGAATAAACTTTCTAGGGGGAAAGGGCTTTCCAACATAAAATGTTCATACCAAACATAGGAACGGAATGGAGAAGTTGGAAAGGCCTTTCCATTCTAACCCTTTCCAGCGTACCAAACGAGGGATAAGTGTTTACTTCTGAATTTCTTGACCTTTCTTTTCTTTTTTTCTTTAAGGTTTCCAATTTGGGATCTCTCATTTACATTCCATCTCCAATGCCACCCAACTAATCCCTTCTCTCTAAATTTCTCTACTTACTTATTGAAACAATATGATTTCTTTTTTTTTTTTTTAATTCAAAGAGAGACTGCAACTCTACAAGGAGAAGGAGAAATGGATACAATCTTTACTTCTCCATTTAGAATCACCCAAAAAATTTTAGTCCTACTTTTAATTTATTTTTTTGTCTGTCCTTATCAACATTAAAGAAAAAGCTGCCTTAAATACACTTCACTTTTTATTCGCACCTTTCCATGATATTATATTAGCATAATTGGAATTGAGAATAAAGTGGAGAAAAATCAGATAAGTTTTGAGTGAATCATCCAAGACGACATTACATGATATATCCTGGCAAAAATAAAAATAAAAATAAAAAAACACTAGTGAAAGCAGCACATATAGTATCCTAGTAAAAGGCCAACGACTTTATGAGCTAGTTGACTCACTTTCAACATTTCTTTGTCGACATTCTTATGTAATTTCTATGAATCCTACTTAATGAGGCTGGGCTTTCATTCCACATTGCCATTCCCTTTGAAAATCAGTAAACATTCATTGCTAAATTTCTCGAAATTTTCTTGTTGGAACGATGAACACTGATAGTCTCGTCAAGTGCTCACATCACTAAGAATGACCAAAAATAAGTCTGAGTCCTGCTTTGAATTGGTTTTGCTGTCTGTCGACATCTATGTCTACCTTTTTTTCTTTTTTTTTTTTTCTTTTTTAAGTATATTTTAACAAGGAAAGGACAGGATTTAAAAAGTGGAAAGGGATGGGGGAATTTGAACTCAAAACCTCTAATTTATAAAGTCTCAATGTTATTTATTAGATTAATATTTTCTTGACTTGTCATCTATGTATGCATTTTAGATCTCAATTATTGCAGCGCTAACATTATTTAGCATTTGTGTTAGCTCAGCTGTACTGAGTTATTCTTCCCACCCGATATGTGGGTTTCTTGAAAAATTAGTCTAATGTACTCCTATCCAAAAAAGAAATAAAAAATTCTATTAGATTTTTGGACTCTCAACAAAAATTCAAAGAAAAACAAATTTCAAAAATAATAGTTCAATTTTTGGCTCCCACTTTTCTTTTCCATCTCTATTATTACAAAAATTACACTTGGAGGAGTTTAAGTCAATCCTTTTAGTTAGATATAGTGGAGAAACAGTGAGAGTTTAATTTCACTCCACTGACCTCACATTCCGCTTTGTCAATGTGCACAAGTTCCATAACTTGTGAAAAAGTATGGTAACTTCGTAGTTCTTCTCAACTGGAGGCAAAATGTCGTATTAACGAGTAACAATAGCCTCACGTCTACAGTGTTATGCTAACTAGTAATTATGGTTGGTTGATAGAAAAAACATTGTACAAGAAGATTAATAATTATCTAGCAGATTTAATTTCTAATGTTTTATCAATTAACTATGACTTGGATAAAGTACTGTTGGAGATATTTAAAGAGTTTTTATAACAAGTACCTATTAGACACTCGTTAACATATTTAAAATTCACTTAATGCATCATATATGTACGCATACTAACGATTATTATATTCCCTTACATTCATATACATTCCCTATTTAATGTTACCCACTCTCTAGTGTATTTATTTATTTTCTCTATTTAATTTTGTATTTCTTAACGAGTGAAAATATATATTAATGAGTACTCAATGGATATCCATTAGATTGTTCAATATTTAAATTAGAGCCAAAAGTAAAGTTTGCTGTTTGTTTGTTTGATCTTTCAATTAGCATGGTCGCAATATCATGTCCGTGTCCGAGTTGACGAAGACAAGTAAACGTCAGGACCGAGCCTCCCACTTCAAAAATGAGATGCGATTAGATGTTTTGTGGGTTCCAAATGTACAGCTCCAAAATTGACCTTAAACTATAGGGAGAATAGTAGGGAGGTCAATAATTAACCCAAGAAATATGTAAAGAGAGGCTAATTCACACAAACATTTAAAAAAAAAAAACGTAGGGAAGAATAGGGGTAAATCAACAATATGATATCAATAACAATATAATAACAACTCTCTAAGCCCTTCAAACTTCTCAACTGATGAGAATAATGACATTCCATATTAATAAACTAGATGACTTAATAAATAAATATTGACAACTATAATAACTAGCCTACAACAATAGCGATTCCTAAATAATAAAATTATCATAATTTGACTTTAACAAATTACAAAAAAAAAATTGATTTTTTTAAAATACTACTACTAAACAATAACATAGAAACACTACAAGAAAAACCAGGCTTTTGTGACTTGTAATTTTTTATGGGTCACAAATATAAATATTTTATGACTAGCACTGGCATGTCATATAAAAGCAATAAAACGACGTAGTTTTGCTTACTTTTTGTGACTTGTAAATTTTGAGAGTCACAAATATGAGTTCTTTTATGACTAAAAAATGCATGTCATATAAAACTAATAAAACTACGTCGTTTTGCAACCTATTTTTACAAGTCATGAGAAATCAAGAAAACTACGTCGTTTGTATTGGTTAGCCTATTTCGTTCCCGTTGCTAAAATATCAATCGATTCTTCTTTCTTTCTATCCGTTTTCTCTCTATAGTCAGAGTCTCTCTCTCTCTCTCCCAATCTTTCTCTCTATCTCCATCTTCTTCTTTTAGGATTCAGAATTTCACCACATCCGTCAAATTGGCATGTTCCTATTACTCAAAGATTCTGCTCTCTCTCCCAATCTTTCCTTTCGCTCACCTTTTCTTGCTCTTAGGGTTCAGAACGATTTCAAAGAATCAAGCTTCCTAAGGTATTTCAGCTTATGTTTTGATAATTATTTATGTAGTTTGCAAAGCAGTGGCGATTTTAGTAGTTTTTGCCTCCCAATTTGTTTTCTATTTGGGGAAATTCATTTTGTTTGATTGTGTGTTTAGTCTCTCTTCGTAAATTTATTGGTACTAATTTAATTACTATCTGTTGTTCAAATTCAGCTGTAATGCTCACTGACTAAGGACCTGCGTGCAAGCTGTATGTAATCTGCTGATGTAATCTGTAACGACATTAAGCTGTATGTAATCTGCTGATGTAATCTGTATGTTATTGATTGATATTAGTTATGTAAGCTGATGTAATTGTTCTAGATTGTAGGGCTTCTTTGTAGTTATGGATTGCTAACAAAGATGTCAAGATTTCTTAATTTTGACAAAAGATAAATATTTGGTGAATAACCCCACAGATATTTAAAGTCTTAAATAATATCGAACATTCATCTTCAATTTAGGCATGGACTATCAGGATCAAAATACTTATCGCGCTCTCTTTGTCTGCCCAGAGTTTTATTTTCAAATGTTTTACATAGAATGAACATCACAACCTAAGGTAGATTGGCATGGAATGTTTTCTTCGTCTTGCCTTGCATCTGCATCTCTTAAGAAGCACTGCATTCTCTTAAACTCAGCTTGCATTTGCACAATTTCACCACTTACACCATACAAGAATTTTGTTTCGAATCGTAGATTGGCAAGCCTATGCATCAACAACAGATTCTGCCATTTATCTTTGCAAGCGAGAATAGATTTCTTGATTTAAGTCAAATAGAGAATAAGGTGTACATATAAATGCAGGCGTGCATGAGATTTAAGATGGCAGTTTTATTCACCTTTATCTATACTGAGACATGATTACCTCTGCTTCACAATAGTCTTAAGTAGCAGGGCTGAAGTTTCATTTCGATCTAATCGTTTGTTTTGTTTAATTTTGTTTGCCTAGTAAACATTCATTGACTTCTAGCAGACTGTTCCCCTTGTTGGTCCCTTCCATTATTATCTGCATTTATAGAGCGTTGCCACTACTATTATCCAATTCTTGTGCTTGTGTTGCATTCATTACATCCAGATATACTCACTCAAAAAATATACTTGCTATACATTCGGAGGCTGCCAGCTTTGCTGATCCATCCCAATTCTCTCTCTCTCTCGCTTTATTTATTTATTAGCATTAGAGAAGCTTAAATGCCCAGTAAAATTGATGGAATTGAGGCCTTTCCTCTCTTCTTCTCTCTACTAGTATATAGTATATCTTTTCATGTCCGTTAGACAAATTAGTGCGGGCACTAATGATTTAATAGTTGTCTCAGCTCCTTACTACTAACACAACAGTGAGTGCATACTCTGTAGAATTTTTCTCTCTCTTGTGCTAAAGAAATCAGTAGAAAGGCTTTTACGTGAAGAAGTTGGGGACTACACTCTATTGCAGATTATTGATAGACCATGAACATATTTCTTGTTCCCTGCAATTAGTCTTATTGGTGTTTACTCTTTCTTTTTTGGCCAATAGAAAAAATAAATTTTACGCCTCATTTTGATCTTTACCTTGGCCATGTACTTCCTAAAGTGTCCCCTGTTCACTTTTCAGCTTGTCAAGAGGCATGCTGAGATTTTCACCTCGGTCATTATCTCAACTTTGTTTTCTTTAATCAACGACTCGATTGGACGGCTTCTTGCATTGGAGCCAAGTTTAACTATATCAATACGTCCCGGATGCATTATCAGAGCGGCTCTCAAGATTGTGTCTTTCTTTGAAGGTCGTTACTTTTGACTATAGCCTTGCACTGGCCGTGAGAGTGCAAAAGCTCATGGAGTCCAAATGCTGAAATGTGAGAATTATCTTCTTGGGTGGTTACAGGTGCCAATTCATCTCTCACTGCTGCAGTTGTTGTAGTTACTGGGCTCATTGGAGCGAATTTTGTTCAGTCGCGTTTTGATAACCTTCCGTGATCCTATTGCTCGAGGAATTGCAACCGCATCCGGTATGAACATTTCACTACCGCTAGAATATCAAAGCGGTCTATGACATATGAAGTGTCATTCCTTTCAGCTACTGCTAGGAATATCATCATGCATGTATTCTTTTCAAACTTCTTTCACTGTTAGCCATGATTAAGAATCTCTTTTTTTAATATTAGATGCATAGGCAACATAAATCAAGGGAGGTTGCCAGGCTTGTAAAGATTTATGTGCAATGCATTCTTCCATTGTTACTCTTGGGGAAACTCCTTGTCAGAACGCGTTTTCATGATCAAATTGTAAGACTTGTGATAGGGAACTATCTGCCCAAAGTCAATGTGACATCTTGGCATTAGCTTGGTGTGATCAGTGAAGTTGTTTCCTGGTTCCCTTATATACTGCTTCTATGGTGCCCTCTAGTTTTAGGTTTGATACGTGTTCAATCAATTTATGTCGTCTTACTCTTTCAAAACAGAGTGCATGAACCAATCTTTGCTTAGCTTTGCCCAGATAGCTTGCTATGTTGTTATGTTTTACTGGCTTGGCATGTATTGATTAAAATGGCATATGATTAATGTTAAGGTGCCAATAGTGAGAACAGATATCCTAATAATTCCTCATTGGTAAATCAAGTAAGGCCTGGTCTGCCCTTGGTGGTTGTGTTTTATGCATAACAGGTAAATCAAGTCTGAATGCTATTTGGCAATTTGTTTTTAAGTGACCCATGAGTTTGCTTGGTTTGTAATGTAAGAAAAACTTCCTTCCATGGTCATGGCATTGTCAAAGAAGACTCTGGAAGTAGATGCACCATTGTTAATGAGCATAAGGTTTTAAGATTAATCATATGGCCAAAGGAAGAATAAGAGTAAAATACTGCAGTTAGTAATTTAAAAGTTCATGTTATTATGTGAGTTTGGGGAGAGCATCACTGAATAGTGCTGATTAGAGGATTCCTGCAACCAATTGAAATAAAAGGATTGTCTGGTAATCATAGTCTCTTCATTTGTATTTTGATTGTCTGGTATATGACTTGCCTACTCAAAAGGCTGATGATGTAAGGACAGAAAGGTCTGGATGAGTCACAAGATTAGATGTATCCTCTCCTTTCGTTCTTTTCCTTTTTTTCTCTTTCACCTTCTCCTTGATTGCTTCTCAGGATTTGTCTAGTATATCTTCCTTCATTCTTCTATTTGAATTCTAAAAGCTAATGAGGTGCAATTAACTATCCATTATTTGCATGCTTTCATGTTCTCACCCCTTTCTTGGACCTGAGTGGGGGTGGTGAATTTGCTTTTCTATGTGCAATAGACCAAAGCTTATGTATTTTACTAATCCATCTGAATTAGTAATTTCTGCTGTGACTGTTCAAATGAATAGTCAGAGTAATGTATGCGCTCGATCTCTTCTCAAGTTAGCATGTGTACTTGCATTCTCTTCATTTTCTCTGTCTAAGGGAATGTGAAAGTATTTGTAATATCTTGGGGAAGCAAAGTCTAAGTTCTACAAGGATATAAACGAAAACTTTTAATTGAGGGCCTGAAATGATTTCTAAAATCTTGGGGTGGTCGCCACTTTTCTTGACCCCAGTGAATCAGGTGCATGGCCCCATTGTCATGCATACAGAAACTGTTCTGTATATATTATTTTTAACCTTCCCATTTAGGGATACCGGACTGTATATTCCTGAATATACACGATAAGGATCCCCATGCAGTCTTTTAAAAGCTTAAGTTGTTCTTCTTATGACAATTGCAGTCCTCAAACATCAGAATCATAATTTGATCATAAGGGAAGGGTTAATGGTAATGATGCTAGCTGTCTTTCTTGTATTCACCCCTGACAAGAGAACCTTTAATAAATTCGATGCGCTCCACCATCTTTTACCATAATCTGTTATCTATAAACTAAGATAACTGGTTATCATCTCTGCAGGGTAAGAAGGGTGTTTGGATCAAATTGCCTATTGAGCTTGCTAATCTTGTTGAACCTGCAGTCAAGGTTAGTTTGTTTGCCATGTTGATGTTTTGTTTATCCGGTTAGTAGAAACAAGCCATCCTTCTGTGTGGTGCTATGGGATTAATGGTCACTTTTTGCGCTTTCCTTTTGGCAGGAAACTTCACCTCCTTGTGTTTGTTGAACCTACATTGTGTTCCTTACTTAAGGCATCTCCTCGCTGAAGCTAGCCTCTAAAAGAGCTTTTTTGCATTCCTGTCAAGGTTTTAGATTGGTAATCCTGACTTCTTTTTTTTTTTTTTTAAATGTTTGCATTCCTGCTGCATATTCCTGTATTGAATAAATACACGGGGGGATGTAGCTCAGATGGTAGAGCGCTCGCTTAGCATGCGAGATGCAGGGGATCGATACCTGATCTCCTTTGTTTACAAAATTCATCTAGTCTTCATTGATGTCCTGAGTCCTGAATTCTTTATGTCAATTAACCAGATTTTAGGATAGTAAATTCCCAAGGCTAGTTGCATTTTAAGTCTATGATGCTTTCATTATCACTAATCTATTTTACTTATTTTGCAAAGTATTTAGTTGCCTAATTGTGTATTTGGCTGATTGCATTTTTGTCTTCTATGTGCTTAAATTTTTTTGGGTAAATGTCTATGATGATTTTCTAGATTTTGGATGCTACATTCTTAAGCAAGTGTCTATATACATGTCCTTTAGCAAGTACATCTATATACATGTCCTTTAGCAAGTGTCTTTCAATTGATTTATTTAAAATAATTTTTGCAGTCTCTATGGATAAAAGTTGGATCGACATAAGTGATATTCGCTCAAAAGAGTACATTGATGGATTTGAGAATTTTTTGGAATTCGCTAAGAAAAACTTGACAGATTATAACTCAACTATATGTTGTCCATGCATTAAGTGTAAAAATAAATACTTCAAAAGTATAAATGATGTGAAGTTCCATTGCCGTCTTTGGGGATTTCATAAGGCTTATAAGATTTGGGTATATCATGGGGAAACGTATGAATCTGTACATGAAACTCAAGACCATGAACCTACGATTCATTCTGACTCGGAAGACGATATGGTTGGGATGCTTGAGGAGGGAATGGGCATGCACATTGATAGAGAATCTGATAATCAAACCTTAGGAGACTCTACTGGACTTAACGATGATGCAACAAAGTTTTTTGAATTATTAGAAGATGCTGAGAAAGAATTGTATCCAGGCTGCAAAGAATTCACAAAACTCTCTTTCATCACATATTTGATGCAATTGAAGGTTGAATCCAATTGGAGCAACAAGTCATTTACGTCACTTCTTAGGTTGCTCAAGAGAGCTCTTCCAAAACCGTCTAACTTACCAGATTCATATCAGGAGGCTAATAAGATAACTAAAGACTTGGGTTTCACTTGTAAGACGTATGATGCATGCCCTAACAATTGTATGTTGTTCAAGGAGAAGATGAAATGAAAGATAGATGTGACATATGTGAAACTTCTAGATACAAGGAAGGTAGTAAAGAGATAGCTGCAAAACGACTGAGATACTTTCCATTAAAACCAAGACTACAAAAACTTTTTATGTCTTCAAGGACTGCTTCATTGATGAAATGGCACGTAGAGGGACGTAGGGATGATGGGGTCTTTAGACATCCTGCTGATTCTCAAGCTTGGAAAAAATTTGACGAACAAAATCCATCTTTTGCTACTGATCCTAGGAATGTTAGACTTGGGCTAGCTGCTGATGGCTTCAATCCATATGGTAGAATGAATTTGAGATATAGCACATGGCCCGTGGTGCTCATAGTCTATAATTTGCCCCCTTGGTTGTGCATGAAGCAACAATTTTTTCTATTATCTGTGCTTATTGAGGGTCCCAAAGGACCTGGAAACAAGATTGATGTTTATTTGCAGCCTTTGATTGAGGAATTAAAAGAATTGTTTGGTGTTGGTGCACGAACCTATGATGCATCTACTGGGAATATATTTTTTTTAAAAGCTGCTCTTTTATGGACAATAAGTGATTTTCCAGCTTATTCATTGTTGTCGGGTTGGAGTACATGGGGTGAGAAGGCATGTCCTCGTTGTGCAAAAGACACTAAATCTTGTCGTTTGAAGCATTGGAAAAAATATTGTTTTATTGGCCATCGCCGATTCCTGCATAAGAGTGATAGAATGCGAAAGGATAAAGTGTCTTTTGATGGAAAGATGGAATGGGGAGAAGCTCCAAAATTGTTATCCGGAGCAGATGTTTTGCAGCAATTAGATGGCATACTTACTGAGTACAAAAAGGAAGATCTTAAGAGAAGACAAATAGGGAACTTTGATAAAGATAAACACCACTTCTGGAAGAAGAAAAGTATTTTCTTTGAATTGCCATATTGGACAAGTAATTTGGTACCTCACAACCTTGATGTCATGCACATTGAAGGTAATTTTTGTGATAACTTGATCAGCACAATTATGGCTCTTGAGAATACTAAGGATAATTTGAACTCTCGAAAGGATCTTAGAGAACTTGGAATTAGAAAGCCGCTGCATCCAATTGAACATGGTTCCATTTCTATGTTGCCACATGCTTCTTTTACATTAAGCAAGGCAGACAAAGACATCTTCTGTAAAGTCTTGAAAGGTATGAAGTTGCCAAGTGGATATGGATCAAATATCTCAAGGCGTGTTCATGACCGAAAAATATCTGGTCTTAAAACACACGATTATCACATGCTGATGCAGCAATTGCTTCCTCTAACAATACGTAGGCTATTGCCGAAGAATGTGGTAAAAGTATTGATTGAGCTTTCAAACTTCTTTAGGCAATTGTGCTCAAAGTTGAACAACAAATATGAGTTGGAAAAAATTCAAGATAGAATTGCAGTTACATTGTGCCATATGGAAAAGATATTTCCTCCATCATTTTTTGATATAATGGAACACTTGCCCATCCATTTAGCTAATGAAGCCTTGTTGGCTGGAGCAATTCAGTTTTCGATGGATGTATCCCATTGAAAGGTCAGATTTACATTAAAGATTTATTTTACTTATGTCATTCAAATTCATTCTTTGTAATTCTTATATTAATTCCTTGCATTAAATGTAGGTATCTTTCAACACTTAAACGATATGTCCGTAATCAAGCTCGGCCGGAGGGGTCAATTGCTAGGGGATACTTAATAGAAGAGTGCCTCAATTTTTGTTCAAGATACTTGAAAAATGTTGAAATTCAAGACAATGGAGTATCCAGAAATGATGATACTAATGCTCACATGGGTCGCTCTCTACCTGGGAAAAAAATCTGTCTTGATCGGGTTACTTGGGTTCAAGCACATCAATACATTCTTGGGAACTTGGATGTTGTCGAACCATACCGAACGTAAGTCATTTAGTTTAGTTTTCTAATTATTCATCAGGTTGTCTCTTGGTATTCTGATTAGCCATTTTTTGTATTACATATTAGTATCCATATGTCAAATCTAGCAAGGAATTGTCCTCATGCAGCCAAACCAACTTGGCTTCATAATGAGACATTTCATGAATGGTTTAAGAAATATGTGAGTTCAGAGTTATGTTTGGCTTTCTTGTTAGTATATACACCTTCTTGCTAGAATATGACATTTTTATGGATTTTTCAGATCGAAAATTTATGTCAAACACACGCTGAATCTGCACGGATGAAATCAAAATTTTGGCAGCTGGTCCTAATCAGTGGGCGAGATCCTACAACACTTGTGTAGTCAATGGTTTTCGATTTAGGACCAAGGCCTATGAATCAAGCAAAGTGACACAAAATAGTGGTGTCATGTGTAAAGCAAGCACTATGAGTTATGCCAGTGTAAAGGACAAGAATCCCCGTTTAGGAGAGGTCATATATTATGGAGTCTTAACAGATATTCTTGGAATTCACTACACAATGAATATGGAGTATTTGTTGTTTAAGTGTGATTGGGTTGACAATGAACGGGGTTGTAAGAAAGACGAATTCAAGTTCACCTTGGTGAATTTCGATTATGTCATGTATCGGAACAACTCCCCAACTGATGAGCCATTTATCTTGTCAACTCAAGCTGAACAAGTTTGGTATGTGGCTGATCCGTTAGAGCCAAGTTGGAAGGTTGTAATGAAAACATCAAGAAGAGACAATTATGATGTTTATTCACGGGATCCTAGTATTGAGCCAATATTTCCTCAAGAATTAGATGATCGTCCTTTGGGTGATAATGGAGGTAGTGCCTGGATAAGGAAAGAAGTAGAAGCGACTGTTGTTATAGATGGAACAACTCTTGTGGAGGATGTTGAGATTCAAGACTTTGAAGAAGATCCACGAAATTAAATACGCCACACTTTCTCATTCTCATTGTAAAACAATCCCATGTTTTTTTTTTTGAATTACTAATTGTAGAAGTTTAAGATTCTTTGAAGAAATTGGACATTTCATATACTATATGTATTATTGCTTCACAACCATTCACTTTAATTTGTTTAACCATTTAATTGACTTTGGTGTACATATATGGATTTCTTTCCTTAATCTGGGGTTGAGTGGATAGTCAAAGAAAGAAAGTTGAGCTTTAACCAATTAGAATAGAGTCGGATGCCAGAAACTTTTAACTTTGCAACCCACGGGTGCATTATTTTATATATTCTGGATATGTGATTCTTATTAATCAAGCTATTCTGCTGGGAAGAATGGAATGATCTGCATTCATAGTGGTAGTGCTTAAGATACCATGTTTATAGCTTTTTTTAAAGGTATGATTGTCTTTTATAATGCTCATGGAGATTGTGTATGTTTGTAGGTCACCGTTTTGGAATCTAGGGACAGAATTGGTGGTCGAGTTCATACTGATTACTCATTTGGTTTTCCAGTTGATCTTGGTGCATCCCGGTATGTAGACCCCCCTTTCTTCCCCTAGCCTGTATCTTCTCTTTGATTTCTGATCTTTTGGACGCATTTGACAGATATCATGCACTGTTCTTATTCAACTTTGTATCTTTGCTGCTTGTTATGTTATACATATTACCTTTTAAATTGTGGTCTTTTGTTTCTTATTTTGATTGCTATATTGTTGCCTTGCTCCAAGCTGAGGTACTTTATAGTCAGGTTTCTTCGAGTACACTTCTTGATTCTGCTTTCTGCAGATTTTTGCTGAAGATAATAACAAGCAAGAAAATCTTAAAGTTACCGATAATCTCAGGGTGTATTTTTATAAAAATCTAAGGATCGAAAGAATAGACCAATGTCACTTCATTCCTAATGCTATGTAATTGCAGATCAGATATCATTTCTGGGTATAGGCTTTAGGCTTAACTAATGCTAGGAAGTGAATAATAATATGTTCTAGAATGCAAGGAAGTGATTCTTAATATATTATGCACTGGATTTTGGTGTGTGTGTACTTAAGGACTTAGTGACTATGACTGTCAAGATAAGGTGCTAATCATGAAGCTAGAGTCTTGTGGGCACAACGTCAATTGACACTAATCAGATGTCACATTATCGTTCTACCCCATCATTAGTTGCAAGAAGTGGTTAGTTTACTTCTGAGCAAACAAGCAAACGATTTCCAAGTGCCAGGGGATGATTGAGGTGATATGCCAACAAAATCAGATTTTGGCCAGATTGTGCTGTCAAAAATTGACCCAGAGAGTTGAAACAAATGTACTGTTAGCATCATAAATATATTGGTAAAAGTTGAAAAACAAATGCACTTTCATTTTTTTTGGGGGGGGGGGGGAACCTCCTTGTGTGCTAAAAGACAACATCTACATGTACAATTTTGTTATCCTTGTGTGCTGGAATCTATGATTCTCAACCTTTGTTGTGCAAAATTGCTCAATGTTTTCTGTAAGGTATATGATTGGTGGCTAACAGTTCATGGAATGATGCCTTGATTGTGACTTCAACGTAGATGTGTTGGTACTTGTATTCTTTTTGTACATTTTCTGAGACCTGTAATCCATAAGGTTTGGTTGATCTGTATGAAGGATTCCCTCTTGCGTTATTCTCTCTTTTCCTTTCCTTGCAACTGAACCTTGGAATAAATTCCTATATGCATTTTGCACTAGTGAGTATCAATCAAAGGTAGGTTTGCCTGCTAAATGTCAACATAATTTCTCCCTTTGTCCATTTTTTTCTCCCGTGAGGAAAGCTTCTCCCTCTGTCGTATTAGTAAGGTCATGTTCCAATTTGCTTAGATTGAGTTGGGTCAATTTTTAATTTAAGCTAACAATGGTAGTAATAGTTAGTGTGGTTTTCAATAACAAACAAAGCTCGTAAACTTTAAATCATCTAACTCATTCAAGATCCACTTGAGAAATAGGATCGGCTAGATTAGCAAAATTTTAAGCTCTTAAATATTCGTGATATATAGATGACAACCTAAAACTGTGATTTATCTTAATTTAAATACTTGAGCATTTTTTTCAGCCTTCTTACCTGCAATTGTCGTCGGATACAAGATTTGAACCTTACATCTGAGAGTGAGAAAGGAATGCATGTTTCTGATAGCAGCACAAATCTAATGCAAGCATATTCTTTGCAACTGCCAAGGAGCTGACTCTTATTATCTTGTATCAGAAAATATCAAGCACTATTATGGGTGGGAAAAAAAAAGCAAAAGGCATCACTATGTCTGATGTGATAAATAATCATACAAGTGCATCTTCCTCTAATGCTTCGATGTCTCAGCCTATTCAACATCATTTGAGTAGGTCTCAACCTCGATCAAAATGCTCACACCTCAAATTCGGACTTATGCATAGCCGATTACAGCCATTTTCCCAAACCTTATTTGGATATCACACTAATAGTTTAGGTATGTACACACATGGATTTAATGTCTTTTCTTTTTACTGTTTTTTAGAGGATGTCATATAAAGTGGCTAATACAAAATTTTCACTTCTATGTAAATGTTTCAATCTAAAACACTAAGCAGAGCTAGCACAAGTGCAAATACATCCTCAATGAATGAGATGAATAGCAATAAAGCCGTAAGGCAGGCTTGATCAAATAAGTGGAACACAAAAGAAAAAACATATTGTGTACTTGGCTGAGGATGGCGAGATTGTGAGGCAGATGAAGCGACATTGTGCATTAACTGGGAATCTTGGCCGAAATGGCTATAGGCTACCTTTGACTTACCCATCTTGGTGAGAGGTACCTATTAATATTCTAGATGATCTTTGGAGGGAGGTGCAGGTTAGTCTAGTTGCTGGTTTAAATTTTTGTGGATTTTCAAGTTTTCATATACATATATGCGTTAATTTCTTTAATATATTTATATAGGTCAATACTGATTTGCCAAATGAGGCGAGAGAATTGATTCTGAGTAGCATTGGCATTAAGTGGAAGAATTGGAAATACCGGGTGAAACAAATGTATATGGCAAACAAAGACGACATTGAGATACTAGTGCGAGTACCTGATGAAAGGATTGAACCTCAACAATGGAGAACCTTGATTTCATATTGGAGAAAGGAGGAAATTCAGGTTATTTCAATATTCAGCTTTTGAATCATATTTTTATGGGCATTTTCTATTCAGGTTACTATCACCCCAGAATTTCCAGCCTCTGCCTTCACAGTGACAGGCAATAAGTGTTGGGTGGTGACTAACCTGTTTCAACAAGTAAAACTATAAGAGAACACAGAAAACTTACTTTAGACATAAATACAAGATCAAAACAGTTAATAAAGCACACAAATGGGCACTCATTGGCATCATGAGTAAGTTATAACTGAATTTGAGTTTCATTAAATATTGATTTTATAAAATTTGCTATAGTGAAAGCAAGAGCTAATGTGTTTTTGTATGTGGGAATCCGATGTTGTGATTAATTATACCATGAACTGTAGTTACATTGGGAACTTATGTAGCATTGTTGGACTGGAATTGGAAAATGGAAGACTTCGTAGCTCAGGAGGCCATTGGAATAAGCTATCGAAGATAGATTCTTGATTCATCCACATAGAATGTATTAATCCCATTTGTGAGAATCGGAAATGTAGTGCATAAAGCAATTTATTTTTCTCTGTCTTAGAAATTAAACGTGCCGTTATAGATTCTAGTGAAGTTATTTAGCTTTTGATTCAACGTATCACTCTTTATTTACAAACTTCTGGCTATGTGGCTATCACTAAAGTAAGTCTGGCATATATATTAATCTCCTCGTTTCTTATTATGTTATGGTTGGCTAAGAAGTATCAGTGTCTATTTGGCCATATGATGGTGTCTAATGAGATTGATCAGATAGCGCAAATACATTAAGGACAGCCTGACTTAGCATCTAGTTAATGATGGCAATCCTAGTTCACTCTGCTAACAATTCATCACTGCTGACTATGTACAAGCATAGACAGTAATCAAATACAAACAGTAGCAATCAACTTTCAGGCTTACTAGTGAAGGTCAAGCTTGAAAAGTTATTAGGTAGTTAGTGCATGAAGTTGAACAAAATACAGTCACGGCTATTACGCAGTCTTTGGTCAGTGTTTGTCACATGTCAACTCCTTGATTTTATTTTCTGCAGTCCTTGTTAATGTTTAATAATATGAATGTGGTTTCTTGTGCTCTATGAAGTTGGAAAATTGCAATGTGGTTTCTAATATTGGATGATCCGTGAGGAAATTGCGGAGAAACAAAGATAGCAGGACTAAATTGTATTTTCCTCATAGGACGGGAAGGACTAGCTTCAAGAATATAAAGAGGAAGGTACCTTGTTGGCTATTGAACTTCATGTTCCCTCATGTAAATGATGTTCTAACTCATACTAATGGTTTAGATGGAAGCCCAAGGTATGGATACATCTCTTGTGAACCTTTTTTGTGTTACACGTGAGCCTGCCAAAGATGAAGATACACGCAATCTAATTGTAAGATTATGTATTCTTTTGTCATCATTTTCTTGTTCTTTTTGCTTGCAATGACATTGCTTATTCGTATGGATTTTCTTGTTTTCATCAATTGCTTGTAGGCACAACTTAAAAACAGTTTGTCTCAAGTGCCCGAGGAAGAGCAAACTGAGACCTTCAAAAACAATGTATGGGTTGAACATAGAGGACTCGACACAAGAGGCCATATCAAACGTGTGGGGAAATATACCCCTGTGACCCAAAAGCATTTACTAGTGAATGATAGGAAGGTGATTATCCAAGAAATCAAAACTCAAATTGTTGAGGAGGTACGAGAGGAAGTACTACGGGTTAGAGGAATGGCACATGAATCAAGAGAGGAGATAAGAAGCGAGATAAGGGCAGAATTCAGCGCAATTTGAGTATATGCAGAAGACCATTAGTTTCTTGATGACACATTTGGATGTCAATGCCTTACCCATGCTTCCAGATTGGATTTTTGGTGCTTTTCCAGTCGACGGGTAACAAATTTTGAAAGTTGTAATGTACATGTTTCATTTATTCCACATGTCTAATATAAAACTTTATTTCTAAGGGTCCAGCTGAGTCTACTAACCAAGAAGGATTAAGCTTGTGATAGATTTGGTAAGTATTTCTTGTTTTTGCATACAATTGACACGGTTAGTGATGGCAGGAATTCTAGATGCTGCATGTTCCCCTAGAATGATCAATTTAGTTCACTGGAAATTGTTTTCAATTTAAGTTTTTTGAGGTTTATGGCAACTTACCACTAAGCCCCGTTACTAGTTCTTTGTTTATTCTCTCTCTTTTTTTGCTCAGTTATTCGTTAGTATGGTTTTTTTTTTTTGGTTTGTTTTTAGGACTGTTTTAATGCTTCTTAGTGCTGTTAAGAAAATTCATTTTAGGAAGATGTGGTTTGGCCTTTGGTGGATAAAACTAGTTGTGTTTTCATTAGCTTGGAAATTCTTGTTTTGGTTGAACGGATAGATCTATCTCAAGTTTACATTTTAGAACGTTTGTTTAGTTTGTTTCCGGTTTTATAAGAGTAAGTGAAGTTTTACTGATTCAGTCCATCGATCGTGTGATCATGTTTATTCTATTCTGGCTGACTTTTGTCTGCCCTGCATACTGTTAGTCAGTGATAGCCGTGTGTGAAATTTAACTTGTTGGAAAAATTGACATCTGGATTGCGCTGGCTGGCGAGGTGGTTAGTTATACTATTCTACTTTTTCAGTGCAAAAGCTTTAGTTGGTTGTAGTATATACTATTCTAGTTCAAGGCTGTTTAGTTGTTTTTATACGTATGTCACTATTATTGTGCTTAATTAAGAGTAGTATTGGCATAGGAGTAGAGGTGCTCTCTAGCTAAGACATGACTGGTATTATATAAGATCTACCTAAAGTGCTTGTTCACACGTTTTACGTAATCAGTATATCTGGTATTGAAAGCTTCCTTTTCCTTGGGTGTTTGGTGGAGCTGAACAATTTTCTTGAGGGGGGTTTTGGGCACTGTTTGGTTTCTAACAAAGTTGGATTTTCCTGCAAATGGTGTGTATATTATCAATTCTAGTTTGTTGCTGGATTTGGAAGGGGGGGAACCAGTCTTCCGTTTTGGGAAAATGTGTATGGTTTCAATATGTCTTGTATTGGCAAGGAAGTTGTTGAAGATGCTGCTCAGCTTCCCCTTGTTGATACAATTGATGGCTGTGATATTATGGCGAGACACAAGTTCTTGAGTTTGTGTTTGAAATTTACATCGATCACACTATATGGACTTTACATTTGTAGTGGTTGATTTCTTATACTTAATATGTATGACCTATTGGTGTTGTATTTGTAATCTTGTCTATTTTTCTATCCTTGATTGATGCAACAATATTTGGGAATTGCGGTCATTCTCTTGTAATTTCTTGAACTCGATTTTTAAACAAAGCGTTCCTTGTACTTATTAGCTAAGGCGTACTTGGATCTCATTAGCTAATTTGTGTATATTTTTGTACTTTTGAGATTTTATTCTCTCGTGTAATGCATATGATAAGTTGCTTGCGTAAAATTAATTTTTGGTACTCTATGAGAACTGATTTGTAAAGTTTGTTCATGAAATGATTTCATTATTTGTGTGCGATATAGAGGATTTTATTTGGGATCTTATAATCTCGTATTCTAACTTTATTTCTGGTTTGACTCGTCGAGCTTTGATCTAGTAACAATGAAGCATCAAGAGATGGATTTTACTGCAAAGTAGAAGGCACCAAAGTTTAGTACTCTTGTCCGACCATGAGTTGAAGTCTAAAATGGGAAGATGTCATGGACTTGTGCTGTGGTTTGAGGCTGGGTTTACAAAAGGTTCGTGGAAATGCCAACCACTTTGTCAAGCGTCTCCTTACACCCCTAAAACCCAGTCTGGGCGATCTGACATTTAAAGAACACATAAGCGTCCTATGGGCTCCTTTAGTTAGCACCAATTTTGCTGGCAAAGCAGCATCCTATCAAGATTCGACATTTCTAGTTTTTATCTTTTTCTTAATTGTCCATCACGTGAGAATTTCTTTTTGGTTTTGGGCTTTCCAAAAAAAAAAAAAAAAAAAAAAGGGGAGGAAAGCGTGAGAATTTCTTTCGGTTTTAGGCTTTCAAAAAATAAAATAAAAATTAAAAACAGGTTGAAAAAAAGGGGGGAAAACAAAGCAAGATGTTTTTGTGACTTGCAATCCCAGTAGTCACAAGGTTTTTTGGTCTAATTTTTAATGATTAATTAGTGGGTCCCTAGGAAATTTGTGACCAACAAAACATGACACAAAATATCTTTTATGACTATTATTTGCATGTCACAAATAAATTTTATTTTTTTTGACTTTTTATTACATTTAAAATACAAGTCATAAAAGGTATTATTTGCAAGTCACAATTGATAATGTGACTTTCATATACAAGTCACAAAAAGTTTGTGACTATTAAATCGGTGACACTCATATGCATGTCACAATATGGTCACAAAAAGTTTTTATGACTGTCTGAACTCTTTTATGACTATCATTAACAGGTCACAAAAAGAACTTTTTCTAGTAGTGAAACTTCTATGCTATCGGTGCAATTTCTTTGTCAATTTTGACAAAGAAACTTCTATGTTATTGATACTGTTTCTTAACACTAAATATAATTAGTGTGTTCCATATTCAGGACTTCTTTTCAAGTTTTTCACTTGGTCCTCATTAAGATGGTGCGATTTCTTTGTCAATTTTGATGGTGAAATAAACTTTTTCAGCTCAAGAATCACAAAGCTCCGACTAGAAAGTCCAAAGATTTAGGCAATGCCCGGTTCACAATGAAGAGGAGGACGTAGACCGGAAGACAAAGTCTTCCAGCTGACGTTTGTAGCCTTTAGACTGTTTGAGTTTTACAAAATTAAATAGTTCAATCAAGGATATATAAAATTGTTGTAGCAACTTTTTTTATTTTTTTATTTTTAGCTAGAAAGGAGTAGGATTTGAAAATTGGAGAGAGGGAAAGTCAGATTTAAACTTAAAACCTCTAATTCTTAAGGTATCAACCTTAGCAACTTATTCATTTTGAAATCTTAAAATGAAAATTACTTTCTAACTATTTTGTGGAGATGTCAAATCTGCGCAGAAAATTAAAAGGAAAACATATCCAACATGATACACCAAAATTTTTGACAACCTTAGTTGTTCATTAAATTGTTCACAACTATTTCCGTTTTTTATTTTTTTCAAATATTTTTAGAGCACTTTATATATCAAATAATGCTTGTTGCTTGATATTTTTCCGATATACCACATCCAATATGGAACTACATATTTCGCGACCATTACCTATGTAGAAGTCATAACAATGTCAAAAGATATAACTTCTAGCGTTCTGTATTGATAATTAGTGCTTTCAAAAGGAATACATCATGTAAAGCGAGAGAAATTTTCACATTAATACAGTATGTCAAGTTGCAAAATTGTTCTTGTAAATTAGAAGTTCTACGAAATTGATTGATGCTTAAGCTGTATTAATCATTTATGTCATAAAAATGGTTGCTTTTTTGAGTGAAGCTAGATATATGAAGGGCTTGGACGGCTATAAAAAAAATAAGTACATAAATTGGGAGAGTGAAATATGAAAATGATAAGAATGTGTCCTTAAGACACATAAACTGCCAAGTTCAAGGAATTTCTGGCTTCGTCCCTGGTTTGGTACTTTATAAAAGGAAACATCAACAGGCTTGTTGGATATTCTCATAATGAATATGGCAAATCTAAACTTCCAAATTTTGGTGTTTTTTATACTCTTTCCATCCCTAGTTTTAGGAGATTGCACCTGCGCTAGTAAGGGACACCCTCAAGTACAAATTAGGAGCAATAGCTGCAACCTTATTTGCTAGCTCTATTGGAATTTGTCTGCCAATTTCGGGAAAGAAAATACCATCTTTAAACCCTAAAAACAATTTCTTCTTCCTCGTCAAAGCTTTCATTGCAGGCATAATTTTAGCAACAGTGTTCATTCACGTCCTTCCTGATGCTTTTGTTATCTTGACTTCTCCATGCCTTCCCATCAATCCTTGGGGAAACTTTCCACTCCCCGGCTTTGTAGCAATGGTTGCTGCTATTTTTACACTTATGTTTGATGTGTATGCAGCTTCTTATTATAAGAAGTACGGAAAAGAGAACTTTCAAGCTACAGTGGAGGAAGGTGATCGTAATAATGGAGAGAGTAATCTCTCTGGAGTGCTTGCTCTTCATACTCATGGCATACGTGGTCATGGACACGCCTCGATGGAAGGGGTTACCATTTCTACTGAGCTTCGGTATCGTGTGATATCGCAGGTAATCATATATATTTTGTACAGCAAATGGCCTAAATTGTTGCTAAACTATTTATGAACCACTGATTCCACCACTAATTAAAACATATTTTTTATGACAAAAAAGTGTATATTTTTATTAGTAATTGAGTGATCAAAGTATAAGTTTCTATTAATTGATGCACTTCTTTATTAGTTGAATGATCGTTTTAGCTAAATAAAAGGTTTAGCGACCAGATCCGGAAAGTCTGAAACCTTTAATGACTATATTTCTATTTGCTCTATTTTTAAGTTGCAGTCTTATTATGACAAATCACTCTAGATATAAAAGCGAGGGCATATTAACGGCCAAAATCTAAGGGGAAAAAAAATTTTAGGACAGACGATGTATTTGTGGCCCTGGTAAGGTTAGTCCCTTGGACGATACTTTCTTGCTTGTGGAAAGTGTGAGTTTGAATTGTATGTGATTGCTCATGCAAAATATGTTGAGTTATGGTTTAGACGGCTTTCCTCTTTCCGCTCACATCCAGATTTTCTACCGTCATGTTGATATAGGTTTTGGAATTTGGAATTATTATGCATACCCGATTTATTGCCATTGCTCTGGGTGCACCGGATAGTCCAGCAACAATGAGGCCTCCTGGTGGCTTTCACGTTTCAACAATTGTTTGAGGGGATTGGATTAGGCAGATGCATCACTCAGGTACTTATCTTGTCTCAACTGTTTGGTTTTTATTTTTCTTCTTTTTTTTCAGGAGATTGTTCATGGTTCAACATATTACACGTGGGAGCCAAACACATATTTATATTTCATACACGAACTTTTAATCTACTATATACTAGAAAACACTACAAGAAGTAAGAGAAGAACTAAAAGTTGTCACTTTTTGTTTTGAGTGACAAAAAAATGTTGTCACTATTTTGTCACTGTAGGTCTGTCACTAATTCCCTTGGTGACAACTTTTTAGGCCTTGTCACTTGTAATGTGACAAGAATCAAAGTTGTCACAAATTCAACCCATTCAATGACAACTTAAATTGTCATAAAATAGGCATTTTATTGTCATTAAACAACAAAAAGTTGTCACATAAGACCTTTATAGTGACAACTTTTAAGTGCCAAAATAGTGATAACAACTCATTTATTACTTAAATAAAAACTTATCTAATAACATTCAAACCATTCTTGACCCATTTAAAACATCACTTTCATCCAATATTTCAACATGAAATTGACAAAAAGCAATACAACCAATCCAATATGACAATCCAATTTCAAGTACATTATCTACTACAAGAATACTTGCACTAATTCATTACAAGATGAATGTTTCATACCAACTATTGGTATAAAGTCTAAAAAATGCTGTGAGAGAGGCATTTCAGCATTTTGTTTAGGAAGTGACTTCAACAACTAAAATTCTGGCTGCTAAGTATTAAAAATGCAAGCAGATTGTCATGTTGCAAAATCCGTTGAACCAAAACTAACTTCTGCAGGTCTCTTTACAGCAAGTTTTAACAAGGATTTGATCTCATACTCAATGCACAATCTGAAACATAAGCACCTGAGCATGAAAGTAAGAAACATGGTCATGAATAAATTGGAGAAATAAGAAACATAAGCACTTGATCATCAGTGAAAAAGGGAAAATGAGCAACTAATCATGACTTCAGAAACTCAAATAGGCAAACTTCAGAAACTCATCAACCCCCCGTTTATAGACAGGGTCCAACTTGTTGTTAAGCTTCATCCAATTTTTATCCATCTAAGCCAAAAATCACAAAGGGAAAAATAAAGCATATAAGAGTGATAAACATAATTAACACAAAATAAAGCATCAATAACCAATACCAGAACACTATGCATGTACTTATAACAGTCATAAATATATTTAACACATCATAGTCACGGTAGAAGACTTCCATTTAGCCCAAGATTTCTGTGCTGCTGTGAAGGGGTTTCCTTAGCATATTCTTTAGGAAAGATGGAAAGATGATCAAATAAAAGCAATTACATTATGGAAAGATGGATTGTTCAAACACATTGTTCAAATAAAAGCCTTGGTGTTCTATGAGCTTAAAGCGAAGAGAGAATCTGGAAGTTTACCGATATCTAACTATAATTTCTACAAGAGATTCATCTAATTAAGCCAATCATGCATGGATCACAGCAAGAAAAAGACATGAAGTCCATCTAATTAAGCCAATCATGTATGTACCACAGCAAGACATGGGTAAATATCTGGACAGATTATGCGGGTTCATATTTTACATATAATGGCTAAAACTTGAAACAAAACCTCAACTTACCTGCTCAGATTTCAACTGGCAGTCAAATTTGGTCCTCGTGAAATAATTTTCTTTAATAACCCTCTTAAACCTCTCCTCTGCCAATGGTATGCAATCCTCCAGAACAATAAAGCGAACCTGATACACTTTCAGTTATGAATACAAGCTTGATCTGGAATAATGGCTGCTGGCTCTAAGTTCTCAAGCAAATTTACCAACATGCATAGGAAAGAATTAAATATTAATAATTTTAAATATCTAAAAATTAAAGAAGGAAAAAAGAGCACGAAAGCAATGAATAATAGCATTAATGCATTTAAGTTTAGGAAAAAATAATAAAGGAAAGGAAAGGAAACATACTGGAAAAAGGCAGCAGGATTACGGTAAATATGGGCGGAGACGGCGGTTACAGAAAAATTCTGATGAGAAGCTGCGGCTTTTCTAATCGCTGCTCGTGCTTTTGCTAGTCCTTTTTCCACAATCTCTTGCTTTGTCTGCAATCATATATACATATACACATGTATAAAATTACACAAAGAAGAAGAAGACGACATTATATTTTATTTCGGGAGGAAAAGACAACTGATTGATGAGGAGGAAAATTGAAAGCAACAGAGGCATGCATTTCAGAAGACAGAAAAATATAATACTGCTAAAATGTAAAACTGGAGGGAGAAAGATCCTCTGTGAATATAAAGACAGCCAAAAAAAAAAAAAACCTATGAAAATCTAGTTAGATGAGAACCAAGCACTACCCAAGTCAAAATTCCCTCCCTACTTTTGGATGACTTACTAAGAAGTTTAAAGCTGGAGATAAAGACAATATGTTAAATTGCAATTAGCTTCCAATTGGTAAAAGCCTGCTCCAACATTAGCTTCAGTCAACGTTTACCAATTAGAAGTGTCAAAAAGCAAATCATAACACTTCTAATTGGTTTATTAGCTTCCGAATGCTACTTGTAATTAGCTCCATTCAATACATCATTATATTCCATAACCCAGTGAATAACAAAATTCTATTTAATAAAGTTACTTTCGAAAATGAAAATCTCAAGAACGTCAGTGATCTTATACATGCATCCCTAATAATTAGAAAGGTCAAAGGTGGTATTCAATTTGAAGATATACTGCAGCAATTAGATATTTATAAATTTCAGGAAAGAAACTTTTAATGTTTTGTATATTCCTAAAATGATATCTTACCGGTCAGAATTATGAATTCATCGTAAAACAATTTAAATATGACAATATTTGGGAGTCATTAATTTTTTTAATATATCCCGATAGCTTCTTTTCCGTCACATCAAATAAGATGAATTATTCTCCAAGGAAAATCTTTGTTAGTCTTGTTTATTTTTAAAAAAAAATCCATTCGAAGAAATTTTCTTTGTATTGCAACATATCAAATAGTATAGGCAAAAAAATTTTTTTTTGGGACAAAATTCCATTCCAAATATAAAAGCTAGAGATGGTATTACACAAATACCCTAATTAAGAATAATGAGACAGCCATTCAAGTTTAGACACACAGGTTGATCATTAAATTTTTTTAGGATAAGTATTATTGAAAAGGAAATCTAATGCACCGGTTGATCATTAAGAATAATTGGGGAAGGAAGGTGAAGAGTAGAATTGGGAGATATATTAATAAAATTAACATTTTTTGTTAATCAGATTCATACTTTTTAGAAGTTGAGAGGGGCAATTGCTCACCCTTATCACAACATGGCTTCACCAACGTGTGGGACAACCACTAATGCATCATTGATATTTTTTGTCAAGGATTTAACCCAAAAAAAAAAAGGATGAAAATGTCATCAATCTAATCAAACTGACCAAAATGTTTATCATCAATTTAGGCCTTTCACCTATAAAGCGTGTATGCCACTGAGGGACCCAGTAAATGTTCTAGACAACCAATATAGATAATCTTTTTTTTTTTGGGGGGGCCTAAAAACGGCATTGAATATAGCAAAACCATTTCAACAATCAGCCTCTGACAACAATTATTGAAGCAATTTGAAGGACAGAAAACTCAGGAAGTAGTAAGGTATATTAAGGAGTCCATTCAACAATTCTGCAGTTTCAAAGCCCAATATCACAACAAAATGATCAACCACCAAAGGAGCCTATGAGACAGCTCATTAGCTAAACCAAAAAGTCCATTGGAATATAACCCCTACTGGGAAATAGAAAGAATGGCAAGAGGACTAAGAAAATCATGAAATATACTTGTTATGTATGCCTCTTTCATTCTTCACCATAATTTCTTCATATCACTGCACACTTGCAGTTTAAAATAGAAATATCTTCAAAAATACAGAATGGGCATATAATCTTCAGTCTTCATGTTCAGATTGTGCAACAGGATTTACAACAATTCACATTTACCTTGATAATGGCCACATAAGGCTTCTGATTTGCTTCCTCAGGAACTAAAAGCACAGGATCCTCCTATGGCAAATCAAAGATAGAAAACTAAAGCAAGTTAGACATGGAAGTATACAGAAACTATTTTACTAGTTATTGTTGCTAAAAGGAGCAGATAGATCGACCATCATGTAATGAAACACAGAATTCCCAGTCAAGATCTCAAACATTCTTCATACAACAACTCTTTATAAAACTTTATTTTCCTGTAATTGATTGCTTGCATCTCAACGCAGAATATGTTTGGATACATGACATAAATACAATTTTGATGACTTTGCTTTTCTCTCTTCTTCTTCATTATCAGGAAAAGCATAGCAAAAACATCTTCATACATATTCAGAAATTTTCCTAAAAACAGTAAAATTCTAATGAATCTTTTAGACTTCAACTTATTGACAACAAAATTCTATGGCTGTACGGACAGCAACCTTGGAAAATTCTACACCACTCAGCAGCAGAGAAAAGAACTCGGTGAGAGCGTTTCTAAACAACAAAATTCAGCCTGTTCTAATCTGAATCATCCCAATCAATCATCAAGTTCTAAACCATGCATGTTGAGATCATATCATCAGATCCATCCTCGCCCAACTTACGACCGTGTTACAGATCAATTATTTCGAGTTTTATAGTAATCTCCTTCTATGCGTCAAAATTTCCATATAAATTAAAAGTCGTAGGAAAAAAGAAAAGAGATTAAGTAAGTTAAATTACCTCTAAATTTGAAGCAATGAGATTAATTACCTAGGGTTTCGTTAGATAGCTTTGCTTGGAGAAGCAATTTCTACTCGCTAATCTCGAATTCCTTCATCATCTGCTATGGGCGAGAAATAATACAAAATTGTGATAAATCTGTATTGAATCTTATAAAATTTCCTCAAATGGGTGATGGAAGTGGAAACTTTGAGAAAGACAGGGAGAAAGGATTAAACGGAAAGAGATAGAAGTGGAAGTTAGAGCGATAGGGCTCAGGGAGAGAGCGAAGAGAAGGAAAGGGAGAGAGCGATAGGGCTCGGGAGGGAGAGAGCGATAGGGAAAGTGCGAAGAGAAGGAAAGGGAAAGTGCGAAGAGAAGGAAAGGATCGATGCAGACTGATTCCAGAAAATCTTTACTATTTTCCTTTTTTTCATTTCACCTTTGTAGGTGGAGTTATTTTCTCACAAAATAGGGGAGTGTCTCAGCTGAAAATTTTGTGACAACATTTAAGTGATTTTTCTTGTCACTTGGTTAATGTTCATAATTATTAACAAAAATATGTGTTTTACTAATGACAATAGCACAAGTTGTCACCAAAAAATTAATATTATAAGACAATAAGAATTATTGTCATTAAAGTTAACTTATTTATGATAAAATTAGATGTTGTCACAAGATGTTGTCACTAAATTTGATGCTTGTTGTAGTGAAATCTTGGCTGTTAATAAAGTAACTGGGGCTAGTCTGCTTTTTAATTTCATGTGGCTCTTAACTTTTTTTTTTTCCTGTCACGTAAACTTCAAGAATACTCTCTCATCTGGTAAAAGACAATAAACTAAAGTAGAGATAATTATATAGTTTAGTACTTTAATATTGGACAAAGAGAAAGTCAAATTTTTAACAGTGGATTCAGATATTTTCAATTACGTCTATCTTTGTTTATTGTCATTTCTTAAATATTTTCGTGGTGTCAAAATCATGTCAACTTTTAAAACGTGGTTATCCGCATTAGGATCTCTTTAATTTCATTCATTTCTATGTATTTTCTACCTAAGATAATCGATGAGTGGGGGATACTTCTTAAAAGTTAATATGTAGTTGAAACATTTGTTTTTAATGCTTTGTTTTTTTCCTTTCAGAATCATGTCAAATTTCCACAATTAGGTGTTAAAATCAATTACAGTTTCGTTCATTTTCTATTTGCTACATAACAAGAACAGTAAATAAATGGGATTTTTATTATTTGCTGCTTTTTTTAAATATATTTTTCTAGTGTCTGTTGCTCAGATTTATTTGTTTGGTCAGTTTTGTTCCTTAAATGTATGACATCTTCCTAGGGGAAAAAACAGAAAGAAAACTGATATTTGCTAGTAGGAATGTAACTTATTGTGGTTACTATACACATTTAATTTCCTTACGTCCTATCCTACGAATATATTCGGATATCTGAATATATTGTATACAGTACAGTGAATAGTGATGTAATAAGCTCTTTTATCCTAGTTTATACATCTAGGCAAAATTCAATCTGCGAGCAATTGCAGCCATGTCTGTTTTCTTCTCGCTTACAGCACCAGTTGGAATTGCGATTGGGATTGGAATAGCAAATGTCTACAATGATAATAGCCCAATTGCTCTCATAGTGCAAGGAATTTTTGAATCAGCATCAGCCGGTATCCTAATCTACATGGCACTGGTGGACATTCTCTCTGCAGATATCATGAATCCAAAGATGCGAAGCAATGCAGGGCTTCTGCGTGGGGAAAATGTTTCCATTCTTTTTGGTGCTAGTTGTATGTGTCTGTTGGCAAAATGGATCTGAAATGGGTATGCAGTCTATAGCGAATGCTTCACTTGGGAGTGATATCAGTACACTGTGTAACTCCGATGGATTTAAAATGCTACATTTTGACGTGATTAGAAATTATGATCGAATTTAGAAATTGGCATACTAATTCGAGATGGAATTGCAAGGACACAATTCTTTTACGAAAGAAGGGTTGTGATGCCCCGTAATTTAGACTTGACTAAATTATGTAAAAATGTGTGGTACAATGAAAGGATGGAATACATATATTTGGAGTGATTAAGTTTCCGTGGATCTTATAATTGATTTAATCCTTGTAAACGACGTCAAGTGTGAATAGGAATTCGCAATTGGTGGACTATGAGTGAAGGAATTGAGGAACAAACAAATCCCTTTAGTGAAGGTTTTGTGGATGAACCATGGTGTTGAGGAAGTAACTTGGGAGTTAGAAGATGAGGTACGAAGGAAACACCCAGAGTTATTCCATAGTTCAGGTGTGAATTTCGAGGGTGAAATTCTTTTAAGGAGGGGAGCTTGTGAGACCCCGTACCACCAATTTAAATCATAAATTTCCAAAAATTTCATATTTTCATAAAATTATTTTATTATTTTAGCTTGAATAATTTGATTTTCGTATATCAATTGTATCGGCACGAAAAGTTTTAAAATGCATTGTGCACGTTTAAATTATGTCCTCGATTTAATTATTTGAACGTTTAAATTTCGCACTCGGGTCTAGGGTCGACCACTAGACATAAGTTTTCAATTTTAGAATATGTATTCGAGATATATAAATGAGAGAAATCAGAGTCGTAGTATCGCGTCGTGTGAATCGACCTCGACTCAACAAAAGGTGACTTTATATCAAATTGAGCAATTTTCGTTCATTTCTTCCATTTCCCAATAAAGCTCCAAAAGTCAAACAAAACCCTCATTCTCTTCTTCTTCTTCTCCATTTGGCCGCACCTCTCACCCCTCTCTTCCCCCTTCATTTCATCTTCAATAATCAACCACAAAACCTCCATTGAAGCTACCAAAAAAACTTGAAGGTCTTCCTAGTTTTTCTTGGAGATTTCAAACTAGCTTGGAGGAGAGGAGAAACCGGTTGTTGAGCCTGAGGATTGAGGGGTTTTGTGAGTTATTTTCTTCTACCATTAATTAAGCTTCTTGTTGGAGTTGGAGGTAAGCTTTCTAGACACCAAAATCTTACTCTTTTGTTTCATTTTCTTGGCTAAGAGAGCTTGTAGCTCTTTGTGATGAATTTTGTTGTTGATTGATGAAAGTGGACTCTATGAAATTCCACCATGTATGAACTTGGGGTTGTTGATGATTTAATGTGTGTGTGTGTGAGGTGTTTTATGTGAAGTTTTGTTGATGAAAATGAAAGAGGGAAAGGAAAGAGAAGAGCCGAGAGAGAGCTTGGGGCCGGTTTCCTTGCAGCTTTATTTCTTCAATTTTTAACTCAATGATTCCATGTTTCACTTGCTGATTTTGATGTTCACATGATGGCCTAAGTGTGTGAGAAATTGTGACAGCCCCACCTTCCCCTAGGGCAAACCAAAGGGGTTCGGCGGACCGCCTGCCCAACTCTCGCCGAGACTCACTACGAACTCCCAAATATAGATCGAAACATTCATTCGTAAAGTCATCATTAAAAGTTATTAAAATTACCAATAAATTCTCACAAAATACAAACCCCAAAATTTCATCAAAATTACATTGATAAAAACTCCAAAATACCATAAACCATCAAATTCATCCATTAATTCCAATCTTATACAAAATGAGGAAATCCTACAAGAGTACTAACTTTCTCGACTCCCGTGCGTCACCTCGAAACCTGTTAAGGAAAACAAATTGGGGTGAGCTAACGCTCAGTGAGGCCAAGAAAAGCCATGCAAGCACGTAATCAAGAAAGTAGGAAAGCCAGTAAATTCAGATATAAAGTGTGTAAATCAATCATTCACTTGTACTATTGCAATTTTCACCAGGAGACCGTATTCTCAAGGAATCACTACTCGAGGGCTCACATTAGACAAGAGTCTTGGAGCTGAGTTCGGAGAACCCTCTTCAAGCCTCTCTATCTACAGTGAATATGTGCAAGAACAGTGAGCAGTGCTCATACAGGAAAAATACACAGAAGTAGGTAAGGATACGGGGCTCTTAGGAGCCAATTTCCACGGTTAAGCAGTTGAGTCCATTCCATTCCAAACGTTGACTCTCCGTCAATTTAGCAAAGGTAAAGTCCGTAGAATCTCCACTTGGTACAACCTCCGTCCAACAGTTCACCCTCTCGGGCCCGAAACCAAACAAGCAGGTGAAAGGGGTAAAGCAACAATGAGCAATACCGAGCAAGACCTCTGCAATAGATCAAACTCAAAGAACAGTACCTAAGGTTCACCAAGCTTCCCGACCAAGCCCTTGCCGGCTCGGGTCCCAAGGACCCCCAAGAGGTTTTGGCGTCCCCGGATATAACTTTTAAGTCGACGAATCACTCCAATCGACATTCAATTCAAGTCAAGTCAAGTAACAAGTCATGATCATGCGAATCAAGTAGAGGAGGACGAGTGCGATAAAGTATACTCTCGCCTCAACAGTTCATATTCAAGCAAACATGTCAGGTAGTTCAACAATTCATGCACTTGGCACTCACCAATAGTCGAGAGTAAGTGAGAGCAATTCACGAGATCAATCAAGGTTCTTGGAGTTCAAGTTTGGATCACTGTGTAATTCAGCACCACCTCCTAAAATATTTAAAAAGTAATGAAAATAAGTTTCTAGTTTATCCATCAAATCTTATTCAAGAAAATCAAGTTCAATATCTCTTTCCTTGAGCAGAAATCTTTGAAAAATTGTAACTTGAGTTATATAAGTCCAAATTTCACAAGATTGGTACCGTTGGAAACCTCTTTTAAAGTTCTAAAAATTTGTAGAAGGTACCCAGTTAAAATTCTGGACAGAAACTGCCCAAATTTTCGATTAACAAACTGCCACTGTTTTGAAACAGAACATAACAGGTTGGCCAACCAGGCAACTTTGAAAATTCACCAAAAATTGTAGAAAACGAATTGGCCTCTTAAATTTATAAATTTTATATTCCTATGTAATAAGTTTCAACAGCCACCAATGGCACTCAATTCCAACTCTCGAGCAAGAAATTATAGCAGTTCAAACAGGGCTGGTTAGCAATTCTGAAATTTCTGATTTTCAGATTTACTGGGCATCATTCTAGGCTTCTTTTGAGTGACGATTTCTTAACCAAAAATTACTAAATTTGGTACACCAATTATAATATATATATTCTAGGTTCAAACCAAATTTCAGCCATAAATTCAAACAAATGAATGTTAAACCGAAATGAATCCAAACAGTGCTCAAAGCTGGGAAAAATTTTCCAGATTAAAGAGGCAGTTTTGAAACATCATTTGAGCAACGAAATGGTACTGGAAAAACACCAAATTTTGCAGAAATAACCCTCAGTATATGAGCTACATTTCACCAAAATTTATCTAAAAACTCGCACAGGAAGACAGTTTTCTAGTCGCTCAAATTTCGCTCAGTAAACTACCTCAAACCAGTGAAGTTTTGTCATCTTCATAAATGAGCTCCTAGGTTATTCAAATCTCCACCATTTGACCTAATTTTCATAACCAAGCTAGTATTAAACCTCCTAGGCCTAATGATGGTCTATATCAATTTTTAGCACTAAAACAGCCCAAAATTCGGACAGCATGCTTTCCTTAAAATTTCCAGATTTTGATCTCAACTTAATACTCATTCTTGCCACAACTTTTTAAGGGATTTGTGCGGGACAAATTAACATCTTAAACTTCAACATTTAAGCATCAGATTCAGCCCTTAAACCAGCCAAAATACAGCTACAAAATTAAGGAAAAATCAGAAATTTTCACCTTCATTTTCCTCTCTCTCTCCCACGGTTCTTCCTTGAGGTTTCCTACCACCATTTAAGCTAACCATTTTTCATATAACCACACACAATGCATCAACAGCCCCAAGTTCATACATAATGGGATTTCATAGAGCCCATTTTTCCATCTCAAATCAACACAATAACTGTGAGGACCCAGAATTTCTTGAATTATACACCCGAAATTTCTTGAATTATTTGCTTATATTTCTTGCGAGAAACCCTAAATTTTTCATGAATTATTTCTCATTGTATTTATTTAAGTGAAAATCATTTTCTTTAAACATTGGTAGCATACAATTTTCATTAAGTGCATTATTTTCCTTAAGTACTCTATTTTGTATGTATTGTACGAAATTAATTTGGAATTGTATTTTACATATTTCATGTAGCCGAATACATAAACTTATATGGTATTAAGTGGATCACATTTTATATTAAGGGATTTGATGGCAATTTGCAAAGATATTATTCCATTCTTGGCCAGGATAATGCCACATGTCAACCATCCCATGACATCTTGACTTAAGCCTTCTTATTTAATCCTTCAATTTCAAAAATTTGAATCAAATTTCCCTCTCTTCTCTCACCTCATGGCCGGCCACTTCAAGCTTGAAGAACACCAAACCCTAAGCTAAAAATTAGTCATTCTAGTGAAGGAGAACAACTTTGAGTAAAACCCTAGGCTAGATTACCTCTTAAGCCTGAAGCTTTGTTGCAAGAAGTGAAGTTCTTAGGTGGATTTTCTCACTCTTCTGGCAAGGTAAAATTTCACTTATTTATTCTTTAATGAGCTTTAAATTCAAAGAGGATGTTGGTTAGGTAGGATTAAAGTGCTTGTGGTTGTTTGGAAGGAAAGATTATGGAAGGAAATCTTGTGTTTGAAAACTAGAACTTAGGTTTTCATTTTTGGTTACCATGTGTTTGATGAAATGCTTAATGACTTGTGATGCTTTGATGATGGAATTAATTGCTGTTTTAGCTTGTTAAACACCTTGGCAAATGATGGAAATAACCTTAAGGGGTTGATTGAAGAAGTTGCTTCAAAGCTGGAAATTTTCACTGAAATCAGAAATGGAAATCAGTCCACTTCCCGAGGTTACTGTTGACTGTAGAAAATGAATTAGCACCCGAGCCTTATACCGTTAGAAAGCCCTATGAACCTAGTTTTAAACACCACTGACGGAGCTTGATTTTGATTTTTCTACATCGAGTTATGGCTGTTTTCCCGAGACTGTTTGATCAGCCTGCAGCCATTCCGACAGATTTCTTGCTTCTCTGAGATTTGCCATTTTGACCTTGAATAAGCATGAATTGATGTCTTACCTCTCATGAAATTTGTAGGGCTATGTCTTAGCTTCGAAACGCCATAAAGTACACTCCAATCCGATAACTCCAGCCACAATTATGATTAAAACACTGAAGGGTGACAAACCTGTCGATTGTTGTTGTTCTTGCCACAATTGTTTTTTTCATTCCTCTTGACTCGTATGCACCATTGTCGTGACCCGACTTACTTAATTTGTGATTCTAGGACTTGGCTTGAAATGGAGATATCTGTTGTGGACAAGTGAAATGAGCTGTGTTTGGTGAGTATTCATAAAACTGTTTCAAATTGAAAGTTTCTACTGTTAATTGCATCACTTCATGATGACATGTGTGTGCTTGTGTGTACATGATTTGCACATGATTTGGCTCGGTGAGTATGTGGTGGTCTTGTACTTGACACCAACAGCTCCATTTGATTTCCAGTGCAATGACTCGCTTGAGCCAACGGCTCTACTGTTAATGATTAGTGTTCTACTGTTCAGTGATTTGTCTAAGCATTGCGTGTTTGAGTGCAATGACTTCACTGGCTCACCAGAGCAAATAAAATCTGTTCATTTGATACCTAATCAGTGTTTGATAAACTGGAATTACTGAGTTACTTATTTGCCAACTTATTTTCACTGGATACTCACTGAGCTTCTAGCTCACCCCAAAATATTTTATTTTCCCCCCCACAGGGCTCGAGATGAAGGAAAGCAGGAAGTGATCTTTCTTAGTGTGACTTGCCGGATTATCTCTTGTACTATTGTAATATTGGACAATTGGACTTTTGGTGTATTTAGATTAGTTGGAAATATAATTACTATTTGGAGATCTTGTGGTGTAATTATTTGAAATTTGTGATACGATTGAGGAACTGTAATGAGTCCCGGCGAGAGTTGGGCAGGTGGCCCGCCGATAAGTTAGGGTTCGCCCTAGGGAGAAGTGGGGCTGTCACAATAACAAAAATAAACTTATCCAAGTTCAAAGCTACATAAACGGAGTCAAATGAACAAGATGGTGAAGAAGTGTGCTACCTCTTCCTTCTCAAGTGAAACCCTAAGTTGAATGTGATATGGGATGCACCAAGAACCCCTCTTCCTCTCTTCCAAAGCTCAGCTCTCCCTCAAAGTAGGATAGCCTTCAATCTCCAAGGGAAATGGTGAAAGATCTTCTCAAGCTTCTTAGTTGCAACAATGGAGATTTTGTGCTGGTGATTTGTAGAAAACAAGAAGGAGAAGAAGATGAACGGCCGGCTGTTTTGAGGAAGAAATGAAGGGGAAGAAATGGAAAAGAAGAACCGGTTCTATGGAGAAGAAAGAAAGAAATGAGTGGTTGAAGTTAATTCTTGACTTTTGGGCTCTTGTGGAAAATGAAAGAAATGAGGGATAGTTGGATAATTTGACGTAAAACCACTTTTGTTGTATCGGATCAATTCACATAACACGACACTACAATCCCAATTTCTCTCATTTATATATCCCGAATACATAACCTAACATTCGAAACTTATGTCTAGTAGTCGATTCTAGACCCGAATACGAAATTTAAACATCCAAATAGTTTAAATCGAAAACGTAGTTTAAACGTGCAAAAATGCCTTTTTAAAACTTTTCGTGCTGTTACAATTGATATACAACAATCAAATAATTCAACCTAATTTAATGAAGTAATTTTTTTTTTTATGAAAATATGGAATTTTGAAATTTTATGAATTAAATTAATGATTAAACAAGGTTTTAAAATAAAAGGAAGTAATGCAGGCTGTAATTGCAATTAAAATGATCTAAATCAATTATTTAGAAAAATAAATAATTAAACAATTAGGTCAGATGAAAATAAATTTTTGGGTCCTCACAGAAATTTCATGTAAAAATAGCTTTATTTGATGTTGTGTTTGAAACTAGAATCCAAGTTCTTTCAGCAGTATAAATTTCAAGGGTTAGTTCAATTTCTGTGAATTTTAGTGAATTTTCAAAATTAACTGAAAATCAAGACTGTTATGTCCCGTTTTTACTATAGCAGCAGTTTTAAACTGAAATTTGACTGGTTTTCAATTTGAATCTTGTATAAGTGTCTTTTTGAGAGTTTTAGTTCATTGAGTCTATTTTACAACAGTATAAGATTCGTAATTTTTGGACTTATAGAACTCAAGTTATGATTTTTCAAAGAATGCTGTGCAAAACTGAAACTTCTTTTAAGAAAGCTTAAAATCTGGAATTTGAATGCTCAAAACTGCCGGTTGTCTTTTGGATGATTTTGCCCTATTTTAGCTCCAACATTTTCTTGGTTTTCTTGTGGTTATTTACAGCTAAAAGGATGGCCTAGATGGGGGCTAAAACCCCTTGCAAAAATGAGTAGTTTGGCGTATTAAAAGCTTAGCGAAAACTTGTGAAAAATTTTGCACAAAACTTGTGAAAACGTTTACAAATCAAAAACAGAAAATCTGGCAGTTTAGTTTCAAACTTTTGTGCAAAATTTGGCCATCTATAAAGTTACCTTCCCGTGTGAATTTTTGGCTCAAATTTGGTACACACATATTTCACCTAGTGAGGTTTGAATGTACATAATTTGGTAATTTTCCAATGGCATTTCGATGCCCAAATATTGTTTCAAAAATAGCTCTTCAAATCTGGAAATCTGGCCGTCAGTCATGGTGACCCCCTGTACTTCTATTAGCTGTAATTCCTTGCTCAGGAGTCAAAATTGAGCGCCGTCAGTGGCGTTTGAAACTAGACTTCACAAGCTTTCTAACGGTATAAGACTCGCATACTAATTCTTTCCCTATCAGCACCAGAAACTTCGCAAAAATGGCTGATTTCACAGCCTGATTTCCTTTTTTTACCCTCTACTGGATTTTCCAGCTTACTTTAGCCTATCTTGCTCAATGACTCTTCGAGTGAAGTCTTCTAGTGATTTTTAGTATGTGGAATCTAGTTTCCGTAGCTCTAAGCCTTGTCCAATTCTGAAGTATACTGTGTGAGTTATGGCCTGAGAAAGAAGTAGTAGTTGAGCGACTTTGGTGAATTTGGATAGTTAGGTTAAGTTTAGAGTTTTAGCCACTTGGATTGAAAGTGATAATTCCGTTTTGACTCAGGTGACCAAGAGGTTGCTGACGTTGACCCGACTGCTGAAGTCTAACCATCTTGCTTACGTGCTTGATTAAATACATGGGTGAGTGTTCAAGTGCATGTTATTTAATGCTTTATTTAATTTTAATGATTTGAAAAGCATGCTTGCTTGACTTTGTGAGCGTGTACTTTATCGCGTTCACCCTTACTTGAATTGAATTGTTATCGCGTTCACCGTTTTGGGTAAATTTTGGCCAAGTCGATTGGAGCGTTGTCTCATCGACCTCTTTTGCCAAGCGGTACTATGTACCACACTCTAGTGAGTGGCTCTCATCCTGTCTTGGTTCATTGATAAATTCCATTTTGACGAGCGGGCCCGGTACAGGGGGTGTAAGTAGATGAGTGAGTGTAAAGTGGTGTCTACGGACAGTGAGATAGTGGTTGACGGAGTGTCAACATTCCAATTGAAAAGTGTGGCTTTAGGAGCGGACCGAAGGTGGTTGTAGAAATTACGAAAATATGGAGAAAGCCAATTGTATCCTTTTATAGTGAACTCTTTACTTGTTTGATGTGAATTTTGAGTTTTTCTTCTATATTATTGTTCTAATGATTTTATTACTGATTTGATCTGCATGTGTGTGATTTCTTGACCTCACTGGGCTTTGCTCATCACATTAAGTTTGTTTTCCTTAACAGGTCTTGAAGTGGAGTTCGAGAATTGGGGAAATTAGTTTCTTTTATATGATTTCCACACTTTTGTATAGGATTGATGTTAATTAAGAAGTTGATGGTTTATTGTACTTGAAGTTAATATTATTGTAATTTTGATAAAAATTATTGAGGTTGTACTCTTGTAAGTTAGCTAGTAATTTTATTGGACCTCAATTAAAGTTTTAGGAATGAATGCTTGTATTAATATTTGGTCTTTGTAGTGAGTTCTGCGAGAGATGGGCAGGCGGCCCGCCGATATCTTAGGATTCGCCCTAAGGAGAAGTGGGTCGTCACATCACCCCTCTCTCTTTCTCTCCTTTCCTCTTTCTCCCTCTCCCCCTCTTCCCTTCCCCTCTCCTCCCCTCCCCCTCCTCCTCCCATCCAAATTAAAACTTTATTTGAGATATTTTTACAGCATTTTTAGAATTACAAATTTATTTGGGCTAATTTTTTGAGGTATTTTTAAAATTCAAAATTTATTTGGGGTATTTTAGGGAATTTTAAAAAATAAAAATTTATTTTAGATAACATTTGGGGAATTTTTAAAATAAAACATTATTTGAGGCATTTTTAAAATTAAAAATTTATTTGGGATATTTTTTGGCCATTTTTAAAATTAAAAATTTATTTGGACAATTTTTTGGCAAATTTTTAAAATTAAAAATTTAATTGGAGTAATTTTTAGGGTATTTTTAAAATTAAAAATTTCTTTGCAGTATTTTTTGGGGCATTTATAAAATTAAAAATTAATTTGGGGTATTTTTAAAATTAAAAATTTATTTGGATTTTTTAGAAATTTTTAAAATTAAAAATTTATGTGGGGTATTTTTGGCATATTTTTTAAATAAAAAATTTATTTGGGGTATTTTTAAAGTTAAAAATTTATTTTGGGTATTTTTTTGGTATTTTAAAATTAAAAATTTATTTGGGTAATTTTTTGGGCATTTTTAAAATTAAAAATTTATTTTGGGTATTTTTGGGGTATTTTTAAAATTAAAAATTTATTTGGGATTTTTTGGGGTATTTTTGGAATAATTTATTTGGGGTTTTTATTTAAAATTATCCCACCCCTATCACCACCTACCAAATAAATTTTAGTTTTAAAAATGCACCAAAAATTACCCAAATTAAATATTTAATTTTAAAGATATCCTGAAAATTAACCCAAATAAATTTTTAATTTTAAAAATTCTCCAAAAAATTACCCCAAATAAATTTTTTATTTTAAAAATGGCCCAAAAATACCCCAAATAAATTTTAATTTTAAAAATGCCCCCAAAAATTTCTCAAAAACACCTCAGAAACAGTTGCAGTAATTGTTTTTCATATGTTAAATGCTACAGTCGTATTTTTGAAAAATAACCCTAAAAACAATTAATCCAAACGGAGTGTAAGCTCTTCAAGCTTTTAAGTCTAACTTCTCGAGCAACAATTTCTATGCAAATCTTTTGTGCAGTGTAGCTGACGTGCAACTCTAATTTGTATTTAAATTTCAATTTCTTCTTCACACATTGAGATGGATAAAACTTGTATTTTGCATACAATTTTATTACTAATTTTCCTCTATCAAAAAAGTCATCTGTACCCATTCACAATTAGAGCCATCATATTTACTCAAATAATAATAATCCATATAATTTTCAACTAATAAATCATACATTTCATAATCTTCTTTATGGCAATAATTTTCACTGATAAGGTATTTTATATCTAAACTTTAACCTAGGTACCCTTTACCACAAGTATACAGATCAACGAATATAGGATATAAGGATCGACTCCACAAGGACAAGGAGTAGCAAACACCAAAGTTTAATTACTTGCTTTACTATCTAGACAAATGATAAATAAAAAATAGGCAACTAGTACAACCATCCTTATAATTTAAAAGAGATTAAAACAAAGGAAATTAGGCGGTAGAACCGGCCATAGTAAAGCAATTAAAACCGTTCTTTAATGTAGTATAACCGACCCTTTTGGCGGTAAAAAAGAAAGCGAATAAAACTGTTTGATAGGGTAGAAGAATTGACCCTTTTGGGTAGAACTTAGAAAGAGATAAAGTAAAAGAAAATAACAAGTTAGATTAAATTGGATTGAGTTAACTTAAGAGTCAAGTAAAAGGAATTCTACTGTTGGAATCCCTTTTTAAGTCAAGGTTAGAAATTAATTAGGTTAGTTATGTTTCTAGTCCAATGATTTATCAAGGAATAACTTCTTACAACATGTTACTACCTTAACTAATGAACCTATAGAATTGCTTTTGCCAATTCCTTTATTCCTTGGAATCCTTCCTTGACTTATTTTCATAGAGAAAAGATTAAACTAATAAACTCAATGAAGTTATGAAAAAATCCAACCAACTATATTCACTACTTTCATGAAAATAAGACAAGTGTTTAAGAACAAAAATATCATGAAGGCAACTTTCATTGATCAACACTTATCAAATGATTTATAATTGGTGATCAAGAAACCATAAATAGTAAGCACAAGTTCTCAAAACTAGTAAAATCATGAAAAATATAATCATGCCTAACTATTTCATATAAATAACTACAACAATTTCCGTAAGAGGCGAAAAGTTTAGCTAAACATAATACTAAGCATGTCTAAGTTTAGAGAGAACTTGCAACAAGGTATGATAATTGCGCACAAGAGACAATGAGTTTAGGAAGAAGAATTTCTATTAAATTTCCTGAAGTTGAACCCCTGAAATCTTTCACAAGTTGAACTCTCAAATATGTTAAGTACAAGTGTTTCCTCTCATTCTCTCCTAAAAGCTCTCTTTGAAACTAAAAGAGTACAATATAAAACTAGAGTTAAAACTAAAAAATTTGAACTAAATCCAAACTTTTCTACTATTCCTACCCTCTACACTACTTCATGTCATGAATCATTCAAGTACAAGGGGTATTTATAAATTTTGAGACAAAGAAATGATTCCATAATATTGACATAAAGTGCTTCTACACTTCTCCAAGTCTAACCTATACAGCTACAGTTGAAATTCTATACTGGAAATGATCATAAATGAGTTGGAAATAAATAGCAAGTTGCAACAAGTTGGAAGCTATCATTATCGGGGATCTGTAGACCAAATTCTCGAGCTGTGCCTTGCATATTCCGGTTGTGGATTTGCTTCCCTATCTTCAATTAGAGAGAAATACGAGTCAATTTGATTCTTGAGTTGTAATTTCACTTCTAGGTCACGTATTAGTACAAGTCACGGATCCAGGTCACAGATCTATTCCCCTATTTTCAATTAGAGAGAAATGCGAGCCAGTTTGATCCTTGAGCTGTAATTTCACTTCTTGGTTACGTATCAGTACAAAAGTGTTATTTTTGATTCATTTAGTCCTCAATTTTGTACTTAATCTTAATTTAGTTTCAAAACCTACAAAAACATATCAAATAAATACATGAATCTACACTTTTGTAAGAATTGGCTAAATATAACACTCTTGCACAAAAATTACTTATAAAGGAGTTCAATTTTTCCTTTTTCTATTAAAACCACACTTTAAAACTTGCTAAAAATGGGTAAAATATGAGCTTATCATTCACAATAAAAATTTCCAATAGATTCAACCACCTCAAGAATAATGTACGCCTTCATTTAAATCAAAACTTTCATCAGTAATTTCTTTTTTATCTTTATCCATAACCAAATTAATACATTCACTAACAAATTTTTCTTCATCAATTACCCTAAATAATGTATGCAAATCAAAATTTTCAATCATAACAAAAATTTTAAAAGTCTCTTTATCATCAACAAACATATCGCCTTTCAAATTAACTTCCCATTTCAAACCAATTTTTGACTTATGATTAGATTCATATGAAAAATCTATTACCAAAATACAAAAGAGATCTAACTAAAACAAGTAAGGTGATTGATAAGAGATGATGGCTTTTGTAATAATCTTCAATCATTGATTTTCATATTATTTGAAAAAATAATCTGGCCTTTCTTCTCTTAATTTCTTTTAATGAACCATTTCTCTTAATTTCTTTTGATGAACCACTACTTAAATTGATCTCAAGAAATTCAACCAAGCCATACATTTTAAGATGTTAGTGCATTATTCTTGATCATTCAGATCTTTTTTCATTACCACTAAGTGTGTATAAATTAAAAATTTCACCATTAATAAAATCTCTATTTATGGTAATTCAAAATAAATTATTTACTTTTATCTTTCCTACTTGAATTTCTTGGCCTCCTTAGTTTCAGTTTGATCAAATTCCACCATGGACAATTGGTAAGACCTTTTTCTCTATCACTCCATGACATCAATAATCTTGACAGAGTCCCTCTTTTGAGACATCTATCTAATCAGAATCAATTTTCCATGTTTATCAATCAATGAACAAGTACTCCAAACGAACTCTCATGTTCTAATCCTTCAATATATGAGTGCTCTACCCGACCTCTGCACCCTTCCACGGTATAGGTTCTTCTATGATAAACTTTGCATACCCTCCAAACACCACAAACACTCCAAGATCAAACTGTTGAATTTAGGGTTCTGATATCATTTGTTAGCATAAAAAATTATGCAGCGAAATTAAAACTAAAATCTTGCTTACAATAAATAATAAGAAAGCATGGGAGGTTCTAAAAATTTATTCAACAAATCTAATTTTGCTCAACTATAAACATAGGGCTTCAAGTCTTTAAATAGAAAAACATAACCATGAATCCTATTCTAATTATAATACTAAAACATGATTCCACTCAATTTCCTTAAATGAACTTTGCCACCAATGCTAACCTAATTATCAAATAATAATTCAATTTCTAAAATTAATGAACTTTTAAATTTGAAATATGCTTGGTTTATAACATGTCTACACAATTTTTCAATGCTCTAATTTTGTTATAATTTGATGTATCTCCTAGAAGAAGTATTGCTTTCTCATAGTCAAGGTGATACACCCTCAGCATTGCAGAAGGGGTGGCTACCCCGCCTCTCTATGCTTGAAACCAAGATTTACTAATTGCTGAAACTACTTTTAGAGTAGAGAAAAGAAAAAGATTGGCACAAGGTTGTTCATATATCAAAGATGTCAATCATAAGCTTATTTGTGATCAATCATCCACTTCGTCCACTTTCAGCTTCATTCATTTTTTTTTTTGGCATAATTTAGTTTGTTGGCATTTCAGTATGTTTGCTTGACTTCAAGATCTGATCTTTCTCTATGCCACAATTATGGGAAAGTTTAAAATTTTTTGAACAATATAATGTACAATAATGTAATCCAAATATTTTGCAAGTTTTAGTCAATTCCAATTAGGGGAATTGTTATGGCCACATTCTATATGACCATTTGTTTCTGATGGCATCGTTGTATTTTTTTTCATTTTTTATTAATTCCTGAATTTCCTTACCTTCTTTCTGCATCATGATGCTTCCGCAGGACATTCTTCCTGAGATTTCTCCAAGTTAAATGCTTCAATACCTATTACGCCTAGTTTAAACTATTCCAGTGCTTTCTTTTGCATTTTTTTTATTTTTAATATAAGGTTTCTTGTTAATTGAACAATTTTTTTTGGTGATGAAGGTAACGTCCATATATCTTTAGCTTCCTTGGTTTTTCATACAGCAAATAGAACATTGTGGAAACTATCAACTAGAATATCACACGCTGAAAGTTGTCATGCATATGTGTTTTTGCCACAACATCATGCTCTCATCATTCGTTGCATCAAGGTAAGTTTTCAATCTAGAATTGTCCTTGCCCTCTCCCAATATGGTCTACACTTGGGTACTCTACGTTGATTGGGAATTGTATCACTAGTTTAGATTTGAGAGTAGTAGGAATTTCAAAGGCACCATTGCCAGCTAGACATTTGTTGATGCGAATGCACAAGTTGTCCAAGATTCTTGCGTACCTCAAGTTCACGTGCCTTAAGCTCCGATCACTCGTGCACATGCTAAAAAGTTTAAAACATCATTACAAGCTTTGGTACGAGCTGCTCACATGTCAAATAGAGGTTCCAAGTTGTTTGAAACTCTTCAAGTTGATGAACATCCATATACGAGTTGATCAAGACTTGGATGAATCGAATGATTGAAGAAATCTAGCTTAGTCGTTTGTTTCTTTCCTAGGGTTTAGGTCGAATAAAGTGACCAGCCTTGATTTGGTTTGGATCACATTAGTTATTAAGGTTAATTAGGTCATTATGTTAGCTATTTAATTCAGTTTTAGCATGGGTTGAATTCGGCTAGCAAGCCAAGAGGGTAAAACTGAATTTCCTTCTCCTTGTCTAGATAGGATTTTAAGTCTTTTTGCAAGTTCAAGTAGTATAATTAGGGTTTCTTTGTAAAGGCTATAAATAGCCTACTTTTCCATCATTTAATGGTAGACAATTTTGGTGAAATAAAACTGAGAGTTTCTCTTTTCTTGTTCTCTGGGAACGACCCTTGATACAAAGTGAATGAGTTCCTTTGTTCAAGTTTTGACTTATCAATTCAAGGTCGTGTTGAGTTGTGGCACATTTTCTACCAATTCCTTGGTTCGCTAATTTGCTAGATTGTGAGTTGAGATTATATCAATATTGTTCACAATCTTGTGGGTTAGAGGGGTTGTAGGATTTCCGCCAATTGTATCCATAGCCTAATTAAGATAGATCCTTCTGCTGCATGATCGGATCGTTTCTTCAAGAGGGGGAGCTTGGAGAATCGGGTTCGCATCAGTTGGTATCAGAGCTTCGGTTCTTGATCCAGGTTAATATCTTTTTTCTTTTTATTATTTTCCTCTTTCTTGTTTAAAAAAAATTCATTACTGTTCATCATTACTGTAGTGATTACTGTTTATCATCACTCTTCATGCTTCGTTACTGTTCATCCAAAAAAAAAAATTTCCACCTTAGGGTTTGAATTCCCATCCTTGTATTGTCTTTCTAATCTGTAGTCCTTATTGTCCTCAAAATTCTATCCGCAGTTTAATTCCATCGCTAGGGTTTCTTGTGTTATCTTGCAATCCAATTTCTGATCATCTTGAATTCTGGTTGTGTCATTTGTAGTTAAATTTCTGGTGTTTTTGAGTTGTTCTTGTGACTAGTGCTGCTGGTGCTTTGTGTTGTGTCATCCTTGTTCTTGCTGTTCGTCTTGTTTCTTGTTGGTTGTGTCGTTATTGTGTGTGTTTCTTGTGTCTAAATTGCTGGAAATTTGTGGCTGTTCTAACAAGAAGTTTCTATGGCTGATCTTTGCTGAAATTTCTGATTCTTGAACTGATTTTGTGGCTATCTTGGGTTCTTAAAACAAAACCCTAGTTCTTGAACAAGTCTTAAAACAATTCTTGAATCTTGGGGGCTATTGTCTTGAAGTTCTTGAAACCAATTGGAACATTCTTGAATTCTGGAAATCCCACACTTGGATTCCTGAATTCTAGAAGTAATTCATTCGGCTGAAGTGAAAAAAAAAAAGAAGAAGAAGAAACGAAAGAAAGAAAGAAAGAAGAACAAAAGCCGAACTTTTTCTTGAACTTATGCTGCATTCGGATCTGCCTTCACTTGTTTTGTCCAAAATCTTTGTGCGCAATTGTTGTTCAAAGCTTGAAACACATCTTGTTGATTGATAGAACATAATTGCATGCTTTGGGAAGGACAAATCCGAAATTAGAAGCTGAAAATAGCATCCAAAAAATCAGTTTCCAAATTCCAGATTTCCTTTCCAAACTTGATAAGATTTTTTGTTGCTTGAAAATAATTAAAACCGAATAGGAAACCTTTCCAATCCTTGCAAAGCAGTTTTCCTAATCCTTAACAGCAACAAAACCACATCCAAAGGGGGATTAAATATCTGAGAAAACCAAACCAAAACAGCTTTGGAAACCTTGCACCACCTTGACCACAATTTGACCTAAACCGAATTGGTTGTGGAATTGTTGGACCCGAACTGCTGTCTGATTTGGTAGCCACTATTTCAGACGTGATTTGTTCTTGTTTCTAGCATTTAGTTGTGTCTTTAACTTGTATTTTAACGTCGTCAAGTTCTTTTCCTTTCCAAACCTGGTAGGAGTTCTAGCTTAGTTTCCTAATTTGATTCTTGTTTCTAATCTGGTATTTTTATATTAGTTTCCTAGTATTGTTCCAGCAGTATTTGAGCTCATTTTAGAGTCATAAATACGTGTTTTAACCCTCATCAAGTGTTCTGGAAATTTGTGGGACAATTGACCAAATTACCCTCAGATTCTTCAAGTTCATTTTTAGGGTTTTCTTAGTTGTTTTCAATTGAAACTTTTCTAGCTTTGAGTCGTGTCATTCAAGTTACATTTTAGCCGTCTTCATTGTGTCAATTTTCCAGATTTGAACCGCGTCTTTAAAGGCTAAATTCCAACCGTGGTTGTGTCATTCTTTTCCTCCTAAATTTGAGTTAAAATTTCAGTTTATTCCTTCCAAATTCTCATACATTGTCACATGCCAACCAATTTGAATTGATTAGTCTTCTTGAGCAATCGTGAGCCAATTCATTTTGTCTCAAAGATTGTGAACAAGGACTTGAAAGAGTTGGTGAGATTATGAGAGTGTGATATACACTTGAGTGATACACGAGCGACGAGTGTAAACGTGTGAGCTTGTGTGGTGAGGAACATTTCCTTGTTTCACTAAATTTTGCAAGTTACATCATGGAAAGATCTAGATTTGACTACTCAAATGGACCAACTTATTCGTCTGAAATGTCCATACCATCCTTTCAAGGGCACAAGGATCCAGACGCATTTCTAGCATGGATGAAGAAGATGGAGAGCGCCTTTGTACTTCAATCTTATATCGAGAAGGAGAAGGCAAATTTGGCTGCATCTACATTTAATGGTTATGCCTTACCATGGTGGAATCAATTTGTGAGGGAACATCGGAGGTATGATGAACCACCTATTGTTTCTTGGGTTGTGATAAAGAGAATATTGCTCGCAAGATATGCTCCCACTTATCTCATGGATTTGTTGCGAAAGTTTGCACTACTTCACCAGGGTTATAAGTCCGTGGGTGAGTATTATAACAAGGTGATATCATTAATAAGGAAATTGGGAAGTGAGGAGCATCCAGGAGCAGCTATTAATCAATTTTTGAATGGTTTAAATAAGGTCATTGCTAATCGCATTGATTTGCTACCACATATGGAGTTGGAAGATGTTGCACTTGCAGCAATGAAAATTGAGGAGAAGCTCGAGAGGAGGAGGTCCAAGTCATCTACTTCTTCAACCTTTCCTAATCCTAAGCCATCTCGTAGTGGACTAATCCCTGGCGCACCAAAAGAACAAAGACAAAGTTGGAAAGATGAGCTTAACGCATTGTTGGATAACAAGATAGATGAGCTTAGACAAGCGCTAAAGGACTCTTATACGCCATGCATTGAACCCCAATCAAGTCAGCTATAATGAAGTTGTTAGTGAGCAAAAGGAAAACATCGCACATGAGCAATCTCATAGTGAGCTCAATAATGTAGAGAGTAAGAGTGTCCATGAAGAGGAAGTCGAGGGTATGGCAAAAGAGAGAGTACGCTGAGTTTGAGTGGTAAAATGAGTGACCTAAGAAGAAGAAAAGAGTGCACCTGAGTTGATTGTGAGTGAAAAAATAAATAAGAGTGAAAGGATTTATTATTTTCCTAACGATCTTAACTTTTCTTTGTTTAGTGTTAACGGTCTTTTGCAGGTACAACAAGGTGAAGTAAAGTTAGTTTTGATGTGCACCATTGCAAAGTCTTTCAATAGAACGATGTTCTTTAGAGGCATTGCCAATTTCTATCTTCACTCCAAAGAATTGAGGACCGTTTTCACCAACCGGCCTTTGAGTTTGAAAGGGAGTTTTCAATCTTATCCTATGGTTAATTCTTTTGCTTTTGAAAGCCGTGCCATTTGTTTGAATTGTGTCGATTGTTTTGGTAGTCCTTTGAGTCATTTTGCAAGTTGTGATTGTCTTACTTGTAAGAGCCTAATGTCGAGTTCTTATGAGTTATCTGTTGTCCTTAAGTCATGTGATTATTGTGTTAAGAGAATTGATACATGTTTGTCTAGTGATTTTAGTGTGTTTTTAGGTTGTGTTAGAGGTGTTGGAATAACATATGGTGTTCACGTGTTTCCTACTTGTTATCAATTAGGTGAATTGGGTGAATCTATGTGTTTTGTTGCTACTCATTCTTTGTCTTTCGTTTTCTATCCAATCGGATGATAGAGATGAGATAGCCGCCCTTCTAAATAGTTTAAGTTCATGGTCCGTGGGGCATGAGTTGGTTCGTGTGCACTGGATCGTGTTCGTGTTCAACTTGACTAGAAGGCACATAACATGGCTCGTGTCTATCCAGACATTCCCTAGGTTGCTTCACCATAAGCAAGCTCTTGATTTGAGGACAAATCCTTTTCAAGAGGGGGGAATGAAGCAAATGCACAAGCTGTCCAGGATTCTTGCATACCTCAGGTTCACGTGCCTCAAGGTCCGATTACTCGTGCACATTCAAAAAAGTTTAAAACGTCATTACAAGCTTCGGTACGAGTTGCTCATGCATCAAATAGAGGTTCCAAGTTGTTTGAATCTCTTCAAGTTGATGAACATCCATATAATGAAGTTGATCAAGACTTGATGAATCAATGATTGAAGAAACCAGTTTAGTCGCTTGTTTCTTTCCTAGGGTTTAGGTCGAATAAAGTGACCAGCCTTGATTTGTTTTGGATCACATTAGTTATTAAGGTTAATCAGGTCATTATGTTAGCTATTTAATTCAGTTTTAGCATGGGTTAAATTCAGCCAGCAAGCTAAGAGGGTAAAACCAATTTCCTTTTCCTTGTCTAGATAGGATTTGAATTCTTTTAGCAAGTTCCAAGTAGTATTAGGGTTTTCTTTGTAAAGGCTATAAATAGCCTACTTTTCCATCATTTAATGGTAGACAATTCTGGTGAAATAAAATTGAGAGTTTCTCTTTTTCTTGTTTCTTGGGAATCGCACCCTTGATACAAAAGTGAATGAGTTCCTTTGTTCAAGTTTTGACTTATCAATTCAAGATCGCATTGAGTTGTATGCCTTTTCTACCAATTCCTTGGTTCACTAATTCACTAGATTATGGGTTGTGATTATATCAATATTGTTCGCAATCTCGAGGGTTAGAGGGTTGTAGGATTTCCGCCAATTGTATCCAGCTCCGATCAAGATAGATCCTTCCGCTGAATGATCGGATCGTTTCTTCAAGAGCGGGAGTTTGGAGAATCTAATTCGCATCATTTGTTTATTTCTAGTTCTAATTAATGAAGAGTTCAGTAAATTGATTTTAAGATTATGGGATGGGTAAAAAGAAAAAAAAAGAATTGAATAGCAATAATGCATATTTAAATTGATGACACTTTTAACTTGATTTCAGTCTTATTTGTGTTTGTCTGAATGCTTTGTAAGTTTTGAGCTATGCAAGATCCTTCTAGACAAACAGTTTATAACCTTTAGATGAATACCTTTCTTCTTTTGACGCTGATCATCAATTATTCTGATTATAGTTTCTTGAGAATCCCCAAAACATTAAAATTCATTTGGCTTGTCTTAGCCCTTGGTAATCAGAAAAAGAGAGTATGCAATGCATACCAAAATTCAATTTTTCTGGATAAAGAAAAGGTGTCTAGTTGAAGTGGTTTCTTGGATATGTTTTTCCCACATAAGCTTTTCTCACATGCGAATAAACTCTTACCCCTCGTTTGGTACGCTGGAAAGGTTTAGAATGGAAAGACCTTTCCACCCAGAATTCTTTTCCTGCCAGAATGGACAGGAAAATGTTTATCACTCTAGTGTTTGGTAACAAAGTCAGAATGGAATGTTAATTCCTTTTTTCATGTCTGGTATAATCATATTGAGATGTCAGAATGGAATGGAAAAAACTACTATATTGACTTAATTGCCCCCTATGTATAACATTCTATATATATATATATATATATATATATATATAGATTTAGAGACAAATAAATTATTAATTAATAAGAACTTTTTAATAGTATAAAATCACAATAATTTATTAAGTAAAAATATAGCATTCTTATCATATAATCCAATATTTTGAATAAAAATATTTTAAAAATGTCAACTGAATATTTTATTTCAGAGTAAAAAGAAAGAAAAGTCATTAAATACAATTCGAATTATTCGTAAGCAAAAAAGTAATAGACTTGACTAAACTCACAAAATGGACCAAATACTTGATAAAACAAATGACAAATGAATAATAAGAAAAACAAACTCTGAGTGCAACTTTAGCTAAGAAATGACTGATTTCACCCAATCAACTTTCTCATCATCACTGATGGTGAAAAAAATTTGAGTTAAATCGATCACGCACCAATGGCTATAGTTGCCCCTATGCCTATCCTGACTTGCTTAAACTTTGCAACTTCACTAATTCATCATTAAGCATGCATTTGATGATTCATAACTGCATCCTCAATTGCCAAACTAAGTCTCTCGCTGCTTGCTTCCATTTTGGAACTAATATTTGCAGCTGACTCTCTTATGACTTCACAAATTGTATCATTTCTGGTTTCACTTGTCATCTTTCTCTTTTTCTTTGGACAAGTATCATTTGTGTTCTCACCTTTACCGGATTGCATAAATGCCAAAATAGTATCAAGGCCTCTACCAATCTCATCACTACTACTTCCATTAGTTTGATGGTCCTCCATATCCAATTCTTCAATTACATCACCGGAGTTTCAAAGCATCTTTTTCCTGGTACCATCCTTCCCAAAATTATGCGTAGTTCTTTGTAATAAGGAAATGACTTTCCTTTGAATTTTATGGCATCCTTGTGACTCACAACCAAAACGAAAAAAAATATTATAAGTTCATAAGAATCATATTTAAAAATATAACAAAAAAATCATGAAATACAATTTCATAACCAACCTTAAATACTCTTGCCAAACATCACTCGAACAACACACTTTTTTTCATTATCATAACCAAATCCACTGGTATTTGGTCCACACAACATGTCATGAACAATATTAAAATTTTTTTTAAGAGTTTTCATCCTCGAAGCAATATGCGGCTCAGCTCTCAAACCTGAATTAGGCAAACTAACAGAAAGTTTTTTTTCAACAGCAGTATAATGACCCGGTTTGAATCCATTATCAGCATTATACTTTCCAGAGTTTGCCAATTCAAGAAGAGCATCAATCAACTTTATCTTCTTCTTCGCATCAAAATCTTTTATCCACCTTGCTCCAAATTTTGGTACTTGCCTCCATTCTAGCAAATACAATTAAAAATAAAAATTAAATATCATTAAATCAAGTTCTTCCACCCAACATAAGTTGGCAATTAAAATTTCAATATACAAATGAAGTATTAAAAAATATGAAACTAAAAATTGCAAAACTATTTTATTATAGCAAATATGCAAAAGCAAATAACTTTATTTAGATAATAGTCATTACAGTATAATAATAAACTGCATATGAATGCAAATATTTAAACATGGTTTTATCTTCCTTGACTATGTTTCCACGTATTAAACATGTCATTCGCCATGGTGTCCCTCCAAGTACTCCATTGATCTGAAGTTTCAATTGTATTAACTACATCATCATTAGTGTGTCTTTCACCTTCTTCAATATTTAAATTTGCCTCTTCAGGATCCACGAGCATTTCTCTTCTGATAAAATTGTGTAATAAACAACATGCCATGATGATGCGAATTCGGGTTTTGAATGGATAAAAACTTGGAGTTTTAAGGATGAACCATCGTTGTTTAAGCAACCCAAAACAACGCTTCTATGACATTTCTAGTAAGAATGTTTCATGTTGAAGAATTCTGCAGGTGTTGCAGGTTGATAACCACTTCTCCACTCACTTAGATGATATCGTTGTCCTCTATAAGGTGCCAAAAAACCTTCACAATTTGTAAACCCAGCATCTACTAAATAATATTGACCTACAAAGTAACCAATTAAACAGTCAAAGTTTTAGTCAAGTTGATGTATATTATACAAAAAAAATTAATTTCATCATTTACAAACCACGGGGTACTTGTAATCCATTTCTCCCTACTTATTGCATCTCAAGAATTCTTGCATCGCTGAACCTTCCTAACCAGGTAGTACATATATAAACTGCATGTCATGTGAGCATGCAGCCAGTACATTTGTTGTGATATCACCTTTTCGATTTCTATATCTAGGCTTATCTTATCTACGAACTCTAACATCAATATGGGTTCCATCTAAAGCTCCAATACAATTCTATTGAGACAATAAAAAAATATTAATTATGTCACGTTAGCTGGTAATGAATAATATAATAAAAAATTTGTATCTTTATTCGCCTTACCTTGAACCATTTCCATTTTGATGGCTTGAGTTCTCTGGTATAGGCTCGTCGCTTAAGCAACTCTTCTAAACGTATCACGGCATTCAAGACATTATTAAAATGTCTACTAGCCGTTTCTTTTGAGCGATGGAAAAGATTTTTTATTACTCGAAAGTTCAAATGATGAGCTAAAATATGTAGAAATACTGCCACTTGTTCATCAACTAACATATTTTTTGTATCATTCAACCTATCCGAATTTCTAAGCATTTCACATAATTTAATAAATGCTTGTCTATTCATCCTAATCTCTTCCACACATATTGTGTCACTAGCATAGACAAGTCCATATAAATATTGTCGCTTTTATAAAATTCAAAATGTAACCTCTACTAAGAGCTTCATCCTTCATGTACTTGTCTATTAAACAATAAATCATTTGTAACCACCAAACCGTAGCACACTCTATGTCCAACCACATCAAAGATAAAGTTGTCACTTTCATTTGTCTAGTGAACACCTTTTTCCGTAAGTTCAAACGTGCCATAACTGCATACATAATTAAATAAAATAAATAAAAAAATGCAGTAATTTCTAATGCTAAATGATTGCTTTATATAAATTTTGAACTAAACTTTTTTATATACAGAAATTTGAAATGAGCAACATACATACTGTATAATCCCCCAATAATATAAGTCGTGAATTTAAAAAATGACTCCTATAAACATAGTTAAGACTCTTTGCTATCCTAAAACATAAACAATAATTTGTCAATGAACCCGTGTAAGCTAAGAGGAGATCTTTACATCAAAGATAAACCAAGGAAAGCATCATGCGTGAGACTTTTTTTGAAGACAATATATATGCATGCGATTGAGTTCCAAAAGAAATTTTTATATGTTTTGGTAGTCGACTCAATACTATGAGTGATTCAAGACCTTTCAGAGGACTCATGTCGCAGCTGTCAGTAATATTCCGTGCTACACTTTTGTTACACTTTTGTCCACTAAATCTGTCAGGGAAATTCTCCATTGATGAATCATGGGAAACTGTTTCATTATATTTTCACCTTCTTGATTAAAATGGAGATTTAGAGTGGAATATGTATCCAAATCAGGAAATGTGGAGGAGTTTTCAAGCATGTTGTCACTGGAAAAAAGAAATCTATTGTATCTAAATAAAATCTCAATTGTTTGATTTTGCACAAAATTCTAACCCTTACGTGAAGAATTCAAGCTTCGATCTTAATCCTTAGGCCACATGTTCATGAACCCAAAATTTCCAAAAAAAGAAAAAAAAGAAAATTATTTGCTCTCATAAATTTTAATTTGACTTAAACATTAGAAATTTCCTTGCCAAATATCGCAGAAGGCTCAAAGGAACAAACTAATGATCATGGGAAAGCAAACTCTTTCATCAATGAATTAAAGAAACATATCAGCAATCCATCAAACCAAAACTCATTAATTCACACAACTAGACCAAAATAGTAAATAACTTACCTTCTTTATCTACTAGCGTAAAGAGTAAGAAAAAGCGTGAACTTTGAAGATGCTCAACTAAAAACTACGTTAGTGTTCCTACGAAAAAAAGTCACTGCAAAATCAAAACAGAAAAGCAAAGAAGTTCCACCCTAATATGATACATAAAATGTATTTTAATAATAATAGCATTGGGTATAAACATACCCAATCAAGAAGAGATTGCTGTAAATTTTTTGAGTGTTTGCAAGTAAGATGAACAGAGAGAGATGTTTATAAGGAGAAAAATAGATTGGTGATAGAAAGAACGAAACGCTTATGATATATATGAAAGATAAATATGTATAGAGAGATAGAGATATAAAATATGCGAGGGTAATCTTGACCCTATAATTTAGGTATTTCCTGGATAGAGTGGGAATGGGCTTTCCCTAGATTTTTGTGAGGAATAGAATTCCAGGAAAAAGTAGGAATAGGCTTTCCAGGGGGAAAGGCCTTTCCAACAAAAGATGTCCATACCAAACACTAGAATGAAATGAAGAAGTTGGAAAGGTCTTTCCATTCTAAACGTTTCCAGCGTACCAAACGAGGGGTTACATTCTATCTCTTTTCTTTGTAATTGTATTTTCTTTCTTCTTACTACCTTTGGGGTACCATGTTTTGATTTATTAGTAATTTATATGCTGCATGATGCATCTTTAGTGCTCTGCTCCACCTTACTGATATTTTTATATTTACCATATTCAATAAGATATTCTAGGTATGTTGTGCTTTGTTTTGTTTGTAAATAATGCATACATCCTTATTGAGCTTGACAGATTGGAATAAGTTTCTTCATTCAATCACTTTTCTTGAATAAAATATTGGTATTCAAAGAGTAACTGATGTCATCGCAGTCCTTATCGAGTTTCAACTCTCAATCTGTAGCAGATTACTTGCTTCAGCTGCCAGAAGCTCAAGTCACTGTTGAAATGGATAAAATCCTTCCTCCCATCTCTTTGATATCTGAAACTAGACATTTGTTGTGAAAGCAGTGTGCTCTCCAGCCTAGATTTTCTTGAGATCTCCTATTGCAGAAAGCTCATAACTCATTGGAGGTATGAAGTAGAGTTGTTTCCAGAGGAGAACTGGCTACTGGCTTGCCTGCTTGAACCTCTTAGATTATGGAGCCTTATGAATCTTAAAATGGTCTCCTCTTCAGGTCTTCAACACCTCATCTTTTTCTTCAAAAGCTAAAAATCATGTACCGCACTCCAGTCCTTACCAGAATCGAGACTGCCTGCCTCCCTCACTACAATGGAAATCTTTGACTGCCCATGCTGAAACCAAGGTCGGAATGGGAGAAAGGACAAGACTGGCCCAAGGTTGCAGACATCCTGTGCATAATAGTTGATCAAGGATTGGTCCGTTGACGGAGTGGCTAGAAGAGTGAGGGATCCACAAACAAGACATCCCTCATCTGTTTGAATTAAGGTAGCTTTTATTTATTTATTTATTTATTTAACATTTTTATTCTCTTTGGTTGCTTTCAAGTTCTTTTGCATACTAACTAGTTTACTATGATAGGAATTCTGTGTTGCGAATAAATGGAGGACCAAAGTCTTACCTTTTCCTTATCCGCGTTTCTTCAATTGGTATATATGCTGATGGAGAAAGAAAAACTTCATTGTGCTGTTAGCTGTCTATAATTGTCTAACTGTTTTTAAACTTGCTAAAAGTTTTCTATATGCATGCTTTACAATTTTTTGTTTCTTCTTTAAGCTAGAATAATAAACACTATTCGTCTTCTAAAGACTAGTCCTAAGATGCGCGAATTTTATCCCAATTCGTTGTATCTGCCAGGAGCAGATGCCCACTCCCAATCGGGGAACGCACCTCATTGTTGCTCTCTGCTTCAGCCATTGCCACAAGAGAGCCTAGCTCTCTCTCTCTTTACGGCAGAAATCAAAAACTTTACAAAGAAGAGAGAAGAAGATTGGTCCAAGGGAGCTCAAAATTCATGGATGTCAACATTAATGTATTCATTCTGTAGTCTGTCATGCATTCATATTTTCTTTGAAGGTAAATTATTTCAAGTTTTTGCACATTTTAATTACCTGTCTTTTCATTACATTCCCCTGACAATTTTTAGGAGCATCAAGATCTGTGCTTTCCCATATGTCACGATTGTGGTGAAGTCTCAATATTCTTTTGAATACAATGCACAGTACAATAAAATATTAAAATTTTGAAGTTACAATAAACTCAATATAGGAATTTGCTACTCATCTGTACTATACGTGTGTTTGTTCCTGATGACATCATTGTAGTTTTATTTTCCCCTCTCTCTATTGGCTCCTTCTGAACTGCTGCCCAATGATCTTTGTGAGCTGTTTATAATCCTTTTAGGTATGGTGAATTTTGTGGTGATCACAACTTTCTCCTTTTTTTAGCAAAGGCCATCCTAGCAATATTGGGAAACAGAATTTTGGTTGAAATCTTTCAGAATAGAAAATGGATTTCTGTGTGGTATGTAATTCACTTAAACAATGTGATGTATCAATTGGGGCAAGCTTAATTATACAAGTGAAAACATATCTAATCAGGTTTTCTTATTACTGGTTGAAAATTTATGCTTCGCCATCTCGACTCTTGGAGAAGTTGGTCAGTTGATGCAAGGTCTTATATATGTCAACAGTTGTTTCATCACTGGAGTTGACTGGCTTCTTTTGAGCTTAAGTTGAGAGAATACCTGGTAAAAATCATATTTTCAGAATCATATGTTTTTGGTCAGTGATACCTTAGTAGCATGCATTTTATCATTTTGAATGTCATATATATGTACCCAGAATGTCCATGGCATATGAAGTTCAATAGAATGTTCAAGTTGCCTTAGGTGCGTCCAAACAGCTGCTCCTTTTCTCAAGTTTTTTTAAAAACATTGGTTTGCTTTATATGTGATAATACATGTTAAACAAGACCAAAATGATGAAATGGGAAGAAAACAGTGGATATCAATGGAGGAAATGATAGATTAAGGGATGTGGCACAGCATGGCAGTTCCTTTGACTTGGGTACAAACTATCATGGGGTCCGAAGATGTCATCCTTTACCTATTCTTCTTGGAAGACATGTTTCCTTTTTGAGTACTATGTATGCTAGATGTATTTGGGGTATAAAAGAATCCTTTTCTTTATAATTTTATCTATGTCATAAAATACTCTCTTAGATGAAAATGTTGCATACCGTTTCTGCATGAAAATCTGTTCTTCACTCTCTTTCTCCATGATTATGGTATTGCAGAACATATATCCTCAGGTTTCTCCAAGTTAAATACTGCCATACCTAATTAATTTGAGTTTCTCCATTGCAGTGCTTTCTTTTGCCTCTTCCTTTTTTAATTTGAGTTTTCTATTAAATTAAAAGTTTTTCCTGGTAAGATTTTTGTTTCCTCTAAATATATTTGGCTTCCTCAGTTTTTTATACAGCAATTAGACCATTGTGGAACTAGCATCTACAAATATCCTGTGTATTCGTTTGCAGGCCAAGCTAAAACCACCACAATTTTATTATTATTCCTTGCATTAAGGTAATTTTCTTTACTATAGACTTGGCATTGCCCCTTCTAAATATAGTCCAGGATTCTGTGCTCTCAGTTGGTTGGAATGGTATTTACTGTTCTAGACTTGGGAACATTAGTGATGTAAAAGGCACTATTGCTAGATACTAATTTGTGTTTGATCCTAAATAAACAAAGAGTTCATCAAATTAATCTGGAGAGAGAGCAGAAGGGAGTGCAAAAAGAAAATAAGCAGAAAAGCAGTGATAGATATTCGTTACAAGACCTCCACCATCCATTTAAGTGAACTAAGGTACTTTGGGCTTTTAGGATTCTTATGCTCTGCTAATGCCATCAATCAAAATCTACCAGATATTTGGTACCTCTGGTTGCACTTTTGGTATGATTACAATAGGAATTCTGTGTTGTTAATAATATTGATTTTCTGGTACGATCATTTGTAGAGGTCTTAGCATAACTGATGCAATAACCTCAATTCGGTTGGTTACTATAATAACTTTTTTTTTTTCCAATCTTTTTATTATTTGGTATCTGATGAATAATCAGAACTGTGTATATGTTTTCACTCCTTGCCAATTATGGTCAATGCTTCTGTTTCATTTCTACATTGCAGATTCTAATCTAGTAAATCCACCAACTAAGACAGATAAATGCTTTTGTCCATTGTTAAATGCTGATGGAGGAGGAAACCTACAGCCTTCTGTAAGCTGTTTATAATTATCATATTTTTCTTAAACTTGCTTTAAGTTTTCTATGTGCATCTTTTGCAGTCTTTTAATTCTTTTTTAAGCTGCATTAAAATATATATTTCATCTTATAAATAGCAATTTGAAAGTGCTCTAATTTCGTTTTAATCTGGTGTATCTTTCAGGCAAAGAATTGCTGTCTTCCAATCTTTGGGACTACACCACACATATTGCTCTCAGCTTCAGCCATTACCAGACAAGGTGCTAGTCTACATTCAGAATAGCGAAAATGAATAACATTGGCCCAGGGTAGCCCATATTTCATCAATGTCAATGATTAAGTGATCCTGTGATCAGTAATGCACTCTCAATTTCATTATTTTTTTTCCATATTTTAGTTCAGGGCCATTTGACTATGTTTCCATGACAGTTATTGGGAGCACCAAGACAAATTCTTTCCTTCCTTTTAGCATTGAAAGATCATTTATTTACACGTATATCCTTCACAATATTGGGCTTTGCCTCCTCACAAGTGTTTGTTAAAAGTGAAATTAGCAATCCCATGCCTTAGACATATATAAAATTTTGCACCAATCTCTTAATTTCTTGGTCCAGCACTGGTGCATATTATTTACATTGTTAATTCCTGCATTTCTTTCTGTTCCATTCTGCATAACTATGCAATTACAGTATGTCTACTCTGAGGTTTCTCCTTAGTTACATACCCAGTACTCCTAATTAAAACTATCAACAATGCTTTCTGTTGTATATTTCATATTCCTTTTAGGTGTTCTGGTAAAAAGAAAATCTTTTTGGGGTAAGATGCAGGTTTTCTTGAAAGATCTCTTTGTTGTTCTTTGTTTTCCATATGGCAAATAGATCATTATGAGACCAGCGTCCAAAATATGAGAAGCTGAAAATTTGTCATATGTGTGTTTCCCAGGCCAAGCTAAAACTACCATCACGCTATCATTGTTTCTCACATCCACCATCATGATATTGTTCCTGGTTGTGGTAGTCTTTCTTGATATAGAATTGGCATGGTTCCCTTCTAAACATAGTCCAAGTTTGGGGGCTCTATATTGGCTGGGAATGGCATTCCTTTTAGAGTTGAGAGCACTAGGAATGTAAAAAAGCACAATTTTTGCATATTTATTTCTTGACTTTTCAAATGTAAACTGGTGAAGCTTTCATTAAGTTGATTTCTAGAGAGCAAGAAGAGATACAATAAGTAAACAACAGGAAGAGCAGTGAGGACAAATTACTGGAATCTTTCTCTTTTCTTTGCGGTTGCATTTTCTTTTTTTCACCACCTCTTCTGTAGCTTTGATTGTTTGTGTATATGCTGCATAAACCTTCTTTAATGCTCTGCTGCAAGTTTACTGATACTTTGAGGATAACTTTATGCACAAGATATTTGAGGTATTGCACTTTATTTTTGTAAAAATTTGCAAATGCACTCTTGTAGAAGTTATAAATAAGTTTACGAATTGAAGCACTCTTATTGAATGAACAACTGGTACACAAAGAGAACATTCTTGGCATCCAGATTAGTTTGCCATTCCTGCTCTTCTTCCAACTTTCTACACCTGTGCATGAGACAGCAATTTCAGTGGCAAATGATTGTTGTGTCTGTTGATTGTTGGCAGAAACGTGACAGTAATCATCTGATGTCTTTTTCAAGGAGGACGTACCAATAGGAGCTCAGGTCACTCTCTGGAGAGATTTCATCCCTCCCTCCTCCCACCTCCTTAATGTTTAGAAATGTGGCATTGTCCTTTAACTGAGCACTTTTATGCTGGCTGGTTTGCGTCCAGGCTGAAAACCATTATAACATGCTTTTCATGGAGGAATTTGCTGAGTTTCAGCTTTCATAGAGAACCAAAATCATTGGCACCAATGAAGAAGAGTCACCTACACATCAGTAGCTGCTGCCCTGGACTCCTACAATTTTCCACGGGGAGCAGCATAAGAGCGAAAACTTGAATTACAAGTGTCTTCAGTGTTTCACCTTTGTTGTACATGGCACCTGTTGTTCACTACTCAAACCACTTTATAATGGGACCAAAAAGAAGAGGAAGAATGGCCCAAGGCTGCTGATGTACCACATAGCTTTTGACAGTGAACTCATTCAGTGACATAATATTTCTTATCAGTTGCTTGAACCTGGCCTCTGAGAATCAAAGGTACCTTTTCTCTTCAACAGTATGTTTTTGAATGATTCAATCCCTCAAATAGCGGTAGCTTCATTTACTGTGCATAGGATCCCAGATTCTTGCTGAAAATTTTCTCAACTTACTCTTTAGATCTTGATTCTGTTTCATTATTTTTCTCCATGTTTTTGCCAAGCTTGCAAATTTTCCTGATTTGCCCACTTGCCTACTTCATATACTTCTTGTCTTGCATTCGCAAAATCAAGAAATTTTCAGTTTCTAATTTGATATTCTTCTTCCTTTTCTGTGTCATTTTCCGTAGTTACTTTTTTGGATTTGATCACAGAAAAACTTTTCCTTTAACTATACAGTCAAAAGTGGGGTTGTGCTATATAATTTTCTTTGTTCTTTTTCTGCCCCGTGCATATGCACGACATGCTTTTACCTCATCGTAAGTCTTCTTGCATTTGAAAACTGTATGCCTTACATTATTGACCCATTCTTTGGACTTGATTTCCTTAAAGATAAGCTCTTGTCAATGCATAAGAGGAAGGTTGTTTGTCCACCTTCGTTTTGAAGTCAGAAAAAGATGCTGCCTAAAGCTATTATACCATCCTTGTCACGCTTTGCAGATGCAACAACTTGTTGCAAACCTCATTGTACTAAATCTAGTTTTGATTATTCCTCTTACCATTGTTTGACCTCATGACTAAAGTAAAATTTGAAAGATTTGAAATTTGTGTATCTTTTTTTTTTTTTTTTTGTGTGAGAAAAACTTCAAGTCATCACACTATCAATGCATTGCAAAAGAATTCAGAAGCATTGTTTTTCTCCAAATGTGCTGTTCAGAACTAGGTAGTTTAACTTGGAGTTCCAAACTGTTTACATTTCATACTCTGCCTATGCAGTCTGCTGGTGTAATTGGAGTTTTGTAATTCCCTGCTGAACATTTGTGATGTAAGCTTATCAAAGAGCAAGAGGATATATACTTTCTTTCCGCAGCTTCATTCTCAAAAATGGTCCAGTTCAGAAGTACATAAGCAGATAGATTGTGGTATCATAGTAATATGATAATGAAGATACCTGTCGAATCATTGCCCTCTTTCTGAAGCATTATCTTTCAAAATCTTTGAGCTTTCTTTGTACTTCATGTACTTCAATGACTTTTTGTGGCAAATGCATGGCTGTGTCATGCTGAACTGTACTACCTCGAAAACCTCTTCACTGTTCAGCTTGAAATTGTAAAGAGAGGGAAGGTAAATATGGTAACAAAATTCGTGTTTGTATGATCAACGTGGCTGCCTACTTTTCTCTTTGTAGCCTCAAGTACATATATAAATCTAGAAAAGGGATCCCTCGAATCACCTGATCATATGCTAACAACATTCTATACCTGATGTATTTGATTTACAGGCTAGTTTTTTTTTTAAATCCATATCTTTCGAGTGATTCTTATGCGTTTGAGAGGATTGAACCCTTGAATGACACCAAACGTTTGAGGACATTCTTGGGAATATGTGTGCCAAGTACGCTTGTGAAGTAAGCATTGCATGAATATTGCCTAGATTCTGATCCTTGCCATGTTATCTTTTGTCTCGTAGTAGAAGTCTTTGGGAATTTTGAACACCTACCTTTTCCTTAACTTGTCTTAACCATCTATCGGGTAGATGCCAGATTCGGTTTGTGCGCAGCATAATCTACAGAAGTTTTTGTTATAAACTAATGAAATTGTGTGCCACATGGACTTGGAAAGGTATCAATTTGGCTAAAATGGAAATGCACACTTGAAGTTGGGGAAAAAAAAGTATTTATAAACATCCATTATGGAGAAAAATAAAGGTTCAAATTGAGAAGTTGGTTGAATGTTGTAACATTCATGGAGGACTGACATGATTTTACATGGTCTTTACAGTTTCTAAATTATATTAACATCCAACTTGTCACCTTATAAGAATAGGGTAAAAAACCGCGGTGGTTCTCAAACTTTCAACGCGGTTCGCTTTTAGTCCTCCAACTATTAAGTGTGCACTTTTGGTCCTCCAACTAGTAGATCTGAATAATGTTAACCCTTCCGTCTAATTCATCTGTTATTGTTGATGGGAAACACAAAAAGTGAGGGGTAAAGTAGTCAGCACAGCTCGCAAAGTGGCGGAAGAATAGATGAAAACCCCTAAAATCTTCACAGAATCTCATAGTCCACTTCTCCTCCCTAAGATCGAAGAACTTTGCTATGAAAGAGAGTCGTGGCCGACCTCATCTTTGCTTCAGATGGAGTGGATCAGAGACAGTCTTTTGAGGTGAAAATGAGAAGGCTAAACACTCTGGCGCTTCCAACTTGCTCCTGTGGAAAAGTGACGAGGATGGTGACTTCTTGGATAGCTCGAAATCCTGGCCGGAGATATGCAGTATGCGCTGACGGAGAGTGTGAGTACTGGGATTGGCTTGATGGAGAGATGTGTCGTAGATCAATGGAGGTGATACCTGGACTTTTAAGGAGAATAAATGAAATTGAACGCCAAAGGGATGAAGTCCAAGAAATGGTGACAAGATTGGAAATGAAGGCTGCAAGATTGAAGGTGAAAGTGAAGGAGATACAAAAAGAGTTGCAGAGGCAAAAACTGGCTAATAAGTGGATTTTTCGAGTAATGATAATGTCTTGGGTTGTAATACTACTATTGCTAGTTTGGTGTCTAGAATCAGAAGGGTCTTCTGGAATGCTAGAACTTGAAGGAGCCCTGTGAAGATTGCATTTTGTGAAATTTGGTTGTGTAGGGTGTACTGAAAATTTTGTTTTCTCATCTTGAGAATTTGGCCTTTTTGTCATCCTGGCATTTGGCCTTTTGTAGTGTTGCCAAACTAAAGTGGCAGCTAAATTCTACAAATTATTGAATGGTTAATGGAAGTACTTATTAAAAGACGCAACTAAATGCTGTCATATATTGATACTTGATGCACAATTGGACAAAAAGTTGGTCAAAAAAGGCACACCATTTTTGGTTGGCCATTATACATGAGGTAGACAAAAAGCTAATTAGATTAGCTCATGGTAACCATATACTGAGACACATTTCCTAATCAGTTAGGCAAAAGTTAAACATTCAACATTCAATGGCTACAAGAAATAATCCTAGTCAAAAAGAAGATGCAACCAAGGCTCATCAAGTCCAACTTGCACATTGTATTGTAGTGGCATTTTAGAGTGGTTTAAGCTGCTGTGCCTTGTCCTCTTCCACCTCTATTTCCACTTCCTCCTTGCCTCTCTCCTTTACCTCTTCCGCTCCATTTTCCTCTCCACCCCAACAAGAAGGGGTGGTTCCTTGCCTAGATATGCATAGTTCAAATTGATGAATCCTTTATCAAGATCCCACAAAGGCCTCTTTGAAATATTTTTTCGCCTCCGAAAGTGTTTGCTTGTCGTGTGGGATTGCTTGTAGAGTGTTGCTGTTCTTGCTACTCAATTGTCCGCCTCCCCTGCTGGTCTTGATGATTGAATGGTTGCTCGTGGTTGTGCTGGTTTTGACCTTCATGTTGGTGCTGTGTTTGAGGAGAATTTGCTCCAATCCTCCTTGCTTGCTTTGTCTTTGTTCCTTTCTAATCTGGAATTTCATACATCAAAAAACAAGTTAGATTTTTTGTGGGTATACATACATATAGGCCTATTCCAAATAACTTACAGGTTGCCTTTTCGATGGCCTTGAAGAGGATTCTTGAACTTCAAGAGTCGGGTTTTCATGTATTTCAGATTGGTCTTGACCTTCATTTGGTTGGACAACCACTTGCATGTAGCTATATTGTGTCCAGATTTTCCACACTTATGCAGTATAACAATTCTTCTCCTCAGACTCTTCCCATGATTTTTTCCCTCTGTCACATCTCTTCTTCTAGCCTTTCTAGGCCTTCCAGGTTGAGCAACTGTGATAGGTGGGTCTAATAAAGGCATTGTAGATGAAGGCTATAAAATCTCTCCACTGATTGGCTGGAGTGCGTTAGAGTATATCTTCAAGAAGAGGTCCCTACTGTAGCAGCCTTCAAGTTCCTTGTAAGGGTCTCCGTTATTCCTGTGAATTGCAGCAATAACATGACAACAAGGAATACCACTGATTGCCCACAAATTACATGTGCAATGTCTCTCTTTAGATCCACAAGATATTGCTCACCCTCGGCCTTTCACTGGTAGCCAACCTGAGAATTCCAAATAGGATTCCAATTGGCTGAGGTCTTCACTCTTCTATCCACAATATCCCCAATCAGTGGTCCAACTGGCCCTTTACGCTTTTCAGCTGCTTCCTTTCTTAGTTGAATCCTCTCCATTACATATTCTCTAATAGTTTCCAGCATTGAAATTATAGGCTGGTCTCTAGCTTCAAGAATAGCTGCATTGAAAGACTCACACAAGTTGTTCACTATCATATCACATTTGGTGTGGGTGGAAAAATAGGCCTTGCACCAATGCTTCGGATAAGGTGCCTTTTTCACCCAATTGTATGCTTCCTTGTCATATTCCTCCAGATCTGACATTGCTTTTGTATAGTGCTCTACTGTTGTACAAGATGCAATCTTCCACAATCTCTCTTTCAATGCTTCTCCTGGATGCTTCTTCTTAAAATTTCTGTAAAGATGCTGTACACAATACCTATGCTCACAGTTTGGAAGCACATCTGCCAAAGCTCTGTCCAGTCCCTACAAAACCAGTTGAATGGTTAACTATCAAATTACCCAACAGTTGAAGCAGGCTAGTGTTGTAAAAAAATATTAAGACTGCATTACCTTTTGTTGATCTGAAATGAAAGCGTAATGATGTTGATTTTCAATCTCCAAATCATCACTCAAGAATTGAAGAAACCAAGTCCACTGTTCGGTTGCTTCTTTCTCCACAACTGCCCATGCAATTGGCCAATATCCATTGTTGGGGTCCACTCCAATAGCACTAAGTAACTGTCTTGGATATGTACCCTTCAAATGACATCCATCCAAGCCTATAATAGGTCTACACCCATCTTTAAAACCCTGTTTCAATGGACCAAGGCAGCAGTACAATCGCATGAAAGTTGGATTACCTCCAGCATTTCTATATGGAGTGAACATAACCTCCATTGTACTTCCTTCATGCGTCTTCTTTATCTCATTGCAATATTCCCATATCTTCTTGTATTGTGCTTCAGCACGGCCGTTTATAAGCTGAACAGCCTTGAGCCTTGCTTTTCTAGCCACCCATCTTGTAATTTGTGCTTGGTAATCCTCATGAACAGTCTGCCTAAGCTCTCTAACAGGAATTTTTGTGTTGGACCTAATCCTCTCCATATATCTCTCGGATAGCCACTTGGAAGTAATGTTCCTGTTTTTCCATGCATGGTTGCAATTGGCATGCACATCATTCATTGTCTTAACTATCAAATCTTGAGAACCAAGTGCCTTCTCAATTGATGCAAAAACAAACCATTCACATGGTTTTTTGCATACAGCCCTTACCCTCTTTGTCTCATTCTTGCATGTCCAAACTGCTTGCCCAATTTGATGCCATATTCAAAGAACCCAGCCTTGAATTGCTCCTTGATTCAACTTCATCCCCAATTCAAATTTTGGATCCATCAAGAATTTCTCCCATTCAAATCTCTTATATCTATCTTGGAAATGGGCATCATCTTCATCTGATGATCCGCAATCACTACTTAGGTGATCAGGCACCTTGTCTTCTTCTAATGCATTACGTTGAACTGCATCAGTTGATGCTTTATCTGCTGCTTTTCTTCTTCTCCTCAACTATTTTTTTTTTCTTTGAAGCAGGCTGTTGTTGTTCATCTGCATTGTTTCCTTGCTCACTACTAGGCTATTGTGATTGCTGACTGTTGTCTTCATTTGTCTCAGCATTCAAGTTTTGAAGAAGCTCTTCATCTATACAAAACTCTACATCCCATTCAAACCTGTCTACTTCAACTTCTGATTCAGATTCGGTTTCACCATCAATATCTCCTATGGTCTCTTCAAATTCATCCACTGTTGTATCCTTCTCATGTCTTGAATCTCCAGCTGCTGCCTCGCCTACACTTGATGGTTGTGTTGAAGTGGTTGTGCCATTATCTACCCGAGACTTATGTGAGTGTGATGGTGCTGGTCTTCTACATACAATTTCATAACAAGGATCTCTAATTACTCTACCTTCACCATCCAACTCCTCAATTACTACACCTGATTTGTTGTTCTCTACTGATTTAACTACATTAGACTCCTTCAAAACCTAATCAATTTCTTCAACTGTTAAGTGGTTACAATAAACCTCCATCACTTTGTATTGATAAGCCCAATTAGTGAACTTGATCACATCAGCATCTGTACACAATTCTATCAATCCAGAGTTGATGTCTTTGGTTGGCTCAAGATAATAGGTACATTATGGCTGCCTTAACATGTCCCAACTCTTCAACCATTGCATTCAACTCATGCATTGACATTCGTTCACAGTTGCATAGATCTACATAGTCAATATCACCCCCAGCATAACTTATGTAATTGCCCCACTGAATTTTCCCCCTATGATGCAGCCTTATGGTGAACCATTCAGAACCTGGCTCTATATCAAAATGATTATCTAATTAATTAATTGATTAATTACTTAAACAAGTGATTAACTAATTTATAGAAAAACTCTACGGAGCACACCCAAGTCAAGTTCCACCACAAAAATCAGTGGCGACAAACTGTATTAAACCCTTAACCAAACACTATTAAATACAAAACAGACATTGCCCAGTTGTATTATTAAAAAGGTTGCAGGACCACATCTGTTTTTTTGCGGGGAATCAAAAACTTTATTTTTTTTTGCAGAGATTGAAACTACGTAGGCCTCATATCTAGGACCACATTCCCCCCACAATCGATACCAAATCGCCCTGCATTTAGACCCACAGCCAAAACAAACACATATAAGTAGTTATTCTACCACACAAATCCATGAAAATTTGACATTTTTTGCAAACTAAGAAGACGAGGCCATACCGTATACTATTTGGGGGTCGAAGTAGGCATCTCTTGTAACAGCCCCACCTCCCCCTAAGGCTAACCAGGGTTAGCCTGTCACTTTCAGCCAGACTCAAGCATTCAAATCATTACTAACTTAAACGTGCAATTTCCCCAATTAACACAACATTAACACTAAAACTGAGAAGAGCATTTAAACTTAAAATTTACAGTCATCCATTTAAAATATTCACAATCCTCGAGCCAAAGCTCATACACATCCATAAACTTAAGGTACTCAACATCAAACAAATATACAAAATATATCTTCGTACTCGAGACCAAAAATCAAAAGATCAAGACGCTAGCCCAACTACTCGGATTCTCTTCACCTGTTAAGGAAAATAAAAGGGAACGGGGGTGAGCTAAAAAGCTCGTGAGTTTCCAAAATTCATGCACATGCACTTAAAACGGTAAAATTAAAAGTGAATAATTAAAACACATAAACAAATCCAATTAACACACATTGAGGATATGGGGCTCTGAGCCAATTTCCACTTTCACGAGCAATTATAGTAGTCGACACTCCGTCGACTTTCAATCCAAGTAGACGACTCTTCACGCCAACTCCATCCACCTTACTCCCCCTACCGGGCCCACACGCCACATAATTCAACAAGAACAAGAAACAGTAATTTTACTCAAGGCACACGGCCAAGAGTAATTATATATCACGTTTCTATCTCCCAAGTTCAATACATGCAACAACTAAATTTCCAACTCTACAAAAAGGGAGCAATAAAGTATACTCTCCTTTAAGTGAGTGGTTTAACAGTTTCACAAAATCACACGACAGTCACATGGCACATTCAGGCATTAAGTTTGTAAATTAAAGTAGTAAACATGCATTGGAAAACTCACCGACAAAGTAGGGGTCGGAGTCCAAGTTTTGGTCAGTTCCAAAATCAGCACTTTGACCTAAAAATAATTAAAAGAGAACAAAAATGAGTTCTCCTAATCACCGGTCAAGTTTAGTTCAAAAAGTCGAAAGTTCGACAATTTTCCAAGTTGAGCTAAAAACTTTGAAAAATCATAACTCAAGTTATACAAGTCGGAATTTAGCTCATTTGGTACCGTTGGAAACCTCTTTGAAAGCTCTAAAACTTTTCAGAAGACATCAAATTAAAATTATGACGAAATTAACCCATATTTTCGTTAAACATTCTGCTACAGTAAAGAGGCAGTGCTTATCAGGTTGGACATCCAGAGCACTTTGAAAATTCACCAAAAATTACAGAAAATTATTTAACCTATTAAATTCATACACAATATAGTAATACATAAGGAGTTTCAACAGCCACTGACAGAACTCAATTCCGACATCCGAGCATGAAATGACAACAGTTCAAACAAGGGCAGTTCGCAATTCTGAAATTTCTGGGAATGCGAAGATACAGGGCAGTTTTCAAGACACTGTTTGAGTGACGAATTCAAGTCCAAAAATTGTCAAATTTGGCACACTAATACTTCCATATATCAACTATATTCATACCAAATTTCAACTTAAAATACAAACGGGAAGGCAGTTTTCTACGTGCCCAAAGTTCGCTCAGCTCTTTCATCCAAAACTGTGAAATTTTGATCCTTCACTTTTAACATCTAGTTCATGCCTCAAATTAACTTCATTTGTCCTAATTTTTGAAACCAAGCTAGTATTAGACTCCCTTAATCTAATGGTGATCAAAAATGGTCACAACTTTTATCAAAAATTATCACAAAATCCAACCCTTAAAACCGGCAGCATGCTGCCTCCTCATCATTTTTTTTTTCTCCAGTTTTTCCTTGCTTCAATCTATCACCAACTTTGCCCAACTCCTAAAGAATATGTGTGGGGAAAATTTAACAGCTTAACCACCAACATTTAATCATCAAATTCAGCTCTTAAGTTAGCCAAAATACAAGGAAAATCAGAAAAATTCACTCCCAACATAGCCTCCTTCAACCGTTTTTTTTTTTGAAGTTTTGTCCAACATTCCAACAACCCTTTCCAACTCAAATTCACACAATGCAACAATAATCATACTAATTATCACCATTACAAGCTAGTGGGAATCCAAGAGCCCACATTTACCCTAATCATCAAATTCCACAAATCAAATCCATAAGGCTTAACACATACAAAGTTATAAACACATAAGTCAAGGTTTTCTAAAACCTTTCAACATCCCATCCTATCAACATGCTTTCGAATGGAATGGATGAAATGAAGTTCAAGCTTCTAGTTTTACCTCTTGCAAGAAACAAGTGAAAGTTCTCCAAGGAAATGCCAAACAAAAGCTTCCAAATGCTCCTAGTCCAAGCTTCTCCACCAAGTTCAAGTTCAAGCCAAGAGTGATGAAGTTTTTGTTGGTGATTTTTCTTTTGTTTTTGCAAGAGATAGAAGAGGAAAATTGATGGAAAATGAAGGGAAGGAAGAAGAGGAAGTTCGGGTGAAGGGAAGAAGAAAATGAACAAATTTTAAGCAATTTTTTTTTTTTAAAGTAAGAAAGAAAGGAAGACAAGACACAAGTCTTGTCTTGCCTTAATAGTCAAAGTTCATTAATGCCATTCTTATCTATTTGGAGGGAAAAATAAATGGCTTAATTTTGCTTGAAATTAAGGGGCTAGTTTTCGGCTAGGAGGGGGAAGAAGAATAGGAAAATTTTCGTAAGAGCTAGAAGGAATTGGTTGAAAGAAATAATTGGTTGAAATTCTAAGTTTAATAAGGTTAATCCAAATCTTAACTAAAATTTTCAAAACCCTAATTAATCACCTTCAAAGACCCAAATCCAGTCATTTAATTATACTTCCAACTTATCAGTGATCATCCATACTTATCTTCACTAGTTTACCTCACAAATCAATTTACCTGAAAGCGTGCCTTTAACAATTTATCGCTAATAAATGCTACGAGACGAAATTAACAGGGGAATAGAATTAAAATTAAATGAGACATTGTGAATGAGGAAAAATCGGAGGTCACAAGATGATTAAAGAAATAATGATATAAATAAATAAATAAAATTCAAATTTTGGAAATTAAAATTAATTTTAAAATTTTCTTTTTCTTTTTCGAGGCCGTTACATCTCTCCTCCTGATTTTCCAGTCCATTGTGTCTGTAAGTAGCCACCCCGCAGCAATTTTTTACCTCAACCAATCAAGAGATTTTCCGGTTTTCTTCCTTCAAATGAGATGATTCGATTCACTACCATAACATTTTGGGGGTTTTCGTTTGTCCTTCACGGCGACTATTTTACCCTCGCTTTTGTGTTTCCACATATTAATGCATGAATTGGACGGAAGGGTTAACATTATTCAGATCTATTAGTTGGAGGACCAAAAGTGCACACTTAATAGTTGGAGGACTAAAAGCGAACCGCGTTGAAAGTTTGAGGACCACCGCGGTTTTTTACCCATAAGAATAAATCCCCAAAAAGTGGGACTTTTGATAAAAAATATTCTTAAAAAGTGGGTTTTCTCAAAACTCTTCCTAAAGAGTTAAAAAATGCATTTTATAAATGCAATGTTTTTAAAAGAAGCATTCACGAAATAGTTGTTTCAATAATTAAGGCATTATTTTCTTATACAACGCATTCAATGGACACGTTGTTTAGAAAATTAATATGATGAATACATTCTCTCTCTTTTTTTTTTAATATTTCACTATTTGAGAACTTCTTTCAAAAGCCAACATGATTTGGCAATTACCTCTAACTTTGTGACTGTCACAACCACCATTGATCTGTGATGAGCAAAAACTTTAAATAGCCAAGTTGCTAGTGACAATATTTTTATATCCCATTCAAACTTCTGGGTAGGGCTTGGAATATAAATTGAGGTAAACTAGTCATGAACACGAACATTCTTTCTGATCAACTTGGATTTCTATTAGCATAGATGTGGAAATGGGCTGAAATATCCTTTCGAGAACACCACAGGAGTTTCTTGTTTGGTCCCCGGTGTGCTCTAACAACTTCTGTGTCGTACTAGTGTTGAAATATTCTTGAATGGCATGCGAGAATCACTCTATGTTGTTACCGTTCAGTTCTTTCCCTTTTGACTGCTGCTGAGCCAAATGTAAACTGAGGTGACAGGCTATCTTTAGTTTTAGTTTGTCCCTTGAAATTGCATGTCATGCTTATTTCGGGCTTTTACTCTTGTGAAGCGCAGTGCCAACTGTTGTTTTAGTCTGGTCTCGTTGCAAACAAATTTGCATAGAATTTTTATGTGGTTAAGATTCTGCACTGCTTTTTGTTCTCTCTCAAATTGGTCCTTGGTAGGATGTTTATGTTTGTTCTGCGTGTGGTGTGTTTTTTCTCTTCCTTGGAGTACTTAGTATCACTTTTTTAACCAACATTCTGTCTGCATTAATCCTTGGACTAATTAGCATCCACCATTTTTTTGCGAAGCTCACGCTTGAGCTTGCTGCACATATGGCCTTGGTAGCTTTCCCAACATGAATAGAGATGAAAGGATCAATTTTATTGGGAATATAGCTAAGTAACTACTAGTCTGTTCTTTATGATTATCAAACATACATCCTGTGCAAATCAGATGCATAATATGCTGGCCTAACTTTGATATTCTAAGACACAGCTGTTCAATAAAAAGAAACATATACGAGAAATAATTGGATATTATCTGTTATTGGCGTTCTGTGTGTTTTGTTCCTTGGACAAATTAGGATCCGATTTTCAGCTAAGCTGGTCTTTGAGCTCGCTGCACATTTGATCTTGGTATCCTTTTTCAATATGAGGCTCAGAAGAAGAAGTAAAAGCATTACAATTTCATGCAAATATTAGTAGAAACTACTTGCCTATGTTTATGATTATCAAATGTACATTCTGCACGGATCAGATAAACAATATGCTGGCTTATGGTTATGTTCTTCTGGACTTACAAGAACAGAGATGTTCAGTAAAAAGATGTCCCATCTCCCGGCTTTTCTAGTCAGTGTGCATTTTCCCCTCTTTGCTTGACTTGCTGAGAACTATCACACCGAGTACAATAATCATGGCACCAGCGAACCACTGCAAAAAAAAATTTTACAATTCGTTTCAGTAGTTCAAACAAATTTCTGTTTGCATAATACTAAGTGAGAGTCCAATTAGGGGTTTTTGCACAATAACTAATGGTCCAAACAACTTGCTTAAGTCCAAACAACTTGCTTAAGTCTGATGCAGCATTGTGGCAAACTTCCTCTCAAGTACTTCAAGGCCTTTGGGGTCCACCTCTCTTTTTATTACTAGACTTTCAGAAGTTCAATATGCAAGACAAACTATCAAGTTTAAAATTCAACCAACTATACTTTTAGAGGAAAAGCAATTCCTAGTACTTATATTGCAAAAGTTCATTTTGCACTGACCTGCAAGTTCAATCCAATCTTATTCAAGTACTGATAGTGGATGACCATGGAAAAACACTACTAAGTTAGACCATTGGCACAAAACAGGATATAAGAGAGTCAAAACTCAGCTAAACTACTTTTTTGATTTCCATCACTTCACTGTCTAAGGAGGACAAAGGAGGCGCTGCAATGGCTGCAACTGAGTAAAACCATGGCATGTGGACATGGATAAGGCTGGATTTGGGGAAACTTTTGCTATCATAACAAGTCAACGTGTGCAGATGTCTTGACCTCTGAAAATCATCTCAATTACCTGAAATGACAGCACCTCTTTGAAGAGGAAGAATCCAGCCAATCCAGAAGAGAGAAAATTTGTTGCAAAGTTTGTAACAGTAGCTTGGAGAGATGATAGAGCTTTCAGGCTATTTACATAGCACCCCCACATTATAGCATTCAGCAGTATGACCAGGCCATACCTAACAAGCTATTATGACAACAAAAACAAGTCACTTGAGTGATATAGATTATAGATAGGTTTTATTTGTACTCCTGCAGCAAAGACATAAAAATATCTCCTGAGAAGAAAGGAGAGGCATGCTTAGCTAACTTGCGATCTTTCTCACATCTCTGTTCCTCACAAACACATGCAGGCAAACCATAGATACTAGCAGAAAATTAAGATTTGTATGCAAAATCAAGGTTGACTCCTTCACTACTAAATTCCATAAGCAGAATTTGTTTCTGAATGGACGTGCTCTCAGGTATGTATGATAAACAGCAATTAATAACATAAGCACTATTATGAGTTCTAGCTGATCTCTAACTTTTTTTCTGGGATGAGTTTGAATTTGATCTGGCATGTATATTGTGTCATGCTAATTACATTTCAATATTCACATGGGGAGGGAAAATAAGTACTCTTTTGCTCAAGATTAAGAGGTACTCAAATTAACACTAGTATTCTTTAATGTGACAACTTGCGTACATGAGCATATAGTAGATAATTTAGAGGAACTGTAGAATACACAAATCAGGAGTTCCTGTTATAAACTAGTTGAACCAAAACAGTAGGCAGCCGAAATGTAATGACCAATTACCTAGATAATATTGGCATTTGTATTCGCCGACATACAGCAGCGACTGAAAATCACGACATTTTTTACTATAAATCAACTGAAAAACAAGTTATCATTTCTCACTATAAATCAACAAGGCATATCCCTTATCAGGAGATAAATAGACATCAAGCTAATCAGATTCTCATTCAGATCAACATGGAACTAAACAAAATGAATATATGACGAATTTCTCTATAACTAACCAAATTCAAGCTATTAATGCTGAATACATTTTCTATTATCAACTATTAACGCCTCTTCTAGCTGATATGATATAGTTTGATTATTAAAGGGATTCAAGAATTACCTGGGAAGAAAAGAACTTGGCGGCAATGGCTGCAAGAGCAGCATTGAATCCAGCTGAAACAGCCCATGCGTACCCTTTCATCCTCTTCTTGAAGCTGTTGCTCTTCTGTCCGGTTTCTGCAGAGAGCAAAGGAGGAAGAGTTTTCAACTCGTTCAACTACCAGACGACGACGTCCAATACATTCCTAAACATGGGTTGGGCTGATGAAATTCGACAGATTGTAGACCAGTATAAGAGCCTACTATATCCCGTAGGCCCTAGGGGCTGTGAAGTAACGGGGGATCCTGTTCCAATCGACTACCTTTTCGGCTTTTTCTCCCCCAATAGTACTGCTTGTTACCGCGGCAGAATCGTGCTCTCAAGTAATTTTTTTTTTTCCAGAAACTATAGGAATTTTATTAATTTGTAAAAGCTAGACACTTCACACGTGATGAGCAATGACTCATTCTGAGCTATCCAAAAATGTATCTAGAAACTGAGGATCCATACATTCCCCAACTTGTGCTCTCAAATACTTATTTAAGACAATTTCATAAACCTCTCCCTCCTTTCCCTCTCCTAAGGGTATAAAAGTATCACTATCCTCTTTTGAAACCAATTCAGACCAATTCAAGAAACGCAAAAATAAAAAATAATTGTAGGTGTGAGAAGATTTGTTTTTGTCATTAAGTGCCTCTCAACTATTACATTAGTTAAATTAAATTTTTTTTTTATCTAACTTGTTAATTCACTTATGGGGTTATTACTACACATGATCATCAAAAAATTTCCATCATCCATAACAAAAAATAACAACTTTTTAAATTTAACGAGGACAGAGCAGGGATGGGTTGGATGGTATTAAGGAAGAGAATGTAAATAAGAGATTCGAGGTGAAAATCTCCTCTTTACACTAAAAAAAACAAATTTAACAAAGCGAAATATTTTTTCCCCATATCTTGAGATTCTTATTATAACCACAATGATAACAAAAATTAGCCCAACAGAAATCTTTTTTATTTGATTCCTTTTATTCGTCAAGTACATGGATTGGACAGGACAGGACAACCGGGAAAGGAAGCCTGACATAGATATTTGCTTGTTGGCTTTCATCTGCCTAATATTGGATCCCTTTTTGAAGCCAAATTAGAATTTCTTTTTAACATTTTAAATCATGGTTAATTTAGTTTGTAAATGGCTTTATTGTTTCTCATATCTAAATCCTTTAAATTATCAAGTGCATTATCTCTAATTTCTTTTATTTGTCAGGTATATAAACATTAAAAGCTACACCTAATATTGGCTCTAGTTTTAGATGACAAATTAATTAATCTTTTACAATCGAAATTATGGTTAATACAATTAACAAACATTTAGCACTTTTCCTTCACATGTGTAGAATATTCTAAACTATAAGGGTAATAAATTCATTTGGTCATTAATGATCTAAGCATTGGGCCCCAAAAAATTGACAGGACAAGTAAGTGAAATTTCTAACACCTCAAGAAATGACGGTGAAACTATCAGAAACCTTAAGAAAGGTATCAAAATTATCCCTACTTATTTTGGTTAAGCAAATGAGTTTGTGTTGAATCTCCTTAATTTCAAATCATGACAATTTCAAGTGCTCATATTCATTAATTTCAATTTTAGAAAAGTTACTTCAAAACTTAAATATGAGCTCAAACATACATTTTGGCACTACTCAACTCATGAACAACCCTACCGACTAATAGAATAATAGTAGTTTACTAATGTGGTGTACAATTGTTATAGTTATTAGTCTCCCATTTATATCATAGTAAGATACTTCAAGGTACATTGAGTTTGGTTGACCATAAAGTCAGCAAAAAGTATGTGGCTACTAGACAAATCTCTCAATCGCCTCAAGAATTTGATTTGAAACCACTCATTTATTTTTACAAGTACTGAAGAACCAAATATTTAGTCCTCTTCTGGATGAGGATTTAAGTTTTTATCATTTCAGTCCAGCTCTCAAAATATAATCAACTATTGAAATGCTAGATGCCTAGAACCAAGAAATCCATTTTGCTTCTTGCTCATTGATCCAGGATTTGGCAAGTGTATTTTGATCTATTGGTTAGGATTGAGACCCTAAAAATTAGAGGCCTTGGATGCAAATCCCTTTTTTTTCCTTCCCACTTCTTAAATCTCACCCCTTCTCTGCAAAAAAAAAAATTGTAAAACCAAAAAGATCCTAGAATTGATTTTCTCATTACAATGTTATAAATTCCTCTATTAACAATGAAAATGGCAATTTTTTTCCCAATTCATTTTAGCATTTCTAAATTTAATATCTTTTGCCATACCTAAACTTGACTATGTAATTTATGAGATCTAGAAAGAAGCCCAAAAAAAAAAGAGTTACCAGAAAGAAAAAGAAATAGTATAGATCTCAAATTTTAGAGTTTTAATATTAATATGGCTTAATCACATATTGCCCCCTGTAATTAGGATCAAGTAGCAAATCACCCTCAATAGTCACAAAACATATAAATTGCCCTCTATTGACAACTAGTAAAAAATGTCTCTAGTAAAAGAATAATTATGCCCTCATATTAGACATTATCAATGATCCTTTTTCTCTTCACTTTCTTCTTCATCTTTCTTCCTATTATGTACAAATTGGCTATTATTCCTCCATATTGGCTTTGATACATATATTTTGAGAATAATGTAATGAAAGAGTTTTATATGTTTTAACATATACTGTTGTTTTCTTGTAAAAAATTTCTTTTGACACATAAATATATTTATCATTATGTAAAATGTTTAACTATCATAAATTATTGTACAAAATGATAAAGTGTGTATTTAATAAAAGTAACTTAAGTAGTTTCTATTTTTCTATAACAATATCTTATTATGCATAAATTGTTAATAAGACATTAACGATGATCTGATTGTTATTAAAAATAGAATTACATTAAATACTATTTCTAAGTATACAATTTTTAGTTCCTACCAAAAAATATTTGTATATATTTGAGTTAAAATTCACACTAAATATATAATTTTGTATTCCTAGTAACAATTAATGCATAAGAGGAATTTTTTTATAAATTAGAAATTACCTTGAATAAATATATTCTTTTTAATTTCTTATGATAATTAAATTTTTTTTTCACAAGAAATGTTTTAGCATGTTATTATTGAAATTTTTAATTGTAAGAATTGAGGAGGAGGAAAAAGAAATTAAACAATAATAATTAAAACAACAAGAAGAAAAAGAATAGGACAAATCATCATTTGATAATATTCTAACAAGAAGGGTATAATTGTCTTTTATCTATTCAAATACATATGACTATTATCATAAGGGGTTAATTTGTAAGTTTCATAGACGAGGGGCAATTTACTACTAATATCTAATTACAATGAGCGATATGTATCTAAGCCTATTAATATTTTGCATGATCATAGAATTGAAGGAAGTACATAATCGCATACTAATTATGTGGGAGGGAATAAAGATATCAAATCACAAAATTTTAAAAATCTAAAACAATGAAAAATGTCATATAAACTGTGACTAGTAAGTTTTACGAATTCTAAGCACTGTGGTTGCTCCAGTGGTCAGAGGAGGGCTTTTGGACTTTTTCCTCGGTGGCAGATTCAAAATTTGAATCTTGAACCTGACATTTAGAGGTGAGAGGGTGTGGGAAGGGGTAGAAAGATTAAAAAAATATCATAGAAAATACCAAAAAATAGCCTATTTATAACCTGCTAAACTTATTGAATGAGAAGCTACTCAAATGTGCAATTAGTTCATATAACACCAATTGCTAAAGTTAAATTGACGAAAGTCCTAAAAACGTGTTTTATTTTGTCAACAAATACTAATAGTTTCAATATGACAATTATTGTGAAGCTTTGTGCTCATATGCAGTCTTGATTTGTGGTTCATTGATTTTAAAATAATTAAATGAAGCTATTTAGAAGTTAGTAGTTTTAGAATTATATTTTTTTTTTGGTAATTAGATTAGAATTGCTGTCAAAGTTGATATAGGAAATAATGTTAAGTCATGTTTTAGTATTATCGTTAAAATCTGTTTCGTAGTTATGTTTCGAACTTGAAGTCTGACTTTTGTAATAGAGGAAAATTAGTGATTTATAGAATAATAATATTTAGTTCCTCCTTGCCTGACTCCTTTCTTGTGATTCATCATCTTATACTAATACAAAACCCACTGCCAAATAATTCTTCATGCTTAGTCTTTTGCTTGTGTGTATCGTTTGTGACCAATTAAAGTCACAATATCCATGATCAAAGCATCAATAATTAGATTGTCTTCTTATTCTTTGATTTATTAGTTGAGCTTTTTAAATTTACTTCCACTGCCTGATTTTTGTGCTAACAATTGGTATTAACGCACTACATTACAGAGTTTGAATTTGACGTGTCTATGGTGTCTAAAGGGTGTGTAGAGTTTGTGATAGAGAAACATGTGGTATAGAAAGGTACAGAGGTTATGATAGAGTACTTGTATATTGGAGAGTTGAACCACAAAATGTTGGTCTTGGGGTACTTCTTCATTGTTTAGAAAAAAATTGACTCTAATTGGACAGAGATCTACAAAGAGAAATTTTGTCGAGATTGTTGGTGTTGTATAGCAACCAAGGAAATGTCCTGCCAAATTGTTGATTGTTCACAATGGAATTTGATCAAACTTAAAGTAAGGGAAGTCAAGAAATTTAAGTTGAAAAAAAATATTCGTGAAGGTACATAAGTTTGTTTTTAAGTTGTCATGAATAGAGATTTTGTCAATAGTGAAAGTTTTAAAATTTTGTACACATTGAGTATTAATTGAAGAAAGATAAAAATGAAAGAAAATAATGGAGAAATATCTCAAAAGTTATGATTTGTGTGATAATCTTAAAATAAATTCTTTTTATGACTTGTCAAAAGTAGATAAGAAAAAGAAAGCAAAGTTGTTTTTTAAGATTACGTAGAAATCCATGGTTGAAGAATATTATATGAGAGTCTTTGTTGATTCTCAATCACCTCAATGATTTTGCTTAGTTTCTATTATATTTTGGTAGAGGTTGATTATAACTCTGATCATAAGTCAAAACTTGGTGTGGAATGGGAGGTTAATTTGGAAAAGAATGCATTTGTTGATGATAAAGATACTCTTGAAATTGTTGATATGGTTGACAATCATGAATGCATACATTATTTGGGATAATTGATGAAGAAGAATTTGTCAATGAATGCTTTAATTTGGTTGTGAATGAAAATGTAAAAGAAATTATTGGTATTTGTGGTTGGTGAATTCATTGGCATTCATGGAATTGAAAATTCTTTGCAAAAAGATAGGCATGATTTATTTTTTAAGATTTTTGTGGATGATTATCATGAATATGGTGGTCTTATTGGTGAATGGGTGAACATTGATGAATTTTTTGATCAAGTAGGATTAGCAACCAAATTATGTGTAAAGTAAAAGTATCCCCCACATCCACTGGTGAAGATGAAGATAAAAATTAAATTGGAGTTACACATCAGCTCTACTGTGACAGAGGTTGCAATGGCAATTCAACCTCATTATGGCATTGGATAAAACAATATTGAAGAACTTGGTTTAAGGGAGGCATTTTTGAAATAATTAAACTAAGCTATTTAGAAGTTTAGTAGTTTTAGAATTATGTTTTATTATTTAGTAACTATATTAAAATTAGTCTCAAAGTTGATTTAGAAAATAGGATTGAATCATGTTTTTATATTATAATTAAAATAGGTTTTCATAGTTTTGATTTTCCTATTTAAGGACTTGAAATCCGACTTTTGTAATTGAGGAAAATTGGTGATTAATAGAAGTAATATTTAGTTCCTATTATGCCTTACTTCTTTCTTGTGATTCATAGCCTTATGTCAAATTAAGGACCCACGTGCCAAAAAATTCTTCATGTTCAATCTTTCGTTTGTGTGTGATCGTCTGTGACTAATCAAGTCACACTTATTAGTGTATATGCCCTTAAAATAATAACTTTTAGGAATTTTTGTATGCACTTGAATTATTTATGCATCAATAAATAACATTTTTATCACATTGATTGTTTGTATGTTTATACTTGTGTGAAAAAGTCCCGAAAATAAACTTGGTCAATGAAATCATAAGTTTTATGATGATGAGGTGCACTTAATCAATTATAAAGTTTATTCTTAAATATCTCTAATCAAGTATTAACAAGAAGGGACATTGTTAATACGGTTAGACTAACATATACTATGCCGCTTCTATTGGTGAAATAGTAGACCTCATCTACTATGGCGTGTGAGATACCTAAACAAGTATATGAGTACTTAATGGAAAAAATCAAGTTCACTAGGTTGATCCACTTAGATATTACTATTGTGCCAAAAAGGATTATCTCTAAATGACGTCTAATGATCCTTGGACTTAAAATTATCATAGTACCTTAAATATGGATGTATATGTTTCATTTGTTATGTGATTGCGCCCGTAAAAGGGAATGCTTACATCATTAACATTTGGGTATATATTTAATGTGAGGACCCATAACATCATTTTAGTTATTGATTTATCTATTTATCTATTTTATTTAATTTATTTTCTAATCTCTATATCACTTTATTTTATCTTAAATCATTTTATTTAATTATTTCATATCAAATGTGACATTTCCACTCCCAAGGCTAACTGAGGGTTGGTTGCCTACCCAACTCGGACTCACGATCCAAAAATACTATCTTAAAAGATAAACCAAAATTCACCTCAACAATAACGTTGAAATTGTAAAGTAATGATTGCTTAAAATTACAGATATCACTCAAAATACTGAAATCCTCGAGCCACAGTTTAATACATTTCCATGAGTCCAAAGTATTCGACCAAAAGAATATACAAATCATATTTCATGCTTGAGACAAAAGCCAAAATACAGAGCTAAACCTAGTTAGATCCCCTGATTCTCACGTTAAGAAAAAAAAACAAAGTGGAAGCGGGTGAGCTAAAAGCTCGTGAGTCTCAAAAGTCATGCACATGCATATACACAGTAAATTAATAGGCGGTAACATAAACACATGAAGCAAAGAAATTAAACACGCAGTAGGATAATCGTTGGCTCTCGGAGCTCAAATCCACGTTCACGAACATTTAGAGTAGTCGACACCAGGTTGACTTTCAATCCAAGTAGATGACTCTTCACGCCAAACTCCTTCCACCGAACTCCCCCTACCGGGCCCGCACGCCAAACACTTAAACACTTAAGCACTTAACCACTCAAGGAACGCGGCCAAGAGTGGTTATACAACACTTTTCTTCTCCAAATTGTAATATAGGCAAAAACACTTAAGTCACCAACTCTACTTAGAAGGGGTAAAAGTATACCTCCCTTTAAGCGAGCGGTTCAACAATTTGAAATTCCATATTTTAAACACGTAAAATGTCACGAAGCACGTTCACGCACAAAGCATTTAAATTAAAGCATTTAACATGCATTGGAAACTCACCGACAAAATAGGGGTCAGAATCCAAATTTTGGTCAAATGGAAAATCAGCACTTTGCCCTGAAATAATTAGAAGAGAACGAAGATGAGTTTTCTAGTTAATTGACCAAACTTAGTTTAAGAACAAGTAAGTTCGATGAACTTTCATTTTGAGTTGAAATCTTTGAAAAATTGTAACTTGAGTTATACAAGTCCAAATTTCACAAACTTGGTACCGTTGGAAACCTCTTTTAAATTTATAAAACTTTGCAGAAGGCACCCAGTTAAAATTCTAGACATAAACTGCCCAAATTTTCTATTAACAAACTGCTACAGTACTGAAACAGAACATAACAGGTTGGCCGACCAAACAAATTTGAAAATTCACCAAAAATTCTAGAAAATGAATTGGCCTCTGAAATTTATAAAGTTTAAATTACTGTGTATGGAGTTTCAAATTCCACCAATGGCACTCAATTCTGACTCTCGAGCAAGAAATTATAGTAGTTCAAACAGGGCTGGTTCGCAATTCTGAAATTTCTGATTTTCAGATTTACTGGGCATCATTCTAGGCTTCTTTTGAGTGACGATTTCTTACCCAAAAATTACCAAATTTGGTACACTAATACTTACATATATAAGCTAGGTTCATACCAAAATTTAACTAAAAATTCCCTTGGGAAGATAGTTTTATAATCACCCAAAGTGGACGCAACATCGTTGATTCAATCCTGCCAAGTTTCATTCCTCTACTTCTCACTGCTTTTAACACATCTAAACCACCCCCATATGCCCCCATTTTCGAACCTAAGATGGTCTCAACCTTCCTAATCCCAATGGTGATCAGAAAGGATATTAGCTTTTATCAAATTTTTGCGCAAAATTGGCCCTCAAGTTTGAACAGCAAACCTGCTCAAATTTTCCAGATTTTAGTCTCATCTTAGCACTCATTCTTACTACCATTTTTAAAGAGCTTTTTGTGGGGGAAAATAACAACTTAACACCCAACATTTTAGGCATCAAAAATCGTCCTTAACTAGCCAAAATGCAGCCACAAAAATCAAGATAAAAATCAGAAATTATAACCCTCATTTTCCTACTTCTTCCTCTCGATTTTCCCCTTGAAGGTTTTTGTCCAAAATCAGCCCATAAATTCTATATATAACCACACATTGCATCATTTTCATGCTAAGCAACAATCTTACATGCTAGTGGGAATCCAAGAGCCCACACAACAACTTAAACCAACAAAAACAACTCAAGGAAGCGTAGCAATTATAATTTCATAAACAACACAAGTCAAGGTTCTAATAACCTATCAACAACCCAATTCCTAATATCATGCTTGGAATTTAAAGAATGAACAAGAATGGAGCTTTTAGGATTCTACCTCTTCTTAGAGGCTAGCAAAACACCAAGAAAATGCAAGCTTTAACCACCCAAGACTTCCTCCTCAAAGCTTCTCACCCAAGCTTCAAGCTTGTGCCAAGATTGGTGCAAGATGTTTGGTGGTTTTAGTGAGAAAATGGAGAAGAAATTGATGAAGATACAAGAGGAAAAAGGAGAGAGCTGGTTCGGGTGAGAGGGAAGAGAGGAGAGGGGATTTTTGAGCAATTTTGAATGAATTAAATGAGAAAAGAAAGACAAGACATAAAGCTTGTCTTATAACCCCAAAAGTCAACACAAGAATAGTAAGTTTAGTTAGCAATTTTGGGGGGGGGGGAATTAATTATCTCACTTAGCTAGGTGTAACAGCCCCACCTCTCCAGGACTCACTACAAACTCTCAATCGTATTACAAACTTCAAATAAACACACTTCAAGGTCTCTAAAATAATAATACATGCATTTGCTCTTAAAGTCTTAATTGAGGTCCAACAATAAATGATAGTTAACTTACAAAAGTAAATCCTCAATAATATCTATTAAAACTCTTATAACATCAATTTCAGGTACAATAAATCTTTAACTTCGAAATTTAATATTAAGCCTATACAAAATTATGAAAATTCTACCAAAGTAACTAAATACTCGATCTACGTTTTCCACTTCGAGACCTATTAAGGAAAAACAACCGGGTGAGCTAACGCCACTGAGGGGAGAAACATGCAAGCCCGTAATCAAGTAAGTAAGAAAACCAAGAATTCAGATATAAAAGCATGTAAATCAAACATTCACTTGTACTATTGCAACTTTCACCGTGAGATCAGATTCTCAGGAATCACTACTCAAGGGCTCACATTAGACAAGAGTCTTGGAACTGGTTCGGGAACCCTTCGAGCCTCTCTACAATGAAAATGCTAAGCAAGACCGCGGAGTGCCTCATACAGAAAAATACACACAGGTATGGATACTGTGGCTCTCGTGAGTCAATTTCCCGGTTAAGCGGTTGAGTCCATTCCATCCCAAACGCTGACTCTCCCACAACTTAGCACGTAAAGTCCCAGAAACTCCACTCCTAATACAACCTCCGGCCCATCAGCTCACCCTCTGGGCCCAAACCAAACGGTAAGTATAAAAGGTAAAGCTACATCGAGCAATACCGAGCAAGACCTCTCCAATAGGTCAAGCTCAAAGAACAGTACCTAAGGTTCACCAAAGCTTCCCGACCAAGCCCTTGCCGCCGGGTCCCAAGGATCCCCAATAGGTTTAAGGCCCCTCATTTATCACTTTTAAGTCGATGGATTATTCCAATCGACATTCGCAATCAAGTCAAGTACAAGTTCAGTCAAGTCAAATAACAGTCATGTACAGCAAGTAAAAGTAAAGAGGACGAAGGATAAAGTACACTCTCGCCTCAACAGTTTACATTCAAATAAATAGGTCGTAATTAACAATTCATGCACTTGACACTCACCGAAATCAAAAGTCCAAGGCAAAAACGCAGATCAATTGGGTTTTCCGGGATCTTCTCGATCACCTGAGACAAATATGAGTATTTTAATTCAAATCACTAAAGAAATATTTGATAGATGTCTTTAAAAATGTCTCAATGAGATTCAAGTCAAGTTCCATGAAATTCCCTTTTGAGCTGAAATCTTTGAAAAATCGTAACTTGAGTTTTACAAGTCCAAATTTTGCAAGCTTGGTACTATTGGATAGAAAAACAGATCAAGTCTAACATTTTAGTGAATTCTAAAAACTATTAGTACTTATGGAGATTGAGCAAAAATCTAAAGTTTACAAGGTTGAAAAATTCTTGTCTAGTTTCAAATCTAACATACAAAACCCAAATTTAAATTATATATATATATATATATATATTCTCAAAACTCAATTTGTAAATAAACAAACTTTTTTTTTTACTGCGATGTCAAAATTTTCCAAAATTGTGCAATGTTCCCTAAGGAGATATCTAGCAAAACGAAGTTCAAGAAATTATCCCTTTTTAACTTCTAAACTCACATTTAAAAGTCAACATTGAACAAAAATTATTGAGCAATATTTTACCAAAGATTTGTAAGAAAATGGGACTAAAAGTAGTTGAAAGGATTTGGTCAGTAGGGGGTATTTCTAGAGATTCTACCCAGAGTCTCGCATCAATCTTATGGCTATGATTCATCAATCTCATGAAATAACCATAATGCGTAATAACCAACATATATCAAGCTATTAATCATCAAGATTCACCACCATATTCACACTACGAACATGGAAAAGCTTCAGGTCCTTTAAACGGGTACTCAGGTTTTCAAAAGATCCTTTCAATAGCCTAAACTCATATGGTCATAGATCATTAGGTTTAGGTCGTAAAACTTATAGGTCTACAAAGTTCAAACTTTTTCCGCTAGTATAGTCTCAACCCTAGCCAAGGTAAGTCGTAAACCTCCAAGATTCGCCACAAGATTTACCTTTCTCTCGAACTTGGTTAGTGGCAAGTAAAGTTGGATGAAGTAATGGTCTTGAAACAAAATTTATGAAAGAACGAATGAAATCTTTTCTTCCCTATTTGTAGCTTGAATAACCGGCAGTCCGCTGATACCCTTGGGTTCGCCCTTGGGAGAGGTGAGGCTGTTACAAGTGGTATCAGAGCCTAGGTTAAAGATCTATTTGGGATAATTTAAGGATATCGTTCTCGAATATAGAGTTGAGATAGCCATACGTATGTCTACGGTTTTGCATCTCTCGAAATAGACGAGTTGTATTGGGATCTCTCAGATAGGTAGATAAGCAAAAGATAGGATTCGAATTCCCGAGTTCCTAAGAGTCTTTATATAGAGCTAAATTAAGTTTTTCTAAAAATAAAATAAATTAAACAAATAAATAAATAAATAAATTGAATTTTCATTTAAATTTTCTAAAAATTCGTTTGAATGTAATTTTTAAAATAATTGAACGAATTAATAGCAATAATATCATTATTTAAAATAATAAATATTAACAATATTTAAAATAAATTTTGGGGCCCTTACACTAGGGATTAAAGAGTTAATTTCGGTTAGGAGGGAGAGATGAAAAGGAATAAAATTGAAGTGATTTGGGGTGAATTAAGTGGAAGAAACGATGGTTAATTAAGATTCTAGTCCAAGGGGATTAATCCAACTTAAACTATGATTTCGAATCCCTAATTATAATCACCCTTTTTAATTCACCTCTAGTCACTGGATAACATTTCTAACCTATGGTGATCATCCTTACATTCTAGTACTACTTAAGTCATTGCCCAAATTTTTACCTCGAAAAACGTGTTTTCTCAATTTCTCTTTATTTGATACAAAAGGTTGTATTTCAAAATAAAATGAACGGAATATTAGAAATATACGAGGAAAAATATGTGTAATTAAATTAGGTTTTTCCCCAAAATAAAATAAATTTCCATTTAGATTTCCTGAAAAATATGTTTGAGAACGACATTAAAATAATCAAATAAACTAACGATAATAATAATAATATTTAAAATAATAAATACTAACAATATTTAAAAATAAATTTTTGAGGCCCTCACATCAAATGCATCGACACGAAAATTTTCAAAATTTGTCACACACATTTAAGTTCTTTCATTTCTTGTATTGCATAAGTGTTTAAAATTTCACGTTCGAGTCTAGGGTCGACCATTAGACATAGGTTGAGAGTGTTATGTTTTGTATTCGGGGTATACAAGTGAGAGGAATCGGAGTCGTTAGCGTCATGTCGCGACACTAGTACGAGTGGACTTCGATGCGACATAAAATGGCCCAATTTTATGTCACATCTCCTTGTCTTTCACTTTTTCCTTTCCCATCACCAACACTCAAAATTCAAACACACTCTATCTCTCCTCTATTTCTCCTTGGCCGGCCTCCCTCTCTTCATTTTGCTCTCAAGAAAACAACTTCCACTCCTTGCAAATTTGACCAAGAAACTTGCTTGATCTTCCACTTCTTCTCTTGCAATTTGGAGACAATCAACTCTTGAGGAAGCCAAGCTTAGGAGGGGGAAAATTGGTGGTTTTGGAGGCTCCTAAACAAACTTTATCTTAGGGTTTTTGCTCTTGAAAGAAGAGGTAACTTGCTCCCTCTAAATCTTGTTCTTTTGGTTATCCATCTTGTGGTATGAAGCATTATTGACTCATTGATTTCATTCTTGTTATTTTGGTTGATTTAAGTAGGCTCTTGGAACTCCCACAAGGTAGTAGCTTTGAGGATTTTAGTGGTTGTTGCTTTGTTGTTGTTGTTGTTGTTGTTGTTGTTGTTGTTGTTGTTGTGTTAGATGTTGGCTTGAGTGAGTGTGTGAAAGTTAAGGAAAAATCTGGTAATGTTGGGCTGTTGCTGTTCGATTTTTCTTGGAGATTTTCTCCTGTTTTTACCCCAGAATTTTCATGGCTTTTGATGCTAAAATGGTTGATATATAATGGGCTTTGTGTGTGTAAATTATCTACCAAAAATCCCTCCATTTGGTTGTGTTAAAGTTGAGTGAAGTGAAGAAAGCAAACCTGGAAATTTTTCTGTCCAAAATGCTGTCCATTTGTGCTATTGTCTTGGTGCCATTTTTGTCAAAATTTTTGATCCCATTTGATCATAATTTACTCAAGAATCATTGTTGGGAACTTGGCTTCAAATGTGGGAAAAATGGAGGTAGTATTCTGCTGGATTGAAATTCTGAAAGAAGGTTTGTGTGGACTGGCAGTTTGTTGTGTCAAAATAGGGGGCTGTTTGTCACCCTTAAACTCAGACTTTCCATGAAAATTTTTGGCTAAAATTTGGCACTAATCTATTCTATATAGTGAAGATTAAGTGTAGCAAATTTGGTAATTTTTTCATGAATTTTCGTTGGCCAAATGAAGCATGAATTTCAACCTTGTCATCTGGAAAATTCTGTGTCAGGTCAACCAGCTGGCCTTTACTAAACAGAGTGTAATTTCTTGTACAAGGGTCAGAATAGAGTGCCGTTTCTGGCATTTGAAACTAGACTCCAAGAGATTTCCAATGGTATAAAATTTGCATGCTATTTCATTTTCTACAAGTCGCAGAAATTCTAGAAAATTGACTGATTTTGCAAACTGATAACCCTATGTTTTGACATCTGCTGAATCTTTCAGCTTGATTTGACTTATCTTGTAAAATGAATTTGAAAGCGAAGTCTTCTAGTGATTTTTAGTACGTCAAGTCTAGTTTCAAACGCCTTAAACCATGTCCATTTTTGACATGTATAGCTTTAGTTATGGGTTGAGTGAGAAACTGTGGCATGAGCTGTCTTAGTAGAATTGAAGTGTGATGGATATAGGTTTGGATTCTAGTTGGAATGGATAGTTTTTGATAGCTATATTTTGCTCAGGTGATCAAAGCAGCTTTGAAGGTGACCCGAGGTCCCACATATAGAGTTGATTGGATTAAAAGTGGTAAGTATTCCAATGTATGTTTGCTTGACGATGCATGTTACTTGAGTAAATGCTATTATTTGTTTAAAATGCTCCTTTGATTAACATACTAATGAGTGTCATGTTATTGTGATTCCCTTGACTCATTAATTTATTTAATTTTCAATAATTGCTTGTTCACAATGCATGGCTAAGTGTTAAATGTGCATGAATGTAGGCCTGATGTGTACTTTATCGCATCGGCTGAATTGAGCTCAACCCTTTGTTGGAACCCTATTCGAGACCCGCCAATTGCAAGGTTGAATCAGTTGAACAGCTCTGGGTTCATAACTTATCAATGTTAAGTGCAAAGCTCAAAACTCTTTGCCGAAAGGCCCTGAGTATAATATTTAATGTTCAATTTCGGGGATTGTTTATCGTTTTGGAGGACATAAGGTAAAAGTAAATTTAGGGGATTTTTTTATCATTTTGGAGATCACAAGGTGGGAGTTCGGAGGTTATAAGGTGGAAAAATATAGGGGATTGTTTATTGGAAGTTATAAGGTGGAAAATGGCTCCCAATGAGTCCTGTATCCTTTTGATATCTCATTTATTATTTATTATTCAGTTTACTTGAATGAGTAATTGCTTGTTTGAATTAATATCATTGTTTATCGCTCACTATGTACCTTACCTTATTACTATTTCCTGAATTTGGTTATGGTTATACTTGGAGTTGTGCTTCTTGAATTACGTGTTAACATGTTAAATTTTGTATTGCTCATGTTTTGCTTGATTTCTTGGAATACTTATAAGCTCATGCCATGTATTTGTTTTCCTTAATAGGATTCGAGGCAAAAAGGGCTCAAGGATAATATTAGGTCATTTTGGGAATTTAAGTTTGTTTGTTTGGTATAACTGCCTGTAATCCCCTTTACTTTTGGGAGATGCAAATGTATTTAAGTTGAACTCCAAATGCTCGACCTTTTATCCGCGAGTTTATGTAATTACTTTTGGAGATATGTAAATGTTATAGTGAAGTACATTCAAGGTTATGTTGTCTCGAATGGACTTTTAAGTATTTTCCTGCAAAGAATTGGTGGATTGTAATGAGTCCCAGTGAGAGTTGGGCAAGCGGTCCACCGAACCCTCTGGTTCGCCTTAGTGGAAGGTGGGGTCGTCACATTTAAAGTATGGAAAGGTAGTGAATAATCTATAAGAATTCATCACCTCTTATGGAAGAGAAGTTATCTCATTATTTGCCACTTGTGAAATAAAACTCAAAAAATCTTAGTGCTAAGTGAATGAGTCTTGGAAAGTTGTTTCTGAATACTTGTTCTTTTGGAGTTATATTTTGGTACAAGGAAGATACATTAATCATGTATAAAATTGTCACGTGCTCCATGATTAATGTGAGATAAGTATGATGAAAGGATATTAGTTACATGGTAAACGTTCATCTAAAGATGAAGTCATCCACTTGACTTTTCTCATTACTTGGGTGATCATGATACATTGCTAGATGCCAATCTTAATCTATAAGAATAAATCTATTGATTGGTTCAATCAATGATAAATTACTAAAAGTTTTAATTTATTAAATTCTTATTAAGTGAGAGCTATGACTTGTTCTTATTGCCAACGTTATTGAGAACCTAATGCATCACACACATTAAGAATTCCTTTAGTCGAATTAAATGTGATTCAATTAGGGACTGGGAACCAATGATTGGGTTTATTTATGGTTTAATTTGTGAGACAAATTAAACATTGAGGGTTTGTGATGCAATTGTGGTTTTTTTTTTAAAAAAAAAAACAAGAAGTTGTGCTTGGATTAGGAAACTAAATCCGTTTTCTATTCGGATTTGGAATAACCTGATTGTCTATAAATACCTCATATTACTCTTGCTCAATAGAGGTTACAAGACACAATTTTTGAAGGATTTTTCTTGCAAAATTTCTTTTGGAATTTTATCCAAGAAAAAAGGAAGTCAGCTAGGGTTTTTCTTGAGTGCTAGGAGGAAGAAAATCATTTCCTCTTCTTGCTTGATATTGAGCAGCCCCAGTTGTGAGATTGAGAGATCTTCTCTTCCTCTTGTGTCAATAACCAAGGTTAGCTAGCATAGCACAAGCAAGGGTTGAGTAGCTTTGGAGGTTTTGGTGAAAGGAGTTCATATGGATTAGCGTTAAAGACTGTATGCTTGAGCAGCTGTATAGATTCGTCACCTACTTCAATGTGTGTTGTTTCTATTCCATTGTTTGAGATATTTTCCTAAACAGCCTTGTGGAAGTTGCATGTATTTATCAAGAATCGATCCTCTATGGAATTGGAATTTTTAAAAATTTTTCGCTATTTTGTTTCTTCAATTCCTAACAACACTATCCACGGCTAAACTATTTGAGAGTTAGATTATCTTCTTATTGTTTGATTTATTAGTTGAGTTTTTAAATTTACTTTTGTTGTGTAATTTTTTGTGCTGACATTTAACTTAATAGTTGACACCGTTTTTCATTTCATTGTCTTTCCTTGCACTTTCCTTCCCATTTCATGTATGTCCTTTTAGTTTGATACTTTTCTATGCAATTTCCAGGATATTAGATGGGTTGAAATCATCCTCCTTAAGACCACATTCATCTACTCATTTTTCATGAGGCTATTGCCTCCAAAATTCCTCTATTTATTTTGTCTTTTGAACAAGCTTTCAAATCATATAAATTACACGTTGATTCTATTGTAAAAAATGGCCAACAATGCTAACATTTGGATAAGAAAAATATAAGTAAAAAAAAAAAAGAGCTTGAGTTGTGCTAAATAGCACTGTTCTAAGAAACTATTTCAAGATATTAAAATGTCCCTAAGATTAAACAAACCTTCTTCTTGATAGCAAGAAGGAGCAACGATAGCAAAAAAAAAATTATTTAATCCAGTAGTAGAGGAGGAATAGAGAGAGCAAAGAGTAGGAGGAGAATTTAGAAAGTCTAGTCTAGTGAATGGTGTGACCAATTGATGAAGCAGGAGAGCCTTCTATTTATAGGTCTCATGAAATGAATGTTGAAAATATAATATTTTATCTTCCGAGAAGGTAACATTTCAATTCCTTATATTTCTTAAAAAAATGTGGAATTGTAGATAAAATTATCTATAAAAAACATTGGTTTTGAAGATAAAGCTTGAACAGAGACTCTTTTGCAAATGTTTAGGAAGTCATTAGATAAAATTTTATCCAAGTGTTGCTAAATATTAGGCAACAAAAACAAAACATTGGGTAACGTCTACAAAATCAGCAGGCCTTTGCTAAAGTTTAGGAACAAATAAACTTTTTATCCTCTAAGAAGAAATGTTCAAACCCTATCTTCTTGGAAAAATTTGCTGACTTAAAACTTTCTTCCAAACAAAACAAAAATATTTTGAAATACATCATCCATTACAACAATCTCCCACCTATTTTAAAAAATTTTTTGAAAAAACAAAAAATATGTGTGTGTGTGTGTGTGTTTGTACACACACACACACACACATATATTAAAGGTTTGCTGAATTTATTCTGACTCAATGTAATTAGTTTGGTGTTTTTTACACTATGAACCAAACTTAGATTGATAAAATGAAATGTGAATTTCTATAAACCAACAACTCTAGTTATGTGACAAAGATTTTATCAACCACATTGCAATCCACAATTCGCTGTTCAAACACGGTTTTGCACATTTAGGCCGTGCGCCTGTCTGGATATTCATGAGATCTCTACAAATTCCATCAAAAATCTTATAGGAGCGGCCCTACTTCATTCTTGTAAATGTGAATTCATCAAATGTATACTGCTTTAAATACACCATCCATAAGAAATATAAATTCATTAAGAGTTTTAAACTCAACCTCACAATTACTAGTATTCAAAGCATTCATCTCAAAAGGGATTTAAATTTGAAGTGTTTTACAGTCAATATTGACTTGTTATTACCCATATGAATCTATTTTGTGGGATCACCAATCACATAGATTGAATTGCCATCTCTATTGACAATTGCTAGCCTAAGTCCCATTTCCCTTGTAGTTTGAAGAATTAATTTTCTTCCTACTAGCTTAGTTAGAGGATCAACTAAGTTCAACTCTGACTTTACAAAATCAATAGAAATTAATCCATCTCTAAGCAATAGCTTTACGACATCATGTTTCAATTTCATGTTTGGCTTTTATAATTATAGGATTTATTTTTAGCAATAGCAATCGCCGCTTGACAATCACAATGTATGAACACAGGAGGCAGCGAATCCTTAATAGAACGAATACTAGTTAAGAAATTTCTTAACCAATCAGCCTTAGAACCAGCCAACTCTAGAGTTATAAACTCTGGTTCCATAGTTGATCTAGCAATGATTGTTTGTCTAACTAATTTCTGTACCACCACCAAAGGTGAACACATAACCACTAGTAGATTTTGTCTCATTTGAATCAAAGATCCAATTAGCATCACTGTAAACCTCTAATACAGTGGGAAATCCACTATATAGGATACCATACTTTATGGTATTTCTCAAATATTTTATTAGTCTAACTAATATAAACCAATGCTCATGACTGGGATTGTGAGTATATCTACTCAATCTACATACAGCACAAACTATATCAAATCTCGTAAAATTCATCAAATGCATTAGACTCCTAATAATCTGAGCGTATTTAGATTGAGAAACTGGATCACCATTGTTTTTTTAATTGAGTGTTAGCATCATAAGAAATATTCACAGGAGTCACATCATAATTTTTAAACTTCCTAAGGAGTCTTTCTATAGAATGTTCCCATGACAGCATTATACCATCTTCTCTCCTTATGATTTTGACACTCAATACTATTTTTGTTTCACCTAGATCTTTCATATCAAAATTAGAAGACAAAAAAATATTTATACTATTAACAATACTTAAACTTTTACCAAAAATAAGCATATCATCCACATATAAACTAATCATCACATATTGATCATTTATAACTTACATATTTATCCACTTCTACTAACAAAAAAGTGTCTATTATTAAAATTTGATCAAAATTCTCATGCCCATGTTTAGGAGTTTCTTTAGGCCATAAAGAGATTTGACTAATATACAAACCTTATTTTCTTGTCTAGTTATAACACATCCCTCAAGTTGAATCATATAAATTTCTTCTTCTAAGTCACCATTTAAGAAAGTTGTTTTAACATCCATCTAATGAACAAAAAGTTTATAAATAGAAGCCAAAGCAAATAAAACACTAATGGAAGAAATTCTTGTTACTAGTGCAAATGTGTCAAAATACTTAATATTTTGATTTTTGATAAAATCCTTTTGCTACTAAACGAGCTTTGTATTTCTTTATAGAGTTATCACGATTATATTTTCTTTTAAAAATTCATTTGCAACCAATAGATTTTGCACTAGGTAGTAAATCTACCAAAGTCAAAGTTTTATTTTTCATAATTGAATCAACTTCATTTTTAATTGCTTCTTTCAAAAACTTGCCATTAGAAGAGGAAATAGCATTAAAATAAATTAAAGGATCATTATCAACAAGAAAGGTTTGAAATTTATTTCCATAAAAGAATTCTTTCTAGCCCTTTTACTCCTCAATTTCTCATTCGAGGTTATTTCTTTATTTATTTCAATAAGTGCATGAGAATTTTATTAGATAGTGGAAAAATATATTTAAATAATTCAGTATTTTTTGTCTCAATAATTGTATTACAATCACGTATATCACTTCTTAAGATAAGAAACCTATATGTAGCACTATATTCAACATATCCAATAAATATGCAATCAAAAGGTTTAGATTCTAACTTTTTGTTCTTAGGTTCAAGCAATAAAACTTTAGTAAGACACCTCTATACTTTTAAATATTTCAAATTTGATTTATGATTTTTTCATAACTCAAAAGGTGTTCTGTCAGTTCTTTATGAGGAATTGACATGCAGATAATAAAGCTTCTCCGCACAAATTATCAGGAGCATGCGAAATAACTAACATAGAGTTCATAGTTTCTTCTAGTATTTTATTTTTCTTTTCAAGTACCCATTAGATTCTAGTGAATAAGGTGGTATTATTTCATATATTATGCCTTCACGTTTATAGAAGCCATCTAGAACTAAATATTCACCTCTTCTATTAGATCTAATTCTTTTTATCTTTTTATTAAGTTGATTTTCTACTTCAAAATTTTAAGATGAAAAGGCATTATGAGTATCATTTTTATTTCTAAATAATTAAAATTTGGTGTATCTAGAGTAATCATCTATAAAAGTAATATAATATCTTTTACAACTTCTAGTCATACTTTGTTTCAGATCACCTAAGTCTATGTGAATTAAACTTAAGAATTCTGTTTCTCTTTGGATAGTTATACAATTTTTCTTTGTTGTTTTAGTTTCTGTACATATTTCGCATTTATCCATGTCATTATTATTAATACTAGAAAGTAAACCAAATGATTACATTTTCTTTATATAACTTATAATAACATGTCCTAATCTAGTATGCCATAAGAAAATGAAATCAACAATATAAGTAGAAGAAGAAGCATTCTCATTGATCACGTTGAAATATTAAGTACAAAGAGTCCTTGGTTACAATAGTCTTTGCTCACAGCTTGGTGTGTTTCGATAGGAGATTATTTGAAATAATTTTTTGAAAAAAACTCTGTAGTGCTTTTTTGATATAATGTATGTGAGATAAAAAGGTGGTTGGAAAATCTGTTGATGATGCAAACAAGTAAATTTTGATAAATAATTTCCTATCCGAGCAGGCAAATCAGATTTAAATGACACTTTCACTCCAACTTTTCCTAACAAAGATACAAAATTTGATTTGCCTAAATGTTCAATATATGTAGTACATCATTAAGGGCTAAAGTTTTCTCTTAAGTAAGCTTCAAGAACACTTTACCCTTATCCAAAACTTTGACTGCTCAAGAGTCTCCAAGATAGACCACTTCTTCATCATCCCCTATAGGCATATGGGAGGTAAATACTTCTCGATTTGCACAAATGTATTGAGTAGTCCCAAAGTCTATCACCCATTCTTTCACATTTGCTACAATATTCACTTGAGAGATGACTGTAGCAATTATTTGATCTCCTTCGATTAAATTAGCCTTAGGAGGATTAGCATTTGTTTTGTCATCTTTCTTTTTATATGTACATTGGGTAGCATGGTGTCTTGATTTTCTATAAATGAAGCAATTACCTCTCTTTTTTTTAAAACTGGGATTATTGGCCTTAAAATTGTAGGGTTTGTTGGCATACACCTCTTATTGCCTCTTTATACCACGTTAGTTTTGAGGGTCATCTCCTTGACTTTGACTTGGTTATTAAAGCTTCTCAAATAGTTTTGGCTTCCTTGTAGCTGAAATCATAGTTATTAAACCCGACCTGACCCGGCGGTTCAACCGGTCAACCCAGTGAACTGGCCTATGAGCTGAGCTGGGTTTATTATTGGATCAGAAGTGCATAAGACCCATTGACTGGGTCAACGGCTCGTGGTTCAACTGCGTTGAACCGGGAACCGGCCGGTTTTTTTTAAGAACCTGCAACTTGAATTATAGTGGAAAAAATTTTACTTAGATATACCAAAACATGGTTTGAACCCACAACCTTCCTAGTAGGAGGCTCGTTGGCATACCTTTCATTGCCTCTTTATACCATGTTAGTTTTGAGGGTCATCTCCTTGACTTTGACTTGGTTATTAAAGCTTCTCAAATAGTTTTGGCTTCCTTGTAGCTGAAATCATAGTTATTAAACCCGGCCTGGCCCGGCGGTTCAACCGGTCAACCCGGTGAACTGGCCTATGAGCCGGGCTGGGTTTATTATTGGATCAAAAGTGCATAAGACCTGTTGACTTGGTCAACGACCCATAGTTCAACCGCGTTGAACCGGGAATAGGCCGGTTTTTTTTAAGAACTATTTTTTTTTTCAACTTGAATTATAGTGGAAAAAATTTTACCTAGATATACCAAAGCATGGTTTGAACCCACAACCTTCCTACTAGGAGTATAGTGGACTAACCACTAGGCTAGCAACTCATATGCTTTTTTTTTTTTTATAAAAGTCTAATGTTATATATTATATTGTTGCTTTATTATTTTTTTTTTGTAACTCTCTCTAAAACAAAATTTTTTTGGAATCTTTTAATAAAAATCTATTGCCCCACAAACTCTATAAGTTATAAAATGGATTTCATAGATAATATATTACACACTTCATTTTAAAGGCAAACATTATTCCTAATAATATTTTGCACTTAAAATTCGTAAATAAACTAAATAATTATACTAAATATAGATAAAATTTTACACTTGGAAGTTTGGTAGATTATTAATTAAATTTAGATTTTATTGATTATTATAAGAATTGATCATTCTATAATGAATTAGATGAGATGAACATTTATTATGGTATAGTTTATTACAATTTAACCATATATCCTATATAAAAAAATTATAAAACATAATATTTAAATATTTTTAGGTCATCGATTCAACCACTCACCCACTGGTTGAACCAGTGACCCACTGACCCACCGACCCACCTCCTGTGCCGGGTTCCCCTCCGAGCCGGGTTTAATAACTATGGCTGGAATACACATCAAATAATTCATTAGAAAGCATTTGTAAAATTGTCCGCCGACATACCTTGTTGTAGCAAGTTGTGGTTCAATTAATGCGAAGGCTACTCCATGGATGTCAAGTAGAGAGTGCATACGTTCTTGCGACCTTTCAAAGTTTTCATTAGCAAAAATTTCAATTTTGGATACATCTGGAAAAGATTGCAAAAGGCAATGTGACAGCAACTGATGTGGATGATAATTGTGATGTCTTAACATTGTCGGAGGCCATACTTTCATAGATTATTGAGAAAAAATGGCAAACAATGCTAATACTAGGATAACAAAAATATAAGTAAAAAAAAAAATTGAACTTGAGTCATGCTAGATAACGCCTTTCTAAGAAACTATTTCAAGGTATTGAAATGTTTTCACAAAATTAAACAAGTTTTCTTCTTGATAGTAAGAAAGAGGAAGAACAGGAAAAAAATTATTTAATCCAGCAGTAGAGAAGGAATAGAGGGAGTAGAGAGTAGGAGGAGAAGAATTTAAAAAATCTAGTCTAGTTAATGGTGAGAGCAATTGATAAAGCAGGGGAGCCTTCTGCTGATAGGCCTCAAGAAAAGAACCTTGAAAAAGATAAGATTTTATCTTCTGAGAAAGTAACATTGTAACTTCTCATATTTACTAAAATCTTGAAAGACATTGCTCTGGAATCTTGGAAGACATTGCTAACGTCTAGAAAAATGTGGAATTACAGATAAAATTTATCTATAAAGAATGTTGGTTTTGAAGATAAAACTTGAACAAAGGTAAAACTCTTTTGCTAATGTTTAGGAAGCCATCAAATAAAATTTTATTCAAGAGTTGCTAAACTTAGGCAACAAAAACAAAGCGTTGGGTAACATCTACAAAATCAACAAGTCTTTGCTAAAGTTTAGGAGATAAACTTTTCATCCTCTTTGGAAGAAACATTCATACTCTATCTTGGAAAAATTTGCTGACTCAAAACTTTCTTCCAAACAAAATCTTTTGAAATACATCATCAATTACAACAGATTCTTCAAATTATTCTTGGAAAAGCAATGCATTTTTCCTTTTAAGAAAAGGAATGAGAAATGTTGCTTAATTACTCAGTAATTCAAAAGTTTTGCTAGATCTCCATGCTTTAGCAGATTAGTTCACTCCTCAAATTAATATATAGCAAAGTAATTTTTTTCCTTATACAAAATTTGAAGCAAAGGATAGTAGGGTAGGAAATAAAGCCAACTGTATTCCATTTTAAACTTTTATAACCATGTTGAATGTTATTTCAGTCGTATAAAGATTGAAAAGAAGATATTTGCTAGAATGGATAGAAAAATTTTACTGGTTATACCGAAAAAAATATATTTATGAGATTTGGACTGTAGTTAGTTGTTTTGTAATCATTAATTTAGAATTATTTGAATGCATAACAGATTCTCATTATGAATTCAACAATTGCACAAGAAATAAGTGATCATATGATTCTTGAGGTCTAATAATAATTACCACTCCCAGGAACTTTCTGCAATAAGGCCCCCTCATTTCATTTTGTTTTGGCATATGACAACTCTTCAGTTTAAGAAAATTAACTTGCAAATGCATTAACCTGAAACAAAGATGAACTGTGTGCTTTTTATGGTTTTGGTAAACTTCTATAAGGAATGCCGTGTTTATTACATTGTATTGATATCAATTTCGGTGTAGGTTCAATGGATAAACAAATTGTTTTCGTTAATAGGTTGAAAACGTCAAACTAGTTTGTAATTATGTGGGGATTTTTTGGGCTAATCGGGTGTTATCAAATCCCATATTAAAGGTTTAAGCAAATCCTACAATACCATTCTTTTTGTAATTCTAAAAAAGAGCAGTGTTTTTTTTTCTTTTGCAATTCTTTTTTATCTTGGTCATTGCACAATTAAGTGTGTATTGACACAATCAATTTTTTGCTATGAGTTCTAAACTGTCCCCTTCATATCTTTTCAGGCAAGAATAATCTTTGGGTTAAATTGTTCCTAATATAACAAAAGAAACAAATTCTTATCTTAACCGGATAAGCCAAGACTTAATAATGGTCAATTATCAATGAAAAACGAAGAAATCATTGTTGTTTCTTTTATGCTGTCTCTTCCAATAATGCTATCCGAAGTACAATAATAGTCTTCATAGTCTATAGTCAAAAGTTTCCCATTAATTTTTGCAAAACCCACATTAATTGGCTTCCCTGTAAAGCATGAATTGTTTTCCTTTTTTTTTTTGGTTTTCATAGGAGATTAATTTTGACGAGATTTAGACATGTTTGATAGTTCAATTTAACATTTAAACTTAATTATGATTTTAGATATTAAAATGCTTAAGCACATTTGATAACAAAAACTGAAACATCTACTTAATTAAGTACCACTAAATTTTCTAGGCAAAACTTGCTTTAAAAAATAAGTTATAATCTATTCACTTATCATTTAATGCGATATACATTCAAATGTATCAAATTAGTATTTAACAATTTAATAACTAAGTGGATAATCATAATTGCACTCTCTCTCTCTAAAAGCCGAGAGAGAGAGCTGGGGAAACAGGGGGAGCGTTTCTCATGGGATCTCCGGCAACGACCATTGCTGGACTTGAGACAGCCCCACCTCTCCCTAAGGCGAACCAAAGGGGTTCGGCGGACTGCCTGCCCAATTCTCACCGGGACTCACTACAGTCCTCAATTAATTAAAATTTAAAAAATCCAATAAATATTAATTACAATTCTAAAACTCCCAAAAGTACAAAAATGCTAAAATCCACAAGTACGTCCCAGTAGTAAATATAATTCAGGTTCTACAAAATATAAATTACAACTCCACCAAAAATTACAGTTGTACAAGAAATACTCCAAAATACCATAAACCATCAAGTTCATCCATTAATTTCAATCTTATACAAAATGAGGAAATTCTACAAAGTACTAACGTTTCATTCACGTGCCTCACCTTGAAACCTGCATGGAAAACAAATTGGGGTGAGCTACGCCAATGAGGCTAGGGAAAAGCATGCAAGCACGTAATCAAGTAAGTAGGAAAGCCTGTAAATTGGATATAAAAGCGTGTAAATCAATCAATCACTTGCACTATTGCAATTTTCACCGGAGACCAGATTCCCAAGGAATCAATACTCGAGGGCTCACATTAGACAAGAGTCTTGGAGTGGGTTCGAGAACCCTCTTGAACCTCTCTATCTACAAAGTTGAATATGCGCAAGCAAAGGAATGGCTCATACAAGAAAAATACACGAAATAGGTAAGGATATGGGGCTCTCAGGAGTCAATCCACGTCTTGGCCAATTGATCCACTTTTAGTTGACCCTCCGTCAACCCAAGTAACCAAGTCCGTGGTACCCCCACTTCCTCCAACCACCATGACACCTCTCTGATCCGTAACCAAACACGCACTTAAATGGCATTACTTAACAAGTATGCCTAGCAAGACCCCAATTTTGGATCAAGCTATAACACTTCCTATGGTTCACCAAGCTCGACCAACCCTTTCGAGTTACAAGGCTAAGCTAATGGGTTGGCGTCCCACTATGGTCGATGAGACAGATCTCCAATCGACATACTCGGTCATAGCATTGGGACGGGAGAGGTGGTACCCGCTCAATGCTCCAGAAACACTTTCATTTACATGCACAAGTAACACTTATCATTTATCAAGCAAGCAAGCACATGAGAGAAAGGACAAGGGCGATAAAGTACACCCCAGCCTCAGTAACTAGTAAGTACGAGAAACATTTTATTTAAACATTTAACATGCACTTGGCACTCACCCACTCAAAAGAGCAAGAAATCAGTCGAGCAAGTTTTACTTTTCCACGTATTCTCCCCTGATGACTTTAATCACCTGGAGACAAAATCTCAATCACAAACTAGTCCAAGCAAATTGACATGAAAACACTTGTACTTGAAGTTCTTGGAAATAGCTCAAAGAATCACACTTTCAAGAGAAAATTCATAAATAAAGTTACACGCCTCGGAAGTGGGTAAGGCTTGAGCCGTTGGAAACTAGGTTCAACCCTCTAAAAGTCGTGAGAAAACATCAAATGCAGATTGCCAAAGTAGGGAAGTAAATTTTGGAGATTAGGAGGCTGCTGAGACAAATCAGGTTTCTAGATTCACAGGGCTGACTTTGGTAAATCATTTGGAGGTCGAATACACATTGGATTGACACCAAATTTGGTACACATACTCTTCTATATATAGAATATAATCCTGTAAAGTTTCAGCCATAGAATTCTACGGGAAGGTCAGTTTCCAAGTGTATAAAGTGTGTCCAGGTTTTCAAGTTCAAATCTGGAAATTTGTTCAACTTCCTACTTGGGCAGAAATTTTTGAAAAATCACAACTTGAGTTATATAAGTCCAAGCACATCGAAGGAGATACTTGCAAAGTCTATGGAAGGATCTTCGTATGCAGATTCTTAAGACTCCTCTAGAACAAATATCTTCTTTGAAGGAGTATGCAGATGATATTATCGCAGAGATTGCAAGGACAGATCCTACAAGCAGTCTCCCTTTGAAAGAGCCCTTGGCAAAGTTGTTCACTATGGCCGAGACATATGACTCTTCAGTATCTTCATCATGGGAGAAGATGAGCAAAGAGGCACATGTAGAGTTTCTTTCCAAAGCAACTGCTAAACTTGAGGAAGACGAAGCAAAAGAACAAGAATTCACTACTTGCTTGCAGAATCTTGAGGAAAAGTTGCAATCCTTGAGAGATAGGAAGAGAATTCTTCAAAAGGAACTTACAGACGTAGAAGATCAATGTAAGAAAGTTAATTTAACAGTTGATCTAAAGCACGATAACTTTAAGGAGATCCAAGCCAGGGTATCCCAAACTCGTGATGAGATCTCTTCGCTTAAAAATACCAACATCCTAACTGATGAAGCGGCGAAAGAACTTGAAGACATGAGATCCTCCCTTGAAGCCTGTAGAGGAGCAGTGATAGATTATAAATTTGACATTTAAATGTTTTCCCTCATGTTCCCTTTTTCCTTGGAAAATTTCTTTACATTTTTCTTTCTTTCATGTAATGAAACTTCCTTCTTTTTTTTTTAAGTAATAAAACATTTTCTTTCTCTTATCTTGTGATTTTTTCCCTTTCTTTCTTTTTTTTTTTTACCCAAAAAAAAGAGATATTAGACTTAATGTCTTATTGTTAAGAAAACATTTTTAGGGGGAAAGGGTTTTGTTTGGGGTGTAACTGAACTGAGAGGTTGCCCCTAATACGATCCCAAAAGGGAATCAAGTCACACGTAATTCCTACCGTACACAGTTTAATCTCATATGGGCCAGGAGCGTCTATTTGTTTACCACCTTAGACTTGGTGGAGTGTTTCAGCAATTTAACCACATACTACACTATTGGTGGTTGCCGTTCATAGTTTTAGTTCATACGGGTCAAGAACAACATGCAGTTTTAACTCATGCGTTATGGAGCCTTCAAATCATGGATAGTATTTTTTCAAATACTTGCCATTGATAGGACCAATCCTTAATCCATCTTTAGCAATTAATCTGTATGAACCATTGGAATAGACTTCTTGGACAACATATGGGCTGTCCCACTTAGAGACGAATTTTCTTTGTCCACCATGGGTGAGAATAATTGGTCTTCGAACAGCAAGAACCAACTCACCAACTTGAAAAGATCGAGGTCGAACACGCTTGTTGAACGCTTTGGAGAGACGAGCTTGATAGCACTCCATTCTTTGTTGAGCCTCTAGTCTCTTTTCATCAAGTGCTTCCAACTCCTTAAGGCGAAGGCGAACGTTATTTTCCTCGTTAAAGCCTTCTTGGATTGCAATCCTTAGTGAAGGTATTTGGCACTCAAGTGGAAGAACAACTTCAACACCGTAGACAAGTGCATATGGAGTTGCTTGCGTGGGAGTTCAAAAAGTGGTCCTATATGCCCAAAGAGCTTCTCCAATTCGAAGATGCCAATCTCTTTTCGACTTATCCACGATTTTCTTCAATAGATTGCACAAAGTCTTGTTAAATGCCTCAGCGAGCCCATTTGCAGCGGCGTAGTACATGGAAGAATTGTGCTGTTTGAAATTAAACTTTTCGCAAAGTTTATTCATTGCAGCATTATAAAAAGGCTTGCCATTATCGGTGATGATGTGACATGGAACTCCATAGCGATAGATGATATTGAGACGAATGAAATCCACCACATTTTCCTTCTTCACCTCTTTCAAAGAAGTTGCTTCAGCCCACTTTGAGAAGTAGTCTGTTGCAGCCAAAATAAAAATATGTCCTCCAGAAGACTTTGGTAGCGGTCCAACTATGTCCAATCCCTAGGCATCAAAAGGCCAAGAAGCAAAGGTCGGATGCAACGGTTCAGGAGGTTGATGGATAAAGTTGCTATGAAATTGACATGCTTGACATTTTCTTGCAAAGTCAATGCAATCCTTTACCATCGTTGGCCAATAGTAACCCATCCTCTTTATGCGAAAATGCAACTTGGGACCGGATTGATGTGCGCCACATACTCCAGAGTGAGCTTCTTTCATGGCATGTACAGCTTCATCTTCTCCAAGGCATCGAAGAAACACCCCATCAAATGATCTCCGATAAAGTGTCTCCTTGTAGTGGATGAAACGAGGTGCTCGGCGACGTATGTCAACTCTTCTCTTTGGATCTTTAGGCAATCTTCCATAATCGAGATAATCAATTATAGGTTGACGCCAATCCTCCTCCCCAATCTCATAGACCGCGACATGATAAACATTTTCTTCTCCGTCATTGTCTTGTTCATTAAACATTGGAGGTACAACCCAATTTTGACATATTGGGACTTGACACTGAGGAGAAGGTAGAGTAAGCATGGAAGTTAATTTTGCCAATGAATCAGCTTGTTGGTTAAGTTTCCTCGGGACATGCTCTATAGTGACATACTCTAAGTACCCTATGAGTTGCTTGGCATAATTATAATATGGAACCAAGTCGGGTTTCTTCACCTCATAGATACCAAGAAGTTGATTTACCACCAGTTTGGAATCACCATAAATCTTAAGATGCAACTGCTTCATATCTACAGCCATCTCAAGACCAAGGATCAATGCTTGATACTCCGCCACATTATTTGAGCATCGGCGTGTCAAGGTAAAGGAGTAGGGCAGCACGTCAGCTTGAGAAGTATAGAAGACGACTCCAGCACTAGCCCCATCACGATGAGCAGCCCCATCGAAATACATTGACCATGGAGATTCCACCATATACACATCTTCATCAGGCAATTCGTCGGTCAACTCCCATTCAGCAGGTATAGGATGGTCGGCTAAGAAATCAGCTAACACTTGCCCTTTAACAGCCCTTGCGGGCGCATAAATAATTTCAAACTGTTGAAATTGAAGGTACCATCTTGCTAGACGATCAGACAACACGAGTCTTGTCATGACATACTTGATAGGATTGGCCTTAGATATGAGTCGCATAGTATGTGCTTGAAAGTAATGCTTCAACTTTTGAATGGCAAATATAAGTGCCAAACATAACTTTTCAATAGGCGAATACTTTAACTCATTTGCAGTCATCATCCGACTCAAGTAATACAGCGCATTCTCCTTGCCTTCATCATTTTCTTGAGCGAGTAGTGCCTCGACTGACCGGTCTTGAGCAGAAATGTAGAGGATCAATGGCTTTCCGGGAACTGGTACAGTTAAAATAGGAGGGTTCGTGAGATACGTTTTGATGCTTGCGCATGCATTTCTGCATGCCTCATCCCATTCGAAGGGTACTCCTTTCTTCATTAGGCGACTGAAGGGTTGACATCTTCCAGCCAGATTTGAGATGAACCTTCGGATGTATGCCAATTTTCCTTGAAGACTCTTCAACTCGTGAATATTGCGTGGTTCAGGCATCTTCATGATGGCATCAATTTTGGCATGATCAACCTCTATCCCACGCTGATTGACGATGAAACCAAGAAATTTGCCGTTTTACCCCAAATGCACACTTCAACGGGTTCATCTTCAGCTGATATCTTCGAAGGCGTTAAAAAACTCTTCGAAGGTCTTGAATATGATCTTTTCGCTTCCTTGACTTTATGACAAGATTATCAACATAACACTCCACATTTCGATGCAGCATATAATCGAAAATCCTTTGCATTGCCCTTTGATATGTTGCTCCAGCGTTCTTCAATCCGAACGGCATTACCTTATAGCAATATATTCCTTTAGAAGTGTGAAAAGAGCTCCTCATCTTTGGCTGCCATACGTATTTGGTTGTAACCAGAGTATCCATCTAGAAATGACAATGCTTCATACCCCGTTGTAGCATCAACTGTCAACTCTGTGATAGGGAGTGGAAAATCATCTTTTGGACAGGCTTCATTCAAGTCTCGAAAATCCACGCAAACTCGAATTTGTCCATTTTTCTTTTTCACAAGGACAATGCTTGAAATCCACGTGGGGTATTTTACTTCCCGTATGAATCCAGTTTCAATCAACTTGTTTACCTCCTTCTCTATTAAAGGAATCAACTCAGGCCGAAAGCATCTTTGAGCTTGTTTGACAGCTTTTGCTCTCCTCGCCTGACAGATAAATTGTGAACAGCAATTTTTGGATCCAGACTAGGCATTTCTTGATAATTCCAAGCGAAGACGTCTTTGAACTCGAGTAGTAAATCAACGTATTTCTTTTCTTCTTCGGGAGTCATCCATGAATTTATGTAAATCAGGTGAGGACATCACTCGTGCCAAGGTTAATTTCCTTTAGCACATCAGCTGTGGATTTTACCCCTACCTCAAATTCAGGAGGAGCATCGCCCGCATCTTCTTCTTCTTCAGGATCATTGATTGTAATATGATGGCAAGAGGCAGTGCTTTCTTTATCTTGCTCATCAACGATTGTCTCAATCCTTGCATTAAACAGATCACCATAATGTATGAAGAAGTTGGTGACTCATTTTTTCGAAACATTTTCCTTTGTCGGAACAAGGCTCTTTTCTTGTTTGACAACTTATTGTTCTTGCTTTGGAGCGTTTAGTTTCTCATGAACCGGTCGTTTCAAACTCTTTACCTGTGGGCCAAGTTTGTCAAAAACGGAAGTACACTTTGACTTGTTCCCCAATCTATCGAAGACAGACCTCCTCTGACTTGTTACTTCTTTTTCCACATTCACATAATTGCAGTTTTCTCTTTTGATTGCTATGCGAATGGGTGAAGGTGGCTGATAGCCAAGACCCATTGATGAATTTTCAACAACATGGCCTCTTTCCTTTAGCATCTTTTGAGTAGAAGTCAATCCATGAGCCTTTTCACCAGTTATTTCGGGAAGAAGCCTGTCCAATGTATTCTTCTAATTTGGGTTGTAACCAGATTTAACGAGAAGTCTGTATGCATTGGGGTCAAAACCCTCTTAGGTTCGAGTGGTTGGCAATGAGTTATGTTCCACTGCAAGTTCCTCCTTTGGACGCACAAACCCTTTAAGGACGACTTTCTTACTTTTCACGGCTTCAATCTTGGTTAGTGGAACATTTAATGCATTACTTCCAACAAAAGGAGATTGTCCTTCCTTCCTCCTTGATTTTGGAATATAACACAGTAGAAGCTGTTTCGACTATTGAACTTCCTCTTTTACTGATTCTTTCTTCTTCTTTTCACCTTGCAAATAAAATTTGGCATCAGCAAAATGTGCTTCAGCCTCGGTGAAAGGCTTATTATCCATAACAACTTTCTTGACTACACCATCATGATAATATTTGAAGCATTGATGAAGAGTGAATGGTATAATCTCATTCTCATGGATCTATGGTCTTCCCAAGAGCATGTTGTAGGAGGTTTTGGCGTTAATAACATGGAAGAGTGCACTTGAAGATAACTCGCCAATCAGCATCTCGATCCTTATGAGGCCAATTGCTCTTTGCCCCCCTTGATTGAATCCTTGGATCATGAGGCGGCTTTGGGAGAGCTCATCACTTGAAATTCCAAGCTCCTTCATGGCGCGCACAGACATGATGTTGACAGCAGATCCTCTATCTATGAGTATTCGATTTATCTTTTGCTCTCGAGCATATCCACTGACGAACAAAGGTCGATTGTGGGTCTTGGAGCCAATCATCAAATCATCATCATTAAAGACGATAGTTGTTGCACAATTTGCTGGAGCGTTATCAGTAATTTTAAGTTTTTCTTCAAACTTAGCATCAATTTGTGCCACTTCAGAACTTTCAGACGTGACGACATTGCAAGAGACATAGTCATCACCATCACTCAAATATCCCATTGGCATGAATTCCCTCAGTGTTATAGGCTGACGAGCCTTTTAGAGGGGCAGGTCATCCGAAGGGATTGGAGCCACTGTCATCCTTCTCAGCTTTCTCACTATTTTACGCTTCCTTGTTGCTTTGGATCTTGTTGTGCGGGTGCTTTTTGAAGGAGCATTTTTCTTCACCTTTGGTTTGTGTGTCTTCTTTCGGGTGACGAGAGTCCATCCTTCATTATCGTTCTCCACGGTACTGTCATTTGAAGATTTTTCAATCATCTTCTTCATGGATGGGATACTGCTCGATAGGGATGAATTGAAAGAGGCTTCTATCGGACAGCAAAAAAAACCAAACATTATGGTGGTTTGGTTTACGGACACTTTGTCCTCTTCAAGAAGAATTTTACCTTGACGAGCCAAGTCCATGATTTTGTCTTTGAAGACAAAACATTTTGTGAGGGGATGGCCGATCAAACGGTGGTAGCAGTAGTAATTTGGATCATTAACTTGGCCGGCTTCCTCAGGGCGTTTCATTTCAGGAAATTCAATGAGTTTTGCCTTGAAGAGATCATCGAACATTCCTTGAAAGTCTGAATCAAGGAAAGGGTGTTCCTTTTCTTGCATCTCTTTCAAAGTGGGCTTTCTTGTTGGCCTACCTTGTGAAGAGTCTAGCCTTTCAGTGACTTTTCTACTCACCTTTGTGGCAATTTTCATAGGTGCCGAATTTGTCACCATTGACCCCTTGTTGTTGAGTTTTAGGGGAGACTTGCCCCCTTTCTTGTTTTCTTGTCTCTCGTTATTTTGACGAGAAGGTTGAACACGAGGAACTTGAATTGGAGAACCATCAGTTGCATTAGCCGTAATGCTCAATTCCATGTCATGAGCTCGGGTGGCTAATTCTTCAAATGTGTTTGGGCGAATACCCTGCAAGATGTAACTTAAGCTCCAATGCATTCCTCGGATGCACATTTCTATGGCAGAAGCTTCAGAGAGTCTATCTTTGCAGTTGAGACTCAAGCCTCTCCATCTATCAATATAGCTAACCACAGGTTCATTCTTCCATTGGTGGGTGTTGGTCAACTCCAGCATGCTTACAGTTCTTCGAGTACTGTAGAAGCGATTGAGAAACTCCTGTTCAAGTTGTTTCCAACTATCAATGGAACCGGATTCAAGATTAGTATACCAATCAAACGCATTGCCCTTCAAAGACCGAACAAATTGTTTGACCAGCAGGTCACCGTGTGTTCTAGCATTGTTACATGTTTCAACGAAATGAGCTACATGTTGTTTTGGGTTGCCCTTTCCATCAAATTGTTGGAACTTAGGTGGTTGATATCCAGCAGGCATTGCTAGGCTGTCAATCCTAGCAGTGTATGGCTTGGAGTAAGTGAAGCTTGACTTTGGGCCACTTTCCTTTTTGCCTTTGATCATGTCTTCAACGAACTCCTTCAACTAATCCATAGGAATTGCTCCTTCAGCAGTCACGTACACTTCTTTCATCTTCTCTTTTCCTTTGGATGAAGAAGCTTCACACTCTTGATGCTCTTTTGGGTTCATACGGGTTCCTTCAGGAGCACCATCCTTTTGGTTGATGAGTTGAGCAATTAGAACGTCTTGGTCCTTGATGTGCTTCATCATAGTCTCCATCATCTTGGACATGTTCAAGACTTGCTCTTCCAAACTTGCAGTATTTGTCATCATGGCAGGCATAGCAGAGGAAGCAGCAGAAGTTGCAGAATCTTCAATGAAGAATTTGGATTGAAGAGTTCTATGAGAGGAAGCTGATCCAGTGCTTGACAGATCATCGTCATACTTGGAGAGTTTGGATTCAGATCCCAACTCAAGCATGGTAAGTGTCTTCTCAACTGAGGCGGAAACATCCTTGAGCCCTAATGCAGGAGAAGAGAGCATTGGTGATGTCGAACCAAAGACAGGAGTTGATGCAGTTGGAACTTCCATGCTACTTTGGGTGGAAGCTCTTGTCATGCCCTTGTCACGAAACAGACAGTAGGTGCAGCAACATGTGCTTCAGATTTGGCATCAACCTTGGAACGCAGCAGTAGGACCGGTTGTTCTTTGAAGCCATTGATCGATACGTGTAGTCAAATATTTGAAGAGAAGAGATGGAAGGCAGAGATGGTCCCACGACGTGCGAAATTTACGCATAATAAAATTTCAAGTCTGCAAAAGAATTACAAGACAAGAAAATATACGACAAATATGAAAAATATAATAATTTAAAGAAAATATGCGGGTTACAATCTCCGAATTTTCTCAAACTTGTGGAGAGAGAGACTCACTCGATTCTTCTCTTGAACACTAATCCAAGGGCTTCAGTAGTTTGTTCTTGATCAATGACTTCTTCAAATCTTGATATAGAAGATTTGAAGAACGTGATGAACACCTTGAATATGAAGACGACTTGAAGAACTTGCAGAGACTTTGCAACTTTCGAAGCTCCAAGAAGACTTGTGTGTTGAGATGTGTTGATGTGTGAGATTTGGTGGAGAGACCCCCCCTATTTATAGTTGTAGAATGGGGTACATATGTGCTTAACTTGCAAGACATCCAGTTTTATAAGGACTGAATCTCTTGAATATTATCTCTTTATTTTGTAAGGAGATAATGCTCACATGTATTTTCTTGATTGGCCAATTCGTAGAGACATATGACATGGCGAGATTTAATTGGTCAAACCCTTGCAGTATATAAGACATATATATAACTCTAAATATTATCTCTTTAATAAGAAATAAATATTTAGATATTTATCCAAAGTTGCTTAGTCATGAAGCATGTGACATGGCGCCATTTGATTGGTCGAGACATCCCAATGTTTTTAGTGGTCAGAACACCTCAACTTGACACTTGGAGAGATATAATTGGCCGTCAAATAACCAAATCTCCACGTGTGCATGACATATGACAATATTTGATTGGATAAAAATATACCATGAATATAATTTATAAACCAATGAAAATTTAGGAAATTAATTAAAATTCCATTGTCTACAATATTATTGGCTAACTTTTCCTTCTTATTAAATATATTCCGAGATCATACCATATGAGGATCATAAATATTCAGAAAACGATGAATTTAGTGCAAATAATTGAACTAATTATCAGGTTTCAAAGCAAATAAATTTTTAAATTAGTAAATTTTGGTATAACCAATATATATAAAATAATAAAACTTGTCCAATTTGAGTTTGGAAACACTTTTGCGTAATTGTCTGCTGCTTCTCTTATGATTTTTTTCTCCGTATTTATTTTATTTAAAAATCCTGTCATAGAAGCAGTCTTCTTTATTTTGAAGAAATTTATTTATCTTTCACCCTTCGCACCGGCTATTACTCGTGCATCTAACAGGTCTTTATCTACTTGTCATTTCAACTCTCTCCCCCCTGTGGACACTTGGTGTCAGCATCAACGCGTGTCCTTCTCAAGTTTATTCTCCATTCATGGGGAGTTGACTCAAGTCTACATAGAATCCAAATCCTTGTATGCTGGGTTTTGATAACTCCAATAAAACTGTGGATCATTTATTTTTCCAGGGGCCAAATTTTTATGACACACAGAAACAGGTACTAGCTTTATTATTATTATTTTTGGGTAATCTGCTAGCTTTATGTTTACTTTGCAGAAGTGCATGGAAGGATATTAAATTGACGCTGTACACAATGTACAACAACGCCTTTTTGTGGATAGACTCTGCAAATTAGCTTAGGTGACTATTTATAATCCTATATCTATATGTATTAGAGGGAGGGTTCTTGATGAAAAGCCTCCATAGTCCTCTAAAATCTCAATTCTTTTTTTCTATAATTTATATTTATTTTAATTTAGATATATTAGATAATCATTATCTCTTTCTACATTCAAATTTATGTGACTCCACTAACCTATAATAGGTCTGCCAAATAGATTTCGAACAATATAATAACTAGTCCACTAACCAATAATACATCTACAAAATCACATCTCCAACTCTCTGATAACTAAACGCATCACAAATTACCAGGAATGAAGTAACTTTTTCAAAAGGTGAAATGGCCTTCATTGTTGTGCTTCAAAGAGTGATTAATGACGTCAAATTTGCTAATGAATCGCAAACCAAGTTGAAGCCAGAAAAATGAATTGGCTCCTTAAATTTGATTAATGCCTCTAAGATGTCCTCGCATGCATCATCTGGTCAACGAAGCACAAGATAAAAAAACGAAGGACAAGAATCTGAAAAATAATTGTTACAAAGAACTTGAAACAGCCCCAAGTATACACGGAACTTGAGCAGATATTTATTTTACATTTTACGGTTAACCACAAAAAATTCCCCCTAAGGTGTTGTCAGATTTGCTACCCTCTAAACTTTATATTTTCATTTAATTCCATGTGAGAGAAAAGTACTCCTCATTTAAGCGCCCATTTGTTTGTGTCAAAATCAAAGTACTGCTATTACTAAAACCCGCCCCAACAATTACATGCTGATGGGATGTCCTTTTTTAACCATATATATTAGATTGATCAATTACCCTTTCCGATTCTCCAATCCTTTTTTCGTTTTTCTTTTTTGGGATCTACAAAAAGGCGGAAGGAATTGTATATTTTTCCAATCAACAGTAATAGGCAGATGATTGTTGAAACAGTTTGGATCGTTAGTTTTTGTGGAAAAATTTTGAAAATACTTTTTTGATATATTTTTCAATCATCTTTTTCTCTTATATATATACATCATATTATTACAGTAAATTTTTTTACAAGAAGTTCTAAGAACTCTAAAAAAATTGCAATCTAACCCCTCGTTTGGTACGCTGGAAAGGCTTAGAATGGAAAAGTCTTTCCAACTTTTTCATTCCATTCTAGTGTTTGGTATGGTCCTTTCCCCCTAGAAAGCCCTTTCCCCCTGGAAACCTTATTCCAACTTTTTCCTGGAATCTAATTCCTCACAAAAATCTAGGGAAAGGCCATTCCTACTCTATCTAGAAAATATCTAAATTATAGGAGTCAAGATTACCCTTCTATATTCTATGCCTCTATTTCCTGTGTACCTATTTATCTTTCATATATATTAATTTGTTATTTACTTTGTCAAATATTAAGACTATTTTGTGAGTTTAGTTAATAAGTCTATTACTTTTTTACTTAGGAATAATTTTAATTCTATTTAATGACTTTTCTTTCTTTTTACTTTGAAATAAAATATTTAGTTGACATTTTTAATATATTTTTTATTCACAATATTGGATTATATGATAACATTTGTTAATTCAAATAAACAATAACATGCCAAAATACATTCATATGAAGTTAAAAAAAAAAAAAAAGAGTAAACCCACTAGACTATTTGCTAAGACACAATTATATTTTTCTATTTACAAATAGTTCTTAAAACCATTCAGAAGCAAATCAACGGCAAAGAATTTAACATGCATGAATGACGGATTTAACATGTATAAAAAATACACAAGATTCAACATACATGTAATTTAAAATTTTAATTTAGTTACAATTGGTATTCACCTATGGCAATTGCATTACAGTTAGTATTCACCTATTGTAATTGTATACTATTAAAAAGTTATGTTCTCATTTAATAAGTTATTGTGATTTTATGCTATTAAAAAGTTATTTATTAATTAATAATTCATTGTCTCTAAATCAAGATATGTATAGAATGTTATATATAGGGGCAACTAAGTCAATATAGTAGTTTCTTTAATCCATTCTGACTTCTCAATATGATTATACCAGACATGAGAAAAGAAATTAAGATTCCATTCTGACTTGGTTACCAAACACTGGAATGAAAATTTTTTTCTTGTTCATTCTGGTAGGAAAGGAATTCTGACTGGAAAGGCATTTCCATTCTAAACTTTTCCATCGTACCAAACGAGGGGTAAATGGAATTAAATAAAATAGTACTCTTGACTATCGATAAAATGAGGCGCAAGGCCTTTAACTTGCACTGTGGGATGCATAGACTTAAATTTAAAAGTTAAAACTTAAAACTAAAGGACTGCATCAAAAGTTCAGACGTCGCGATAATGGGCCACCTATTTTGAAAAATGTAACCTACCCATCTTTGCTGGCCATTCGTTCTTTGCATGAGATAAATTCAAAGACTTCAGCTTATGTTGTGATTCAGCAGAGGCATTGATGGCTTTTGACCTTGTGCTTTTGGGTAAATGGAAGCCAGACAAAGTTGGTGGAAATACTACTGAGAAGCATGCTATCAAGCATACGAAATTAAAGGAAGCACCAGAAAATTTACAGCGTTACATGTGGAGCCAAAGACAAAAATGCATATACCATATGCTCTTAGCTAAACTAAACACGTTCTTAAGAAGAAAATTATTTAAATTATACACACAGAATAAAATCAGGCCCATTTGGCTAAGAGAGACATACAACCAGCACCAAAAAGAAGGGAAACGTTTGCCCCCATTAGAAGTTTTCCATTGTTTTGCATCTTTGGATGCATGAAATCTGCAGATAGGAGGTCCACCAGTGCCATGTAGATTAGGATCCCTGCTGATGCTGAATTAAAAGTTCCTTGCAATATGAGAGCCTTTGGGCTGTTCTCATTGTAGACATTTGCTATTCCAATTCCTATTGCGATGCCAACCGGCGTTGTGAGCGAGAAGAAAAAAGCCATGATTGCAACTGCTCGAGCATCGAATTTAGCCTGAAGATGCGGATGCCAAGTAGGATACAAGAGATTACATGACTATTGGCCAACACAAAGATACTTTTGTTCGGTGTTACTATTATTATTTCTTTCCAAAAATTAAGATGTTTTAGTCCGATTTTAGACTATGGAAGGAAAGGAAATGAATCAACCAAACTATGCAATTCAAATGAATGCTTATCCATAATAAGTTCCATTCCTACTAGAACATATATGTACTTTGCTTGTTCTACTTTTTTATTTTCTTTTTGACAATATTTCGTGCAATGAAATAATAAAGTGATTAGATGAATAAAACTAAGAATAAGAATAATAATTTAAATGATCATACGGCCAAAATTAACTTAACTACTTGTACGCAATTAGTAAATTACCCATGTTTGGATTGCATTTTTCTGAAATTTTTGTACAAAAATTACTGTAGCGATTTAATTTATGTGAGATAAAAAGGTGATTGAAAAATGTGATCATGAAAAACGTAAATATTTTTTTTTTAGAAAAAAATTCAATCCAAACATAAAAGTATTTGGTTAGAACATAGAAATGAATGAAACTAGAGACATTCGAGAATAGACAAGATAGTTTTGAAAAGGTGACATGATTTTGACACGACACGAAGAAAAACTTCAATAAATGACAATAAAGTAAGATGGGCATCACTTCAAAGGTCTAAACCCTGTCTTACAATGAATGGCTCTAAGAAATGGCAATAACGTAAAATGGAGGTCACTTCAAAATGTCTAAATCCTATTTTGTAATACATATTCTCTTTATTCAAGTGAAAAGAAGGAAAGTTAAAAGAATTTTCTCAACATTAAATTATTGTGCTTACAAAAAATGGCAAAATATCGTTATCAGAAAAGTTTAAGTGACAGGAAGAAAAGTGAAAGAGAACAAGTTATAGAGGCAGGGACTAATTTTCTCCACTTCTTTTTCCAGAAGTCCACGTCTGAGAATATTTTGAATCACGGGCGATACATGGGAAGCAAATAGCAAGACCAGCCTCACTTGACAAGATACATAGCGTAAAATATCTAGTGATTCATTTCAAAGATGCATGCTTACTGGTAGATTCAATATTAAGCAAGGACCTAGGACCAAACAAGTGCGTTTGATGGCTCCTACACCTACACTTGCAATATAGGGGAGGGGGAAAAAATATCTCTTGAGAGAAAAAAATAATAAAGGGAAAAAGAACGATAACAAGGTACAACTAGTTGTGATGAGATAATTACCTGAGTGATGCATCCGCCTAATCCAACACCCTCAAAAAATTGGTGAAACGTCAAAGCGGCTAGAAGGGGCCTTACTGTTTTTGGACTATCCGATGCACCCATAGCAATGCCAATAATTACGGAATGCACTATAATCCCCAGCTCCAGAACCTATTACAAAGTTAAACGTGCAAAAACCTTATTAGAAGTTAGTTTTCCAATTAGGGTTAACCAAGGGAAGGTCGGGATGGGTCACGGCCTCCAAATTCCAGAAATTCATGCTCTATACTCCTCAAAATTTTGAGAACTTCCAAAAATTTTATTTGTCCCCAAAACTTCTCAAAAAATTTTATGTTGTCTACAAAATTTACGTGTGTGCATCCTAATGTTTGGATTGCATTTTTCTGGAGTTTTTGTAGAAAAATTACTGTAATAATTTGATATATTTAAAATAAAAATGTAATTAAAAAATATAATTACGAAAACGTAAAAATTTTTCTAGAAAAAACTTCCATCCAAACATACAATTTTCTAGTTCCACCACTGATCGTTGACTACAACACGCACATGCACTTGAGTTATCAACCTTAACAATTTAATAGTCTATATTGTCAATTCATGACATACTATTCACTTAAATTCAAAACCAATAAATCTTTCTACCTACTCATACAAAAAAAGACTTTAGTAACCCTAATTTGCAGATTTTGCATTATTCATTGAGGGCTGTAGTAGTTTATCAAAATAGCTATCAGAATACGCTGGTTTTCAATTGATTAAAACAATGAGTTATAAATTGATAGTATAATGTACTAAAGTGCTATAATAGAATAGGTTAGGACACAAACCACAAATGGGTGATAATTCAACCGTTAATTTGGCAATTATCTGTTGTAGCAATCTCAATTTCTAAAACCTTATAGCTTCTTATTAACGGGTTATCCATGCATAGGATTCCAACCTAAACAAAAGGAGGGAATAAACTTAACTGATAATCCATATAAATAGTATGAGGAGCGATGCACAATTCAAACTCCATAGTTTCTTTAGGAAGGAGAAAAGAAATGGTCTCGTCCAAGTGACCAGATTGATAAAGACAAGATTTACTTTAAACCCAGGATATTTTCTTACCTTTTGGCAATCACTATGTCTAAGTTTTTTCAGATGGAAAATTGAATTTCTGATCAAGAAATATATCCTAATGTTAATTAAGGATAAAAAAGTTAATTCTAATTCTTCATTTCTCAAATCCAATCCCTGCCCCGCTAGGAAAAAAATAAAAATAAAAATAAAAAAAATTACCTGCGATACCACACGATACCGAAGCTGCGTAGAAAGGGTATCCCCTTCCATGGATAACGAGGCATGCGCATGACCATGTGTGGCATGTGTATGAAGAGGAAGCACTCCAGAAAAATTACTCTCTCCATTTTGATCACTTTCCTCTGCTACAGCTTGAATACCCTTATTGGCAGCCATTTTCTTGTAATGAGAAGTTGCATACACATCAACCATAAGTGTACCGATCGAAGCAAGCATTGCTACGAAGCCGGTAAACGGGAACTTTCCCCAAGGGTTGTCGGGAAGGCATGGAGAAGTCAAGTCCTCGAAAGCATCAGGGAGAACGTGAATGAACCCGGTTGATAAAATTACGCCCGCGGCAAAAGCTTTGATGATGAAGAAGAGATTGCTTTCAGGGCTTAAAGATGGTATCTTCTTGCCCACAACTGGCAGAAGGACGCCAATGAAGCTAGCAACCAAGATTGAAGCTATTGCTCCTGATTGGTACTTGCGGGCCAAACTCCTGTTTCTGTCATCACCGTCATCATCGCAGGTACAATCTCCTAAAACTATGGATGGAAAGAGTACTATAGTAAACACCAAACTGAGGAACTTTTGATTCGCCATATTGGTTATGGAAGTATACACTAAGCCTCTCTGAGGTTTCTTTATGTATAAACTTGGTGCCAAGCAAGAAGATTGGAGTTAATCAAATGGAAAAGAAAAAGGGCAAGGGAGTCAAAGTAGAAACTTCAAAGAGAATTTTACATGATTTTTGCTTTGAATTGCGGCTGAGAGTCCAAATGAATTATAAACAAAACAAAAAGATTTCGATGTTTTAGATAGCGATATAAAGTTCAAAGCAAGACTTAGAATTACCTTTGGTCAAAGTAAACAGAGAAGTGAAGACATGATGAGGCCATCGGGGTATATAATTTATAACAATAAATACGAGAAAATCAGAAGTTTATCGTTATTAATTTGGAAAAGGGAGTGAGATGTGGAAGAAAAACCAGTTTGATTAAGAGGGATTCCACAGAATTGAGATGAGAATGTCGACATAGCTTTGGAAAAGCAAGTCAACTAGTTCACAAAGTCGATGGCCTTTTTGATAGGAAACTTCGTGTGTTGGCTTCGCAAGTTGTTGCCTTTGTAGTTTGTACAAGGAATGGTTGCCACCTAGCAACTCCAAGTTTCAGTTCGGTAAATAAAGCAAAAATCAGGATGTGTAATACTATTATGAAGTCACGTAATTCCGATGTAACTATGGCGTATTATTTTCAAATAAATATGAAGTTATATTTTATAGTTAAAAAAATGCATTGTTCAGGTACATATATAGTATAGAAATTTACTGAAAATTTTTATATTATTCAGAACGTAGTATAAAAATTTATTGAAACTGTTTCGGGATGGTGACGCCGGCAACATCTTGGCTGAATGAGTCTACATTATTCCAATTGTGCTTCACTTTACTCTCTTCAATTTGAATCTTTTTGGATCAATATGATTGAGCATCCAACAAAAGGCGATATATCTAAAAGGAATTCTTTTTTTTTTTTTTTCAAGTTACCCCTTCCATGCTATTTGCATTTGATTCATCCTTTTCTTCCTTGAGATATTCGAGTAAAAAAATGGTCCATCATTAAAACCAAAAAATTTATTAAGTATTCAAATTGTACTATGCCCTTGGTTGCTTTTTATCATGGAAATCTACGCAAGGGTGTTTGGATTATTATTTTTAAGAGTTTTTGTAGAAGAATTTCTATAGTGGTTTGATATATGTGAGATAAAAAATATAATTGAAAAATGTGTTTTTAGAAAACTAAAATTTTTTTTTGTAGAAAATGGCAATCCAAACAAGTCTAATTGGATGATCTATAAATCAATTGGTAACTTTGTTTATGAGCTAGAAAATAATTTCAATTATTTGTTTAGTGTGATTTCTTCGCTTTATACATTTTATACTCTTTAATAGTCCAACAAAAAGGTCCAATTATATGGTTCTTTTTTAATGTAAGTATTACAGTAACACTTTTTCAATTACATATATATGTAAGATAAAAAAATACACTACAGAACGTACCCGTTTTGAGTTTTTGAAATACATTTGTCAAGAAGTTTTCACCCAAATGTTAATCATAATAATCAATTAGTTTGACACTTGGATCTTCTCATCGATAATTACATTCAAGTATATGAACATGAGTTGGCAATTGAAACTGTGTTTCTCAGTCTAAAGTTCGTCATTTCAACGCAATTCTAAGATGTGGGTTCCACTTCCCGATACTCGACAGATACAGCATAGTAAAGAATAGGGATTGATGAAGAAGAAAGAAGAACCAGACGCGTATAAGGAAGAAATTGTACTTGACAAGACTTTTGAAGCGAAGACTAAACCGCCATTTTTAGAAGTCCAGTGTCAAGTTGGAACAAAAACAATAATATTCTTGTTCACAAAAGTTTGATTGAACACTTGCAAATCCATCATATGATTTCATGTGAACACAAAAATTCTCTTGTTTCGTGCTTTTACTGTTTTTATTTGTTTTGCAGTTCTTTTTTTTTTTTTGATAAAATAGAAGCCAATATTATTAATAAATTAGTTAAAAATCATCCGACACAATTTAATTAATAAAGAATGTTGTACTGATAACAGAAAATATATGTGTTACGGATATAATTGATCTAAAAAATCATAAAATAAGAAAGATGATTATACTATGAATCAGAATCAATCTTCAATTACACGAATTGTTTTATAAATATTTGTACATGTCTATTCTCTCAATTTTGCTATCCAATGAAATTAAATTTAAAACTGATGTTGAGATCTCACAAGATGATCCAAAAAATCCTACATATATCATATAGATCTGTGGGAAAAAATAACAAAAAACTAAACAAAAAGATTAAAACTCTTATTAGGATAATTTAGAAGAGAAGAAAACTCTCATTAGTATACATTATGAGAGAGAAAACTCTTACTCAAGTTTCTTAAGGAGACTCTATTAAATGTAAATAAAAACAGAGGAAGGGGAAGGGAGATCTTGAATTGAAACCAACATCTCCCTATTGTGAAAGAAAAATAGTGAAGAGAATATTTGAAATAATTTTTTGAGATAAAACATTGTAACACTTTTTTGATGTGATGTGTGTGAGATAAAAAGGTGGTTGGAAAATGTGTTGATGATACAAGTAAGTAAATTTTGGGAGATAAATCCTATCCAAACAAACCTAATTGAGAGTATAGAAAGGACAGCGAGAGCACGTGAACAGAGAGTAATAATAAATGCTGAAATAATATCTTGTTATCGTCTTGTTTGTTTTGTCGTTCTGTCACTTCTGTACTCACGCAATTATCTAATCTGAAAAACAATTGGGATGTGTTTACACATTAAACTAGTTATTTTGGAACTGGATTGGCGGCACAAGCCGCACAACTAATTCACGCGAACCGCCACTAGTTGTGAGTTGTGTCAATCTGATTAATTAATTTCTTTGAAATAACGTACTTTTGTACCACTCTGAGTATCTAATTTTTTATGTGCTACTCTGAGTATCTAATTTTTTTTAGGCGTTGAACGTGCAACCTTTGTCTACCGAGATCGATATGATGACAACTTATCCTATTGAGCATATTCAGAGGAAAAAACATATTTAACAAGTTATTAGCTATGTGCGTAGGATTGCAATCTTGTTTACCGAGATCGATATGATAATAGTGACAACTTATCCTACTGAGCATATTCAAAAGATAAAACATATTTAACAAGTTATTAGCTGTGTATGTAGGATTTGGATCCTCTGTGGCCGCGGATGTAGCAGAAAGTTTGACGGTTGAGATTAATTCATAAAAGTCGGATTGATCTCAGCCGTTAATTTCATTTGAATGTTCAATTAATAATCGAGATATCAACTTGAACAAGACTCTACCGATTTCGACCGTCAAAAGTCCTCTGTAATTTTACCTGCAACTGAAGAGATCTAGATCCCAGACTCTTACCTGCAACTGAAGAGACCTAGATCCCGATATGTATGTGATCGTGTACAACTCTTACCTGCAACTGAAGAGAACTAGATCCCGATATGTATGTGATCGTGTACAATGCTACACCTTGAAGTCATTCCGATAAGGTTGGCCCCGCCATTCTTTGGTACTTGTTAAAAGGGTCCGCAAAGTGGTAAAATAAAACAACTAGCCAACGTTCTGCGGACGACAAAAGCAAAGTGGTAAAACAACTTGGAAAAGTCCAAAATCAGCCAGCATTCAATACTTGCTTTCTTGCCTGAAGCTCACGATAACGCAAGAGAAGAATGGAAGACTTGCCGTTGGTAAAAATTGGCGGCAACCAGTAACAGCGGGTTCGACAATTATAGCGCCTGTCTTATGACAGTCAAAAGTCTTAAAGGTCTAAAGGTCTAAACGGGAGGATTGAAGCATCAGCTGCACCTTGGCCTATACATATATATATATATATATATATATATATATATATGTATATGTATGTATATATATCTATGTATACGTATGTATATAGCTTGTTTTGGCTGCCCAATGCATTTTATTTACCATAAAATCAATTTTTATAGGGGCTATTGCACAAGGAAGCCACTTCTTCCCGTTTTTTTTTTCGTTTGCCAATTTCATTGGGGATAATGTAGTCGGGGATATTATCAGTAATTCAGTATCATCAACTTTGTCATTGGCCATGGGGCCTCAAGGTAGTGGCAAGACGTATGGCTTAGTGGGTCAGTGTTATTATAACATCCCGTAACATTTTATGAATAAAATAAAGTATATATCTATAAAGAATAATATTTATAGAGATTATTAAATTAGGATTAATTTGAATTATGAGCATTATCCACTCGCCACATGAGTGGAGTCGCTAACTAAGGTATGGATTAGATATTTTTAAGGATTTCTTTAAAAAACTATTGTAGCATTGTATTTAAAAAACTTTTAACTGTAAAAGATCCAATTGGATTATGCATTTTTGAAATGTATTTTAGCATATTTTTGAAATTTAAAATTTTATTACGATATTTTATAAATTTATCAAAAATTCCTTACCACCAACACCACTCTTCACCCCTTCCCTCCTCCTTTCTCTTTCTCCCTCCCTCTCTTTCCTCCTCTCCCCTCCACTTCTTCCTCCCTCCTTCTGCCTTCCCTGCTCTCCCCCTTCCCTATCAATCTTCTTCCCCTCTCTTCTCATCTAGTTGCAGCTACGACTAGAGGGAGAGAGGCAAAGCTTCACTTTTCTTACTTCCCTCTGCACCAAACTGTTAGTTGAGATTGAGCCCTAGTCTACTAGAAGGGAGATTAAATCCCTGACCATTAGTCCTCATGACTACTGGTAGTAGTTCACGAAATTCTTGAGAATATGCATGAGTCTGTAGTTTAGTAACTAGTCATTTGGTTTACATAATAAAAAAAGGGGTAATTTCAAAAACTTCCCCTAATATTTTTCATAATATCATTTAGCGCCACTTAAGTTTTTAAAATTTCATCTATCTCTCTTGAATTAACATTTTTTAAAATGTTTTAAATGAAATGCAAAAAAAGATAACATTTTTGTTCCAATACACCGTTATCTTATCCAACTTATGAAGCTTATAACAAGAATTAAAAAAAATGATTTAAAAAGTAAAAAGATGGAAATATGAGCAGTTATTAAATACAACAACGAGTAACTTTGTAGATATACAGCAACTATTGCCTAATATAACAAATAATGTTTTAACAACAAACAAACGTAGGATATTCCTATATATATTTGGTCATTAGATCATTTTCTTTTAATTTTTCAATTCTGACTTCTGTGTCATATTTTTTTATATAAGTAGGATTTATATTACAAACCACACATATGAAGAGATTATTTTACTTTTTATTACAACTTAAATTATATCATGTATTAAAACACATTTTCTAAAAAAATTTTCTTGACTTCTTTATAACTATACCAAAAAAAGTTTTTTAAGGTGTCAATTACCTTTTAAGTGGTTGATTTTGACTAAATTTAATTTACCTATGTCTTTTGCTATCACATACCACCTCTAGATGGTAAATTATTGATCAATATTGAATAGTGATTTTGTTAGTTTTTATCTACAATTTTATTTAAAAGTCTCCTTTTGTTTTGAATTTTTAGTTAAATAGTTATTTAGAATGCAAAGGTAATTTTATCAGTTTGTGACATTTGATAGGGACATTTTGGTCTTGTCAATCTGATAGAGGAAGCAAATGATATTTTAAAAATCTCAAGGAAACTAAGTGATATTATGAGAAAAACGTAGAGGATGTTTCTAAAATTATCCTTAAAATAATTAGTGGTAGTAGTTGTACAAGAATCAGGGTCCTCTATTATAGTGACAGCAGAGTACAACGTAACTATTATAGGCACTACACAACAGGTGTAGACACTAATGTAACAATTGGTAAAAATATAATAAATTTTCTCTCTCATTAAAGTTTGTGCCCAAAAATTTGTTGTGTTTTCTCTTTTTATCTTTGCTATATTAGTGCCTCGATTTACTATGTTAATGTCTACCTTTGTTATAATACTGTCTGCACTGTACTGTTTGTCATCGTGAGACCCTTGATTCCAAGTAGAATGACTTGGGACCTTCGGGTAATGACTATAGGACTTGGTAACAAAAAGGAAAAGATAAAACCAACCGAGTTTGGGTTGATTTAAAGGTATTCGGTTTAGTATTCCAAGATTGTGCTTGTAATTTAAGAAAGTGTTTGGATTGCAATTTTTAAGAGTTTTTATAGAGAAATTACTAGTGATTCAATACATATGAGGTTAAAAGGTGGTTGACAGATGTATTTACCACAAATGAAAAGATTTTTGGGATAATCTCAGAAACCTCCCCTGAGGTTTCTCTTAATCACACCTGGCTTCCCTAAGGTTTTCAAAATCACAGTTAACACCCTTAGAATGAGCATTTCTATAACATTGACACTCTCTCCTAGGAGAGAGAGATAATTTATTCCAATTTTACCCTTCTATAAGTTGATTTTTGAGTTTTAGGAGATGAAGAAAAAAAATGAAAATTGCTTTCTAGAAGAACAATTAGGAATAATTTTTTTTCCTTTAAAACCTTTAGAGCTAGAAAATATGCCTTTTGAAATTTTATAATTTTGTTTCCAACTTCTTAACAAAAAATAAAAAAAATGAAAGGAAATAAGATTTTTATCTTAATACTATTGGCTAACTAATTTTTCAAAAATTTTGTTTTCAATAATTGAATACCATTATTCAAGAGTAATTTTTTTCCTTTAAAACTTTTAGAGTTAGAAAATATATGTTTCTAAATTTTATAATTTTTTCCTAACCCTTAACAACAAGCCCAAAAAAAAAAAAAAAACTGGGAGAACCAAATAAATGTTTAGTTTCCATTCCCCAAATTGTTAAGAAATAAAAATCATTTTTTCCTTTTTTAGTTTCTCTAGGAGGGGGTCATCGTTTTTAACTGTCAAAACGTTAGATTGAAAAGAAATAAGATATTTATTTTAATACCATTGGTTAATCAAGTTTTAAAAATATTTATTTTTAATAGTTAAACACCATTATAGATACATTTAATATACATTTTTTTTCACAATTTCAATTGCACCCTAGCCATCTCCTTTATCAAATGAATGATTTTGACCTATTTTTTCCCTTACATCTTCCGATTAATCAAGATAAAAAGAGAAAATTGAAATAAAAAAATATAGCCCAAATGTGTGCACTTTTTATGGCATTTTTATTTTATTTTTTTACATAATTTAGTTTGAGAATGCTAGTTGTGATTAGGAGAAAACTCAAGGGAGGTTTTTGAATTATCTCATGAAAATATTTGGGCAGTATCATCCTTCCAACATTTTTTGATGTCACATTATCCTATCAGGGGGCTAAGTGTTATTTTGAAAACTTTGGAGGAGCTAAGTGTGATTAGAAAAAACTTCGAGGGAGGTTTGTGAGATTATCCCAAGATTTTTCTATTATAAACGGCGATCCAAACGAGGCTTAAGTGTCGGATGACTTTTCTTTCCTTTACTAATGCCTTGCAAAACTAAAGGACTACTCGACCTAGGGGTGGCAATGTATCGTCTCGTGTCGTTTTCGTGTCATGTCATAATCGTATTCGTGTCTAACAGGTCCATAAATGACACACTAAATTTTCGTGTCGCATTCGTGTCATGATTTGTTTATTAACGTGTCGTGTCGTGTTTTAACCCACTAGATCCATTTAATTTTTTAGATTGAAATTACTAACGGGACATTACAAAATATCAAAAACTCGCGAATTTAGAATTTCCAACAATAGTGTAGGAAAGATGGAACACAAAATACCATTACGAATTTTGGTTTTGATCATACTTTGGAATTTAAAAATTTGTGAAAAATTTATAAAGCTGAACCCATATTAAGATTAAACTAATTGTGCAAGGCCTACAGACTACAAGGGAAGTTATCTAGTCAAAAACTAAACTGATTAACTTCAAAAACTTAAACTTGGCACCTTTTTTTTTTTCTTACGATCTTTTGCCTCCAATTTAGTCTATTTAGGAGGGAATTAATCCACATTAAGAAAAGAAAAAGACAGAATAAAAATATTTTTAGTTTTTAGCCTAATTTAGGAGGGAATCCAATCCAAAAGAAATTTGGTTTAAGTAAATAACTTAGCGCCTTTTGACTCCAAATCCTTATTTTGGAGGGAATTAGACTACTTTCGTAACAACATTAGGAGCCAATCCAAAAAATTTGCCAATTTGGTGTAAAATGCAGAATTAACACGATACTTTTCTTTAAAAAAGAAAAAATTTTGTTTGAATTCTTGGAGGGCATTTACGTATAAGTTTTAGCTCAAAAATTCAATTTGGATGGGAACAACTAGATTATATATTTATATTCATGTTAAATTTAGGGAAAACTCCAAAGGAATTTGGCTAAGTAAATATAAAACTTTTGGCTGCGTACAATATTACCTAAGAATGGAACTAAAATTTAATATAACTTTAGGTGGCAATCCAAAAAGTTAATGCAAATAGATATAATAAGAGGGATCCCAATTTTCAGGTAATGCATTTTTATGAAAACAATTGATTTATGGTTGACAATTTTGGTGTGGATTCTCAAAGGTTCTCTATCTTTAATCTTTTGACTTCAATGTTCAAAAAATGAAGGAACTAATTAAATTTTTAATCTCGGCTAATTTAGGAGTGATTGCGAAGAAATTTAGCATAAACAACAATAAAACTTTTAGCACCTAGAAAAAAGAACAAATTTGATGCAAATAGATATGCAAGAAATCCAATTAGTTCTATTTCTATATAAATATCTTAATTTTTTTTTTCAAAAAATTGGTCTAAATTCTTAATTATTAAATGGTTTCTGCTCTTTATATTTGGCTTTACTACTTTAATGAGAATGAAACTTTTGAGAAATGAATCTACAGAAATTTGAGTAATTAGATATAAAAGAGAACCAAGTAATTTTTTTTTCAATTATGTAATTTAAATTTTGATGTACATTCTAAGAGTACCAAAGAAAAAAAATCTCTAATAAAAATGCTAATTCAAGTTACAAATGTGTCTTGTTATATGTTTCAAGTTAACATGTCAGCTAACAAACTTTTATGGGTCAGTGGCGTGTCATTTGTGTTAACCAACGTGTCGATCCATAATGACCCATTTCCTTTTTGTGTCATAATCAAGTCGACATATTTTTGACACAAATTTTTTCGTGTCGTGTTTTGATCAAGTAATTCTCGAGTCGTGTTCGTATCATGTTATCGTGTCGGGTCTCAAATTGCCTCCCCTAACTGGACCCATGCAACTAAAAACATGGAATCTTGCACGTGAAGCTTGCTTTAGTCTCGGACTCTCTCAAGGGAGGTTAACTGATGCCTAAGGAGATGGGAAAGAGAAATGGGCCTTAACATGATTTTCACAATTCATGCATTGACCCCTGATTTTGAAACAAAAATATTGGGGCATATATATTAATTAAACTCTGTTTGGGTCATCGAAGTAACTTGAAGTGTTAGCAGAGCCCAGCAGAATTTCAACAGTGTATTGATTTGGCATGGATAGGCTTTTGTCATTCAAATTTAGAATTTTAGATAGGCTTTTGTCATTCAAATTTAGCTAACCTTTTGTCTTGGGCTTATTAATGGCCCCATTTGTGAATTAATGTTCAAATTTTTTCTAGATGATGACTACCAGTTACTACATGAAAAGTGAGGAGAGCATAGATAGATCAAAGGACTTGATCAAGCGACCCTTTGGAATTAAAATTAGTTTATTTATACTAGAGAAAGATAGTTAATTATTTTTATGAATAGTTTTTCATTTGAAGCATGTGGGCTCATAGACTGATTGCTCTGTTTGGATATTAGTCAAGTTCTGTACTCAAGATATTTTTATATTAATCTTATTTTAGTTTGTGTTTGTAAAATTATGAAAATCAGAAGTGTCTTGTATTCTTGAGAGAGATTTGGAAAAACGGTGAACATCTCGTAATTGACATATACGGGGTTAACATCATGATAGTGATACCCCTAAATAATGTCATTGCCATGTAAAGAGAACTTTGTTTTTAAGATCCTATATTTAATTCGTGTTCTTTAGCTTTGGACCTTCTGAATTAGTTTTCATTCAAGTACTAATTAAATTCCCTTTTAATATCTTTGGGAGATGTCTGCAAGAAATTGAATTTTTTTGGAGGCAATACGAAGGAGATGATGATATGTTCAAATACAGGAGGGCAATTTCAAAGGACAAGAACATTTTTCAAAACTAAGATGGGCAATTATTAAACAAATTAAATTTTGTAAAGTTTCAAACTTGTTATAGCATTTTAATAACATAATTAATTTTTTCATGAAATGCCTAATAATTTACATAAGCAACAAGGATACAAAAGTGATAACGATGCTTTGGAGTTAAACAATAATAGGGGTATAATTTGAATACTTTTTAATTTTTCAATTGCATCTAAGCAACTTACTCAGGCTGCTTATGCACATCTTATCGGGATTAAGCCTTAATTCATTAATTTAGTTTTATCATTTAAAGTTTGGCAAGCACAAATGCCAACTTCTTAGCTATTTGTTTTATGCTCAAAGTGTGAAACAGGTTCAAACTGGTCTAATAACTTGGATATTCCCACAAGGAACAATTCTAGTTTAAATTTAGGAAGAAATGAAATTTTGGTCTATAATATTTGGCACTTCTGTTGTTTTAGTTACTAAAGTTATGACAAAAACAAATTTGGTCCTTGCTATTTGGCACCTGATGAAATTTTAGTCTCTAATGTTTTGGCAAAAATAAATCTAGTCCCTAATATTTTTAATTTGAAGCAATCTTAGGATAATTGATGGATTTTTCGAAATGTTGATGGAATTAGTCATATGCAGTTACATTATTAAATTAAATTTTTCAAAAAGGAAACCAAAAAGTGGATAACTTTGAACAGTAAGAATAACTCATGTAATACCACGAGAGTAACTAACTAACCAAAACATGGTATAAAAAGGATTTTATAAACTATACATAAAAATTGAGTGCTAGGGTTTTTGGCTTGGGTTGTGGCGATAGAAATTGAAAATAATTTCTAGATCGATAAATTGGGTAATCCAACTGGTCTTAGATTTGTAATTCAACAAATTGCCTTTTTTAGTCTAAAGTTATAAGTCCTTAATGTTCTAGTCTAAAGTTAGCCCCTATTTTGTGTCTTTATTTTTAATTTCAATTTAATGAACATATGACTGTAGGTGACTAAATTTTATTAGTAATTGGAATTTTTTTTTCAAATATCATAATTCTGCTTTATGTTGGATATACATTAGGGACCAGATTTATTTTGGTTAAAACTTTAAGGACCAAAACTATACAGGTGCTAAACTTTAGGTACTAAAATTGTATTTTTCCTTCAGTTTATTCCAATGCCATAAAAGGCCTAATGAGTCACTAAGGCCAAAAATAACTTAATTTATTTTCGTCAATTGCTATAAAAGGTGGAACTCAAAGTGGGCAAATCCTTATACTTGATAAGAGGAAGTTTCTGCTTTTGATAATGAATTGGAGAATGTGAAGTCTTAACTGGTGTTCATGATAATCATGGTGGCAATGTTCATATAGTTAAAATCTATGAACACTCTTGCACTTGTGGCAAATTCACTATTGATCATATGCCATGCTCTCATATGATGAAGGTTTGCCAAAATATGGGGAGAGTTTCTATTAATTTTGTGGACAAATTCTATAATAGTTCAGAAATATTGAAATCCTATCTAGGAAGGTTTCATCCAATTTATATGAGAACCATTGTTTATTTACTTTGGTCCCCTAATTTAGCTTGTGGAAACTCTTTGCCTAGATGACCAAGATCGACTAGAATAAGGAATGAAAAAGACCGTAATCGAGTAAAAAAATGTTGTGCTTGTGGTGCACATGGTCACGATAGAAATTCATGTCCAAATATTGAGTAGTTGAGGCAAAGAGCTAGACTACATATTTTGTTATGTCGTAAATGTAATTTATGATGTTTAGATATGTCAATTTTGGAATGAAATGAGTCATTTTGTGCAGCTGAGTTTATTTCTCTTCAATTTTTTAATATTTTTCCTGATTCATGTTTGGCTATTGCAATTAACTATTTATTACTCTTTCTATGTTTTAGCTAGGATTTTATAACAATTAGCTTTCTTTTGACTGTTTGTTTTACCTTTGATGAGTTTTATTTCTTAAATTAACAGGTGAAATAGAAATGAATACTTCATCAAGTGTCATTGGTGATCATGGACCATGAAAAAGGGATGTTTTGACATTACCATATAGGTTAGCTGCAATTTGAGATGATCATGCACATAAACCACTAGACTGCTGGGGAGGAGATAATGCATTTTGGGCAGGACATCCACTAGATGATAGGGTGTAAAAAATTTTATTACAATTGAGATTTTATGGTGTTTATAAATCAGGTTAGATACAATTTTATCATACACTTATTAAATCATTGGTTGAGAGATAGAAATAAGAGACCTATATATTCCATCTTCCTACAGGTGAAGGTTATAGTGACTCTTCAAGATGTAGTTATTTTATAGAGCCTACCAATTGATGGTGATCTTGTGACTGGAATTAATGACACTCACACTATAAAACAGTGGCAAGATATCTGTCAAGATTTACTGGGATTTTATGCTTGATCTTAAAAAATTCCAATCCTACTGCTTGAAGATGGGCTGCATTATTAAACATTTTAATTGCCATCAATGGACTGCTAATTCTTCAGATAATGACATATTATAATATGCTAGAGGACGTATAGTACAAATGATTGGAAGTTGTCTTATGGGATATCAATCAAACTCCAAGGTGAAACTAATATATTTCTCACTTCTTAGGGATGTGAATATCGTTGATAGATTTGGTTGGGGCAGCACTTGCTTTGCAAGTTTATATCGTTCATTGTGCAGAGCATCAGTTACAAGTGTTAAAGATATTTCTGGATCTCTTATTTTGCTACAAGTATGTATCTAATATTACCTTTAAATATCTATTCTAAAACTGAAAACTAAACCATTAATTTGAATTACTACAGCTTTGGGCTTGGGAAAGGTTCCCTTTCATCTAGCATATCTGCCCATTGTGTACCCAGAACTTGTAGGCCAGGAACTGCCAATTGGACCAAGGGAATGCTTGCAAATCTGAAATTTTAACTATTTACTTAGATATCTATCTTTATATATTATACAAAATAATATGAGTACTTTTTGTTTAATAGGTGAAAAGTTCCTTATTTCTTTTCCTCGGGACGCATACCATTTCTATTTGTGGCAACTAACTTGATTACATTATAGATAGTCAGGTATTAGACTTTTTTGTCCATATAAACATATAGTTGGATACAAAATTACATTAATTTTTATATTAATTATATGATTGTTAATAATAGTTTATGTGGGAACCATATTCAGCTAAAGAGTTGGATCTTATCCAGATTTTTGCACGCTACATGAAGATATTTGATGCATTTATGTGCCTCTTATTAATTTTTATGTGGTAGAATATCATCTACCTCACTGAATCATGTATCAATTTGGTGACAAAGAGGATATACCTCACCATATTGACACGAGTATTAAACTTCATCATATTGATCGGTGGGGTAAATCAAATCAAAATTGGGCTCCTTACCATGCTTCAGGAGAAAACACTTAATCATGGTCTACTTGGTGTGTTACAGTGTTAGTAGGAGAGGAAACAATCTTTTCATCTAGTTATACGTTATGGTATAGAGATATTACTCATCTTCTTATCGGGACTTCGACATATCATTTTTCTATAAGGATTCATGGATTGTCATTTGCTCTTGAGCTTTTGGTAAGTAATTGGACCTAATCGGTTTCTTAATTTCATGTCAACAATTTTGAGATATTTTGGTTTATCTATGTCAGTATACTAATTTCTGGTTTCATGTTATTATTATCATAGGGTTAATGTTTTGGGCAAATATACTATTTTGTAGGTGATACACTTGATAGTGATGAGGCAGACCCAAAGACCACATTACAAGCTAATAGTAAGGTGTGTTGCAATGCATTGATAGTAGTAGAGGAAGGTGGGTGCACAATTATTAGGTCAGCATATTTGTGCTCATTCAACAAATCATTATATCTCAAAATCTCACTGGGACATCTACTGCCACTACTATTTGTGGACCATCTGATTCAACTTAAATAAATTTTTTTTAGGTAGGGCCTTCTAATAGCAATTTACTTATGAATCTAAGTACTAGTGACACTCCAAAAATTTCTATAACCTACCAAATTCACTTCATTCATCTGTCTATGAAATTTCCTCTTCAATACATACCAATGCTTTTATTGGATAGTAACTCCTGGATTGCTTTACACAATGCTAAAGTAGTAATTATCCTGCAGCGAAGAGTGCTTCTTCAAAGAAATAGGTGCAAATTTTCAAGTCCTAGTCTTTCCTGATAGACTAGATGATATGTTTTTGGATTGTGTTAATGTATTTGACAATTTTTACGCATGAATTCACTATTTTTGTGTATAACAAGTGTGCTATTTAAAATTATCAATTTTTACTCTTTAGTTCGATTGCTCTCAAATGAATCCATATATTATGTATGTAAATGAGCTTGTTGATTGGTATATAGTATAGCATACATTTGAATTTTTGAAATTATTGATGTCATGTTATAAGGTTTAAAGTCATGATCTGAGATAGTGACTTCATAGTCACGAGTTCTAGTCATGACTTTGAATTTACTACTTTATAATACTACTTTTATTTCCTTTTAATTCTTTTGGCATTCATATAACAGATTTGTCATCCTTATGAGTAAACTAAAAGTCGCTGCTTAAAGTATCAAAATCTTTATTTTAGGAACAATTTATAAACTTGGTCTATCTTGGGAATTTTAAATAAAAATTGGATTATTTGTATAAAAAATCTGCCAATTGAGGATGTCCATCTTAATAGTTTATCTCTTTATTTAAAAGATAATATTTAAGCCAGTATAATTATTATATATGTCTTATCTACTTAAGTGGCTTACCTAGTCAAATTGCGCCATGTCATATGTTACTTGGTAATTAAGGATGTACAAATCAAAGGTAATATCTAAGGTGGTGTAGTCATCATATATTTACATGTCTTCAAAAAAAAATTCTTTTGTTAGAAGATAAGCAAGAAGATGCACATGTAAAATAAGTCTTCCACCTCTACCCCTTGCCACAATTGTAAGAAGGGGTCTCTTATACATATATATCACATGTCCCATTTTCATATTGTCTTTCAATTCCAAGGTTGCTGAACATTTAAAAGTTTTTAATTTCTCTCTTCAATCCTTTTTATATAAAAAAAAATGAAATATTCAAGTTTTTCAAGTCTTTATCATATCAAAGCTTGAAGTTTTCATCAAATTCTTTAAGTGTTCTATACCATGTTTTTAAACTCGGACCGGACCGGCCGGTCTAACCGATTGAACAGGGAACCGATCAGGCATCCGATCCGAATCATCCTTCAAAATCGGGAAATTCAAAACCCGGGTTTGACCGGGTGAACCGGTTGACCGGATTTGACTATTTGACCAGTTTTTTTTTTAATCCATTATATCCTTTCAAACTCACTTTTGAAGTTTTAGTAAATATGCTTTAATATCTCATTATTTTAATAAAGTATAAAATTAATCCAATACATTTTTTAAGTTACATTTCTACCTATATATATGTATATATATCTTATATTCTTTAAGTCAATTTTGTGATTAAATATAAAATTCTCAAATTTTTATATAAAGTCATAAATCACCAATTTAAGCAAAATTTATATGTTGAAAACTACCAATTTGAGGGAATTTTTATATACTATTTTTTAAGGGAATTTTTTTATATACTATTTTGATTATATATTATTAATATATATATTTATGACATATTTATGACGTCATCCGATTCGACCCCCGGTCGGACCCATCGGCCCCTGACCCCTGAGTTCAGCCGGTTCGATTCCCGGTTCGAGTCTGAAAATATAGGTTCTATATCAAAATTTGAAAAGTCAACGATCAATTCAAGAATAAGTTATGAAGTCTTTGAGTTAATGTTTGAGAAGAAGAGTCAAAATGACATTTTTTATAATATGGAGGATCATTAGGAGATTGTAACTCATTAGTTTTACTTTATATATTTCATATTCATTTGTATTTTTCTTATTTTGTAATTTTTGACAGACTCAAAATTTATTAGGTACAAAATTCTACCATACTCGGTGGGACAATTTCTGCTTTCCATCTCTTTTCTTTAATGTATACAATTGCAAATTTCCTCTATGGCACTAGAGAATGACAACTCCATGATTGCTCATTTCAACGCTAATGATCCCAGATCTACTGATGATGCTGCACATATTACTACAAATTTTCATGTTGTTAGTCCCATTACAAGGAGTCTGAGATAAGAGCTCTCACCCAAAGTCGCATAAAGATACGATCTGCATCCACTCCTGCGTTTTGCTCAACACCACTCATAATTTTTTTTCTCTATTGGGGTTCAAAGATGTTGGTGCTTCAATCAAGAAGATTCTGTTAACATTTCCCCAGTTCTAAAGTTTCAAAGCATGATTAATCGACTATTAGATCACTATCCTCCCGTGAAACTACCCCATTAAAGTTTCTTGTTGAAAATTATACAACTTCTGCTGCCTCTTTATGTGATGCCCGCTATGATGACAAAAACTATAAGTTTGAAAGAGCAAGTGGCTAGTACAACAAGAATGATATAAACAATGAGGAAGCATATCAAGAATCAAGATGTTTTGATTGATCAATTTCTCAACCCAAAAATTGTGACAGCTCCACCTCCCCCTAAGGCGAATCAAAGGGTTCGGTGGGCTGCCTGCTTAACTCTCGCCAGGACTCACTCACACAAAGGTCACTAATATATCAAACTAAGATATCATCATAAATCCAAACCAAACGATAAATCACAAATACATTGTTCCAACCTTACAATCCCAAAATACACAAAGTACCTTACCATACATTCAAGTCTCATATTACAAAACCCTCAAATTCATAATTTAAGTTTTTCAAACTAGATACAAAAGTGAACTCTAAATCTAATGGTTGGTGCCTTCACTTAGGTTCTCAGTCCCTGTTAAGGAAAACAAATTTGAAAGAATGAGCTAAAAGCCCAGTGAGTTCCAAAAGGCATGCAAAGCACATAACACATATGGGATTCTCACTCCACATTCATATCTAGAGATAAGCAATTAAGGAAAAACAATTAACAACACAAAGGTAGGATACGGGTAGCCCTCAGGGGCTAAAGTCCTCGAAACTGCAGCACGTTCATGGACCGGTGCACAAATCACATAGTTGACACTCAGTCAACTTTCACATACAAAACCAAGTAGACAACCGCTTACTTCTTTTTCCACCAAAACCCCCGTACGGGCCCGCCCACCTCATATAACTTTTATTTTTGTGTATTGCTCTTCAACAGGGACAAGGCCATTTGCCAAGTTCAGAGCACACAAGTTATCTCATAACCCAAGGTTGTTAAATCTCCTCGACCTGGGCCTTCCCAACGACTCGAGTCGATAACTTACCAAAGGGATTAAGTATTCTTGAGAATAATAATTACAAAACACATCACATTACATCATATATTCAAAAAAAAATTCACATCATATCAAAAGTCAAGAGTTCAAAACGTTCTTGAAATGTCACAACAACACTTTTACAAAAATTTATCATTCAAATAGGAATAAGTGCGATAAAGTACACACTACTCCATTTGATGGATCAAAAATTAGATTTTCACATCAAATCACTTAATCAATCATATTCCAAATTAAATTCACATAATCAAGTAACATGCATGGAAACTCACCAAAGTAGCAAGGTTCAATTTCCAAATTGGGATCTGGTTCAAATCCTTCCCCACTTCCTATAATCAAGTAAAAGGAAGAAATAAGTTTCGCCTCACAATTAGCGAAACTAACTCAAATAACTTATTTATTTGTTTTATCAAAATTCTTCACAAAATTCCTCTAACTTTGCTCGAATGAAAAGTAGTCATTTGAGTCGAAAAGCATCTTAAAAGGTTCTATTTTCAAATTAAGCAAAATAACTCTATCGATGTACTCCTTTCATGAGACTTCTAAACTTTTAGTACAATGAAATAAAGTGAGGTATTTCACCTCAAAATTCACCCATTTGAGTTTGAATCCAATACTAAAGATTTAGTCAAGATTTTTAGCACATATTTAAGATACCATTAATCAAATCTCAATGTACAAAAATTCATAGAAATAGATAAAATATTTCTAAGCCCTCAAATCTGTCCAAGTAACACTTTTACCCCAAAAACTAGTGAAACTCATTTTTTTTGCCATTAAAGTTCAAGACTTTAACTCAAATCAAGCACATACTCATAAATAACATAATACATATTTATTTAGGCAAAATCTAGCCAAGAAACATCATAAAATTTCGAAATCAAAGGTCAAAATTTCCAAGCACAGGTTCGGCCAACTCTAGTCACTTTTCTTCAAAATTTTCAACAACAATCCTACTTTCTAACCATAAAACAATCTCATCTCATAATCAACAATCACAACCACATGTAGGTCCTCAAGTCCGCTACCTAAAAGTCACCTCAAGTCCACTACCTAAGTTCGGAGTTCAAGAGCCCGACTCCAATATTCCAATCATAAGTATTTCTAACAAAATAAACCGTAGATCTGACGGATTTAGCTCTAATAAGGTTAAAACTAGAAGTTTTAGGTGTTATACCTTAAGATCTTTTCAGATCTAGCAAGATCAAAGAAGATCTAATGTAGTTTCACCCACGGATGATGTTCTAAGTTTCGACATCTCGAGATCCTTCAAGTTTTCCAAGGATTTGCTTGCTTTCTTCGCCAGAATTCAAGAACAAGAAGACAACAAACACTTGGAAGCTTTCTTTCTTCTCCTTTTCTCTCTCTCAAATTCGATCCACACATACACTGTCTCTCTCTCTCATGGCAGCCAAAGGAGGAGGATGAACCAAGATCAAGGCCTTCAATGGAGTCTTGCAACTTCAAGAAATGGAAGATGGAGAAGATGAAGAAGAAAATATCTCTCAAACTCTCTCTATTCTCTCTCTCAACTCACAGCTCTCTCTCTCTCTCTTTGGCTTTCAAGTGTGGTTGAAAATGAAGTAACAAAAGCAAGAAAAGTGGCTTTTATGAGACAAAAAGTGTAGTTTCCCTTATTTTAGGGAAAAGTGGTCAAACAACCACTTTTTGTCGCGTCGCGCGCGACACTCTAACTTTTACTGATTTTTTTCTCATTCTGACACTGTCCAACCTTAAATATATCTTTGTAATACCTTTACATATGCTCGGTTTCATCTTAAAGTCACTATTCATGTTTCGGAATAGAAATTGATACTTAAACTGGCCGAAACCAAACACCGGCAAATAATTCTCGAAAAATTCTCTAAATTGAAAAATAATGACTCAAAGTATAAATTCACTAAAATTTTAGTGAATAAACAAAATTTAAACATTTTTATTTAATTTTCAATAAAACAGAATTTTTGAGACCCTCACATCCTTCTCCCTTTAAACATAGTTTTTAAAATAAAATGAGGTAATGTATGGTACAATTGTAATTAAAATAATTTAAGTCAATTACTAAGAGAAAATAAATAAATAAATAATTAATTAGGTTAGATAAAAATAAAATATTTGGATCCTCACAACCTCCCCTCCTTAAAAGAATTTCGTCCTCGAAATTCATACCTCAAAATCTCTACACGTCAAATTGGCAATCCAATCTTGGTTTCCCATAAACGTTTTAACTTCCAACTTGTAGGGTAGCCTATTTGACCTCATGTCTCCCCCACTCATGAAACTAAAGCTTACAAAGAGTCTATTAAACTGAGATTAATTAAAACTCTAACTAGGCAATGGTAATTGGAGGGTCATACCGTCAATGACCTCTGTAGGACTAGGAGTCTGATGCTGGTCCACGGCATAGACCCTGGCGGGCACTCTCGAGTGATTATCTCCCACACTCGACTGTTTAGACGTTGGCCTAGCAGATTGTTGTGATCCACCACCCTCACGATGTGGCATCGGACAGTTGATGATTTGATGTTCTGCGCTCCCACATCTCAGACATTTTCCAGCTTTCTTCCAACAACCATCCACCGTATGATTTGGTTTGCCACAATATTCACATCCCATTTGTGGCATCAATACTGAGCTAGAACCTCCTTGTGAGGTATTCCAGGACTGACCACGCTCACAAAAGGTTTCCTTAGCCATAAACTCCCTCAATACTCCGGTAGTCCTTACTCCGCCTGTGCCCCTTCCTAGCTTAGGAGTTGGCATATCTCTATCAGACGATCCTACTTCACTACTACTCGGAGCATTTCTCTTTTTAGCATGACAAGCCATTACTTGTTGCCTAGCACTCTCAACTCTCTGGGCTTTTTCTAAAGCCTCAATAAAAGTATTGATTTGGGCCGCAGCCAACGCCTCTTGGATCTCAACGTTAAGTCCTTGTACAAATCGCCTAATTATTTTCCGATCAGTGGCCACTAGTTCGGGTGCAAACTTTGAGAGCATTGTAAATTGGGTCTCATAGTTGGCCACACTCATAGATCCCTGCCTCAATTTAATAAAATCATCCTCCTTTTTCTCCTGGATCAGTGGAGGCAGAAATTTCTCATCAAATTCTCTCTTAAAGTTCACCCAAGTCCAAGGAGTCTGTTCTCGCTCCCACTTAGCTCGGATTACATTCCACCAAGATCTCGCCGCGCTCTCAAGTTGAAAAGTGGCAAAACTCACCCGTCTCTCCTCAGAATAATTTAGAACGGTGAAAATATCAGACATCCTATCAAACCAGTTCTCAGCTACCTCGGGATTAGCCCCTCCTATGAACTTAGGTGGCGAGAACTTAAGAAAACGTTCCAAAGCCCTATCATCCCCATGGTCAGGTCCTAAAGGTTGATTCTGCTGTCCAAGGCCTTGATTATAGGCCAGACGTTCAAGTATGTCAGTCATCTTATTGATGGCCGTAACCACTTGATCCTCATTACCACTGCCCGGTCTCCCCTAAGACTCAGCCCCAGAAAGGTGAACACTCGCGAAGGGTTGGGGCTACTCACGCCCACGTCCTCGACCACGACCTCGACCTCGACCTCGACCTCGAGCATCCATTTGTCTTAGTTATGTCTAAACGCAAGAATAAATCAATTACGCAAAAGCAAATTAGGTATAAGAATCAATGGTGGAAACATTTAAAATAAAACAACTAACATACACTTATATTTGTAAGTTCACAAACAATTAGCAAGTCATCGAATATTACAAAATATAGCACACAGGTGCCACAGAATACAAATAGTTATGCAACAGTTTTAGGCCTTACAAGCCTCACCCCAACTGATCCTTTTACAAAATATTCAAAGATTGAAAACCCTAACCAAACTCACAGCCCAACCGCTACTCAGGGGGTCCCCAGATGGGTCTTTGAATGGTTTCTTCTCCGAGGGCTCCTTTTTCCCCGGATCCTTCTTCTACCTCCTCACGAGGCCTTAGATAACCTCCAAGTATGGCAAATATCCTCAGTTATAACATATTTGTATTTAGGCACCAAAATAAGAACAAAGTCAATCAACACTAAGGTTGGCCACCCCAAAGTGTAAATCAACTCATTCCTCATTTTTGCCCGATATACCATCCAAATTCCACTAATCACAAATCAAACCTCGACCATATATATATTTTAATATTCTGAAACTCCAAATCATCCACTTAAAATGATAGTCTTAACCAAATGTATACAAGTAATCTTTTCACTTAACTTTCAAACTAATCCCACAATCCGGCATCCTAAACATCTAGTCTAGGATACACTACAAGGATTTGAAGCCTAAGCTCTGATACCAACTGTGACGACCACACCTTCCCCAAAGGTGAACTAGAGGATTCGGCGAACCGCCTGCCCAACTCTCGCCAGGACTCACTACAGTTCCTCAATTCAATTTTGAGCGATTACTTCTCATAACAAAATAATTTTAATATCCTCCAGTCAAATGGAACATTTAAACCCCAAAGCTTCCTTAGCGAACCACAACCATCCAAACTATATTTTCAGATACAAAAGTTTATCTATTCAGAATTCCATAAGTACAATTCAAAATACAAGGATTACATCAAAATACAAGCTTAAGTTTTCAAACCAAACGACCTAGTGCGATTCTTGAAGGCTCTCGTTCTCAAACCCTGCTAAGGAAAACAAATCTTATGGGGTGAGCAAAGTTCAGTGAGGCCAAAAAAACATGCACAGACAAATCAAAGCAGTTAAATAAATTAATGAAACAGTAAAAGAGCCAAACAGTTAATAAACCATTTAAGCAACACAATTTGAAGGATATAGTTGGCAGGCTCCACATTTCCGTAATTCTCTGCAATTATTTTCTTCACCAGCATCAATTCAAGCCACGCGTTGACACTCCGTCAACCATTCACTCTCACAGTCCATATTCACCACTTTTATCCCTCTCCCGTCTACTTACACCCCCTTGATCGGGCCCGAACTCCTAAATTTAAACAGTGATTAGCAACCCACTATGAGTATGCCAAGTCGGCGGACTCATTCCAACCGACGTGCTTTTAACTGTAATAACCCATGGTTCACCCATCCCTTGCCCTAGCTCCTGTTGCCAGACAAGGTGAAGGGAATCCCAATGGAGTTTGGGCGTCCCCACAGTTATAAATAAAACAATCAGTTCAAGCAACTCAAGCAGTCATTCAGTTAACATTTTAAACAGTTGAACTCACTTAGAGGCAATTCAAAGAAGGTGAGCGCGATAAAGTACACGCTCACCGAGGCACACAAGCATGCTTTCAATTTATTTACATTAGTTAATATGCACTTGAACACTCACCAATAATCGAGAGTAAGTGAGAGCAATTCACGAGATCAAACAAGCTTCTCGGTGTCCGCATAATCACCTGAGAGATGCACAATCAAAATTACCTAAGTATGCATTCAAGGTCAATTTTCAAACAGTTAAGCTTTTTTATTCCAAATTAAGAGGAATATCATGTAATTGGAAAAATATATTTTTCAAATTTGGAATGGTGTACAAATACTCAAAAGGTTACGCCTGAAAATTAGGAAATGTTTCCAAGGCATTTCTAAGCTTTCGTCTCTTTCTTAGAAGAATTTTCAGTTTTGTGCAGTATTCTTTGAAAAATCATAACTTGAGTTATACAGGTATGAAAATCACAAGGTTGGTACCATTGGAAACCTCATTTAAAGTTGTAAAACTTTGTAGAAGACACAATGATGAAATTCCAGACAAAAATTGCCCAGAATTTCGTTTAAGAATCTGCTACAATGAAAAATAGGACATCACAGGTTGGTTTTCCAGTAAATTTTGAAAATTTACCAAAATTCTTAGGAAATGAGCTATCTGCTGAAATTTACACAGTTTAAACCCCTATGTATATAGTTTCAAACACCACTGACGGCACTCAATTTTGACTCTCGAGTAAGAAATTATAATTGTCCAAACAGGGCAGGTTCAAAATTCTACTTTTTCTGATTTCCAGATTTGCAGGACATGTTTCTAGGCCTCCTTCGAGTGACGGTTTCTTACTAAAAAATTACCAAATTTGGTACACCAATTATAATATATATAGGCTAGGTTCACTCCAAATTTTAGACATAAATTCAAACAAATGAATGTTAAACCGAAATGAATCCAAACAGCGCTCAAAGCTAGGAAAAATTTTTCAGTTTTGTTCATCCCTCTTTCACCGCATTTTTACTTAGCCAATTGAAAATATTTGCAAGGGAGATTTATTACACACCAAGCCCAACATATAACAAGTGTTTATCATCAACTTAAAGCCACAAAACCTGAGTTTAAAGTTGCCCAAAACAGAAGCAAGACAGCCGGCAGCAGCTACAATTTTTTTCCCAAATTCAAGCTTCACATTTTCTTTCCATTACAAGCTAATCTCCTCAATTAACAACAATCATAAAGCACTCATAATCAACCTCAAATCCTTTCCCTACAAGCCACCTCAAGTCCTCTACCTTTGTGGGAATTCAAGAGCCCACATAAACAACCAAACAACAACAATAGCAACTAAAGAACTAATAAAGCTTTAAGCATAAAAATAATTAACCTAAAAGACAAGAATTTGTTGGATGATTTTACCTCTAATGGAAGAACTAGAAACCCTAATGTGTTAGTGCTTAGGAACCCTCAAATTCACCAATCTTCACCACCAATAGCTTGGGTTCTTCACGGATTAGCAATCTTCAAAGTTGCAAGGAAATTCAATGGTGGATTGTGCAAGATTTTAGCAAGGATTTGGCAAGAAAAATGAGATGAAACTTGAGAGAAAATGGAGAAGAAGAAGTCGGGTAAGGAGAGAGAGAAAGAATGAGTGTTTGGTGAATTTTTTGGGTAATTTTATTAGAGAAATGCAAGAAGAAACAAGGGCCACTCATTTGGTTCAAAAGTCAACTAGTGTAAAATGCCTCATGTATGCTCTTAATTGAGTTTAACTCTAATCCCTCATTTCTCATTCCTCAAATTTACATTTCTAAAGGTACAAATGATCATTCTTACTCTCCCAGATTACATCACTCTCACCAAATATTTGCCTCGAAAACGGTCTTTTCTCATTTTTTCATAATTGAGTGACAAAAATCAAATTGATGGTTAAACATAGTTTTTAAAATAAAATGAGGTAATGTATGGTACAATTGTAATTAAAATAATTTAAGTCAATTGCTCAGAGAAAATAAATAAATAAATAAATAAATAGGTCAGATAAAAATAAAATTTTCGGGTCCTCACAACCTCCCTTAAAGAATTTCCCTAAATTCATACCTCATAATCTTACACATCGAATTGGCAATCCATTCTTGGTTTTCCCATAAACGTTTTAACTTCCAACTTGTAGGGTAGCCTATTTGACCTCATGTCTCCCCCACTCATGAAACTAAGCTTACAGAGAGTCTATTGAACGAGATTAATTAAAACTCTAACTAGGCAATGGTAATTGGAGGGTCATACCTTCAATGACCTCTGTTGGATTAGGGTTGTGATGCTAGTCCACAAAGATAAACCCCTGCACTCTCGGCGATTATCTCCCACACCATGTTTTAGACGTCAGCCTAGCAGATTGTTGTGATCCACCACCCTCACGACGTGTGTGAGAACCCTAACCTGGAAGTGAAAAAAAAAATGGTCCTTGAGTAGCTTGTGCATTTGATTTAAGGGTTGCATCATTTTTTCCTTGAAGTGCATCATTTTCACTTGCATTGCCTTGCCTTGAGATAGGGTTGCATTTAAGTGCTTCAAGTTGTGACATTTATACCCTTATAAGGTGTTAGTATGGTATTAGTGGCAATTAGTGAGGCATTACTAATAGATTTAGTCATTAGGAAATGTAAAATGAAGTTGGTGGTGATTTTTGGAGAGAAAACTAACTTAAGGGAGTTGAAGTTCAATTGTGATAGACTTGAGAGAATGCTTGATTGTCCTTGTTGCCACTTGTCACAATTCTAGTCAACCTTGACCAAGACTTTTTTCCCACCAAATTTAAGTTTGAAATTAGCTACAAAATTCTTGTCTTGCACCCTATGATGGCTGGCCATAAGAGAGAAAAAAAGAGAGAAATACACTAAAAACCCTAGTCTTGAATTAAGCCAAACTAGTGAGGAATCAATTGGAGAGATCATCTAGTGAGTTCATCTTCAACTTTCAAGCTTGGAGGAAGTAGGATCAAGCAATCTTGAAGGACTTCTCTCTAGCTTTGTTTCAAGGTAAACTTTCTTTAAAAACCCTAGCTTGATGATGTTAAATTGAAGGTTATGGAGTGTTTAGTTGGTGTTTGAGAGTTTTAGAAGCCTAAACCAAGGCTTGCTTGGAAGAATTTCTAGTAGTAGCATCATTGGAAGTGGTTTGGAATTATGTCTATGAGGTGTTTGATGAAATTTCTAAGAGTCTTAGGATGAGACTTGTTGTTAAGTTCCTTTGATAAACATGCATAATCTCCACTTTAGAATATGATTATGACAAGTTTTAGTAAGTTGTGTGCATGTGTAATTTGGAAGTTGAAATTGGAAGAGAACTAGACTACTTTTGCACTCTTGCTGGCCGACTGTTCTAGCTAGGAAAACTAGCTTTGTTCCCTCATTTTGAATGTTGTTTTTGGTAGTATGTTGAGGTTTATGGGGTTGCAGCATTTGAATGGTTTTGTGGTAGTTTAGCTAGTGCTTTAGCAAGAACTAAACCAGATTTTCTGCTCAAAGTTAAGCCTGATCAGGTTTGAATTTCATTCACTTTGAACTACATATTTCTCTGTGATAACAGCCAAACCAGATCTTGGTCAAAACATAAGAGTTGTAGAAATTTGAATTAAGTTTCTACCTGTAAAATTTCAGAGCAATCTGAGCACTTTATCTTGTGAAATGTCCAAAATACGCCTGACTGTTTCACTCCCCTGTTTCAGCCGACGGTCTCCAGCTTCAGTCAAATTGTCAGATTTTTTGGTATCAATTGGCAATGAACTAGAGTCTGATTTTTATACCACTGAAATCCATATGAGTCTAGTTTCAAAGGCCGCTGACGGCACTTGATTTCGATTTCTCTACATTGAGTTATTGTTTTTTTCCCGAAACTGCTCCTGCTTCCTTGATATAACCCGACAGCCTTCTTGTGTCTCTGTGATTGCCATTTTTGACCACGAAGATGAGTGATGTGGGTTTTGATGTCTCATAGGAATTGTAGATCTATGTATTAGCTTTGAATCGATGTAAGATTCACCTCAATCCAATGAGCGTAGCTCCAGTTATGATACAATTACTGAAGGGCGGCAAAGCTGTCACCCTTAAATCTTCACTTGTGAATCCTCATTCTTCACTTTCCACTTTTCTTGGTTCATTATGCCCTTTTTCTGTGCCATAACCTACTTGACTCATTGTTCTCCTGTAAATATGACATTTTCCCTTGTTATACACCCTTGATTTGAACTTGATACATTGTAACGGTTTAGATTAGCGATTTAAGTGACGATTAGCATGTGCATTTTAGTTGACCTAAGTTTGGGATAGCCAAACCTAAATGTCTCTTATTTGCTTGTTATTAGGCCTTGACGGTGGGGAAGGGAATCTGAGTGAATACCTAAAGTTGTTTTGAGTACAAAGGTGAGTATTCCAATGCTTGTTTACTTGTTAAATGTGACTAGTTGGATTATCTGATCTTGACCTACTTGATTATGTGAACTACTTGAAATCTATTAGCATGAACACTCTCTTATGTTATTATGATCGAAAGTGCATTTTATCACACTCGATCTCTTTGCTTGAACTATATATCCTTGATATCATGATACTTGTGGATTTGGCCCTTGCCTATATTTGATCTGTGAGTCGTTTGGGTGATATCCCATCGACTAATCTGTTTAGAAGCTTGTTTACCATTGCTTGTTAAGCGTACGTGAAATGGCCACTTGTGTGATATCACAAGGGCTAATCTTGTTATCAGTTCCTGGGAATTGTGATCGGAGTCCACCCCATCGGCTCATTGGTCGAATCGAGCCAGTTAGGGCTTGGTCGAGTAGACTAATGATACCCTTGGATCCTGTTTCTTACTTTTGGTATACTCAGTATTACCCCTATGTTGGTGTTGGACGGTAAGGTGGGAGAATCGGTGAACGGGAATGACCGGTGAGTGGGGTTCTACCGACATTAATTCTTGCATTTCCTTGGTTGACTGAGTGTCAACGGACTTGGATCAAGCTGTCTTGTGGAACTTGGCTCTCGAGAGCCACCTGTATCCTTTATATTTAAATTGTTATTTAAGTGATCCTTGTGCACGATCTTCCAAGAGAAGCTTGAGTGCTGAACTCCTCGTGAGCACTGATCTCCGAGTCGAGCGGCTTGAGTAGTGCATGAGCACCATCTCCGGTTGAGACAAGCACTGTGATCATCCCCGTACTTATACTTGAAATTCCAAATTTTATGCGAATGTGCTAGTGTGATTATTTATCAAAAGCTTTGTGGTGCAAATATGCTAATTGCTATTTTGCATACCTGTCTTTTGGAACCTCACTGGGCTTTTAGCTCACCCTATTTTCCTTTTTGTTTTCCTTAGCAGGGGGATTTGCTTGAGCTTAGGGTTGGAAGTACGTGCGAATAGTATAAGTTTTTGTTGTTACTTTTGTTTAAGGGATGATATACTGTAAAACCCTATCATGGATAAGTTAGCTTTTGGTTTTGTACCCTTAATCCCCTGTTGAATTTTAAGTTTGAACGGTGGTGTAAAACTTATGTAACTATGTTGGATGACTTTTGAATTTGGGAGAATTGAGTTCGGTAAGTTGGGTTGTTGGTTTATATTGGCTATCGAGTCCTGACGAGAGTTGGGCAGGCAGTCCACTGACCTCTCTGGTTCGTCTTTGGGGAAAATGGGGCTGTCACAACGTGACATCGGACAGTTGATGATTTTATGTTCTACGCTTCCATATCTCAGACATTTTCCAACTTTCTTCCAACAACCATCCACCGTACGATTTGACTTGCCACAATACTCACATCCCATTTGTGGCATCAATACTGGGCTAGAACCTCCTTGTGAGGTATTCCTGGACTGACCACGCCCACGAGAGGCTTTCTTAGCCATAAACTCCCTCAATACTCCAGTAGTCCTTACTCTGCCCGTGCCCCTTCCCAACTTAGGGGTTCGCATATCTCTATCAGACAATCCTACTTCACTACTACTCGGAGCATTTCTCTTTTTAGCATGAAAAACCTTCACTTGTTGCCTAGCACTCTCAAATCTCTGGGTTTTTCTAAAGCCTCAGTAAAAGTATTGATTTGGGCCGCAGCCAATGCCTCTTGGATCTCAACGTTAAGTCCTTGTACAAATTGCCTAATTCTTTTCCGATCAGTGGCCACTAGTTCGGGTGCAAACTTTGAGAGTTTTGTAAATTGGGTCTCATAGTCGGCCACACTCATAGATCCCTACCTTAATTTAATAAAATCATCCTCCCTTTTCTCCTGGATCAATGGAGGCAGAAATTTCTCATCAAATTCTCTATTAAAGTTCACCCAAGTCCAAAGAGTTTGTTCTCGGCCCCACTTAGCTCGGATTACATTCCACCAAGATCTCGCTGCGCTCTCAAGTTGAAAAGTGGCAAAACTTACCCGTCTCTCCTCAGAATAATTTAGAACGGTGAAGATATCACACATCCTATCTAGCTAGTTCTCAGCTACCTCAAGATCAGCCCCTCCTATGAACTTAGGTGGCGATAACTTAAGAAAACGTTCCAAAACCCTATCATCCCCATGTTCAGGCCCTAAAGGTTGATTCTGTTGTGCAAGGCCTTGATTATCGGCCGGACGTTCAAGTATGTCAGTCATCCTATTGATGGCCGTAACCACTTGATCCTCATTACCACCGCCTGGTCTCCTCTCAGACTCAGCCCCAAAAAGGTGAACACTCGCGGAAGGTTGGGGCTGCACATACCCACGTCCTCGACCACGACCTCGACCTCGACCTCGAGCATCCATTTGTCTTAGTTATGTCTAAATGCAGGAATAAAGCAATTACGCAAAAGCAAATTAGGTATAAGAATCAATAGTGGAAACATTTAAAATAAAAATAACTAACATACACTTATATTTGCAAGTTCACAAACAGTTAGCAAGTCACGAAATATTACAAAATATAGCACACAGGTGCCACAGAATACAAATAGTCATGCAACAGTTTTAAGCCCTACAAGCCTCACCCCAACTGATCCTTTTACAAAACATTCAAAGATTGGAAACCCTAACCTAACTCACAGCCCAACCGCTACTCAGGGAGTCCCCAGATGGGTCTTTGAATGGTTTCTTCTCCGAGGGCTCCTTTTTCCCCGAATCCTCCTCCAAGGCTCCTCATGAGCCATGCTCTCAACTCTCCCTTCTACCTCCTCACGAGGCCTTAGATAACCTCCAAGTATGGCAAATATCCTCAGTTATAACATATTTGTATTTAGGCACCAAAAGTTATAACATATTTGTATTTAGGCACCAAAATAAGAACAAAGTCAATCAACACTAAGGTTGGCCACCCCAAAGTGTAAATCAACTCATTCCTCATTTTTGCCCAGCATACCATCCAAATTCCTCTAATCACAAATCAAACCTCGACCATATATATATTTCAACATTCCGAAACTCCAAATAATCCACTTAAAATGTTAGTCTTAACCAAATGTATACAAGTAATCTTTTCACTTAACTTTCAAACTAATCCCACAGTCCGGCATCCTAAACATTTAGTCTTGGATACACTACAAGGATTTGAAGCCTAAGCTCTGATACCAAGGACGACCCCACCTTCCCTAAGGTGAACTGAGGTTCGGACCGCCTCAGCTCACTGGGACTCACTACAGTTCCTCAATTCAATTTTGAGCGATTACTTCTCATAACAAAATAATTTTAATATCCTCCAACAAATGGAACATTTAAACCCCAAAGCTTCCTTAGCTAACCACAACCATCCAAACTATATTTTCAGATACAAAGTTTATTTATTCAGAATTCCATAAGTACAATTCAAAATACAAGGATTACATCAAAATACAAGCTTAAGTTTTCAAACCAAACGACCTAGTACAATTCTTGAAGGCTCGCTTTCAAACCTTACTAAGGAAAACAAATCTAATGGGTGAGCAAAGTTCAGAGGCCAAAAAAACATGCAGACAAATCAAAGCAAGTTAAATAAATTAATGAAACAAAAAGAGCCAAAGCAGTTAATAAACCATTTAAACAACACAATTTGAAGGATATAGTTGTGCTCCACATTTCCGTAATTCTCGCAATTATTTTCTTCACCAAAGATCAATTCAAACGCGTTGACACTCACAACCATTCACTCTCACAGTCCATATTCACCACTTTTATCCCTCTCCCGTCTACTTACATCCCCTTGATCGGGCCCGAACTCCTAAATTTAAACAGTGATTAGCAACCCACTATGAGTATGCCAAGTCGGCGGACTCATTCCAACCGACGTGCTTTTAACTGTAATAACCCATGGTTCACCCATCCCTTGCCCTAGCTCCTGTTGCCAGACAAGGTGAAGGGAATCCCAATGGAGTTTGGGCGTCCCCACAGTTATAAATAAAACAATCAGTTCAAGCAACTCAAGCAGTCATTCAGTTAACATTTTAAACAGTTGAACTCACTTAGAGGCAATTCAAAGAAGGTGAGCGCGATAAAGTACACGCTCACCGAGGCACACAAGCATGCTTTCAATTTATTTACATTAGTTAATATGCACTTGAACACTCACCAATAATCGAGAGTAAGTGAGAGCAATTCACGAGATCAAACAAGCTTCTCGGTGTCCGTGATAATCACCGAGAGATGCACAATCAAAATTACCTAAGTATGCATTCAAGGTCAATTTTCAAACAGTTAAGCTTTTTTATTCCAAATTAAGAGGAATATCATGTAATTGGAAAAATATATTTTTCAAATTTGGAATGGTGTACAAATACTCAAAAGGTTACGCCTGAAAATTAGGAAATGTTTCCAAGGCATTTCTAAGCTTTCGTCTCTTTCTTAGAAGAATTTTCAGTTTTGTGCAGTATTCTTTGAAAAATCATAACTTGAGTTATACAGGTATGAAAATCACAAGGTTGGTACCATTGGAAACCTCATTTAAAGTTGTAAAACTTTGTAGAAGACACAATGATGAAATTCCAGACAAAAATTGCCTAGAATTTCGTTTAAGAATCAGCTACAATGAAAAATAGGACATCACAGGTTGGTTTTCCAAGAATTTTGAAAATTTACCAAAATTCTTAGGAAATGAGCTATCTGCTGAAATTTACACAGTTTAAACCCCTATGTATATAGTTTCAAACACCACTGGCACTCAATTTTGACTCTCGAGTAAGAAATTATAATTGTCCAAACAGGCAGGTTCAAAATTCTACTTTTCTGATTTCCAGATTTGCAGGACATGTTTCTAGGCCTCCTTAGTGACGGTTTCTTACTAAAATTACCAAATTTGGTACACCAATTATAATATATATAGGCTAGGTTCACTCCAAATTTTAGACATAAATTCAAACAAATGAATGTTAAACCGAAATGAATCCAAACAGCGCTCAAAGCTAGGAAAAATTTTTCAGTTTTGTTCATCCCTCTTTCACCGCATTTTTACTTAGCCAATTGAAAATATTTGCAAGGGAGATTTATTACACACCAAGCCCAACATATAACAAGTGTTTATCATCAACTTAAAGCCACAAAACCTGAGTTTAAAGTTGCCCAAAACAGAAGCAAGACAGCCGGCAGCAGCTACAATTTTTTTCCCAAATTCAAGCTTCACATTTTCTTTCCATTACAAGCTAATCTCCTCAATTAACAACAATCATAAAGCACTCATAATCAACCTCAAATCCTTTCCCTACAAGCCACCTCAAGTCCTCTACCTTTGTGGGAATTCAAGAGCCCACATAAACAACCAAACAACAACAATAGCAACTAAAGAACTAATAAAGCTTTAAGCATAAAAATAATTAACCTAAAAGACAAGAATTTGTTGGATGATTTTACCTCTAATGGAAGAACTAGAAACCCTAATGTGTTAGTGCTTAGGAACCCTCAAATTCACCAATCTTCACCACCAATAGCTTGGGTTCTTCACGGATTAGCAATCTTCAAAGTTGCAAGGAAATTCAATGGTGGATTGTGCAAGATTTTAGCAAGGATTTGGCAAGAAAAATGAGATGAAACTTGAGAGAAAATGGAGAAGAAGAAGTCGGGTAAGGAGAGAGAGAAAGAATGAGTGTTTGGTGAATTTTTTGGGTAATTTTATTAGAGAAATGCAAGAAGAAACAAGGGCCACTCATTTGGTTCAAAAAGTCAACTAGTGTAAAATGCCTCATGTATGCTCTTAATTGAGTTTAACTCTAATCCCTCATTTCTCATTCCTCAAATTTACATTTCTAAAGGTACAAATGATCATTCTTACTCTCCCAGATTACATCACTCTCAGTCCAAATATTTGCCTCGAAAAACGTGTCTTTTCTCATTTTTCATAATTGAGTGACAGAAAAATCAAATTGATGGTTAAACATAGTTTTTAAAATAAAATGAGGTAATGTATGGTACAATTGTAATTAAAATAATTTAAGTCAATTGCTCAGAGAAAATAAATAAATAAATAAATAAATAGGTCAGATAAAAATAAAATTTTCGGGTCCTCACAACCTCCCCTCCTTAAAAGAATTTCGTCCTCGAAATTCATACCTCATAATCTTTACACATCGAATTGGCAATCCATTCTTGGTTTTCCCATAAACGTTTTAACTTCCAACTTGTAGGGTAGCCTATTTGACCTCATGTCTCCCCCACTCATGAAACTAAGCTTACAGAGAGTCTATTGAACGAGATTAATTAAAACTCTAACTAGGCAATGGTAATTGGAGGGTCATACCTTCAATGACCTCTGTTGGATTAGGGTTGTGATGCTAGTCCACAGCATAAACCCTGGCAGGCACTCTCGAGCGATTATCTCCCACACACGACTGTTTAGACGTCAGCCTAGCAGATTGTTGTGATCCACCACCCTCACGACGTGTGTGAGAACCCTAACCTGGAAGTGAAAAAAAAAATGGTCCTTGAGTAGCTTGTGCATTTGATTTAAGGGTTGCATCATTTTTCCTTGAAGTGCATCATTTTCACTTGCATTGCCTTGCCTTGAGATAGGGTTGCATTTAAGTGCTTCAAGTTGTGACATTTATACCCTTATAAGGTGTTAGTATGGTATTAGTGGCAATTAGTGAGGCATTACTAATAGATTTAGTCATTAGGAAATGTAAAATGAAGTTGGTGGTGATTTTTGGAGAGAAAACTAACTTAAGGGAGTTGAAGTTCAATTGTGATAGACTTGAGAGAATGCTTGATTGTCCTTGTTGCCACTTGTCACAATTCTAGTCAACCTTGACCAAGACTTTTTTTCCCACCAAATTTAAGTTTGAAATTAGCTACAAAATTCTTGTCTTGCACCCTATGATGGCTGGCCATAAGAGAGAAAAAAAGAGAGAAATACACTAAAAACCCTAGTCTTGAATTAAGCCAAACTAGTGAGGAATCAATTGGAGAGATCATCTAGTGAGTTCATCTTCAACTTTCAAGCTTGGAGGAAGTAGGATCAAGCAATCTTGAAGGACTTCTCTCTAGCTTTGTTTCAAGGTAAACTTTCTTTAAAAACCCTAGCTTGATGATGTTAAATTGAAGGTTATGGAGTGTTTAGTTGGTGTTTGAGAGTTTTAGAAGCCTAAACCAAGGCTTGCTTGGAAGAATTTCTAGTAGTAGCATCATTGGAAGTGGTTTGGAATTATGTCTATGAGGTGTTTGATGAAATTTCTAAGAGTCTTAGGATGAGACTTGTTGTTAAGTTCCTTTGATAAACATGCATAATCTCCACTTTAGAATATGATTATGACAAGTTTTAGTAAGTTGTGTGCATGTGTAATTTGGAAGTTGAAATTGGAAGAGAACTAGACTACTTTTGCACTCTTGCTGGCCGACTGTTCTAGCTAGGAAAACTAGCTTTGTTCCCTCATTTTGAATGTTGTTTTGGTAGTATGTTGAGGTTTATGGGGTTGCAGCATTTGAATGGTTTTGTGGTAGTTTAGCTAGTGCTTTAGCAAGAACTAAACCAGATTTTCTGCTCAAAGTTAAGCCTGATCAGGTTTGAATTTCATTCACTTTGAACTACATATTTCTCTGTGATAACAGCCAAACCAGATCTTGGTCAAAACATAAGAGTTGTAGAAATTTGAATTAAGTTTCTACCTGTAAAATTTCAGAGCAATCTGAGCACTTTATCTTGTGAAATGTCCAAAATACGCCTGACTGTTTCACTCCCCTGTTTCAGCCGACGGTCTCCAGCTTCAGTCAAATTGTCAGATTTTTTGGTATCAATTGGCAATGAACTAGAGTCTGATTTTTATACCACTGAAATCCATATGAGTCTAGTTTCAAAGGCCGCTGACGGCACTTGATTTCGATTTCTCTACATTGAGTTATTGTTTTTTTCCCGAAACTGCTCCTGCTTCCTTGATATAACCCGACAGCCTTCTTGTGTCTCTGTGATTGCCATTTTTGACCACGAAGATGAGTGATGTGGGTTTTGATGTCTCATAGGAATTGTAGATCTATGTATTAGCTTTGAATCGATGTAAGATTCACCTCAATCCAATGAGCGTAGCTCCAGTTATGATACAATTACTGAAGGGCGGCAAAGCTGTCACCCTTAAATCTTCACTTGTGAATCCTCATTCTTCACTTTCCACTTTTCTTGGTTCATTATGCCCTTTTTCTGTGCCATAACCTACTTGACTCATTGTTCTCCTGTAAATATGACATTTTCCCTTGTTATACACCCTTGATTTGAACTTGATACATTGTAACGGTTTAGATTAGCGATTTAAGTGACGATTAGCATGTGCATTTTAGTTGACCTAAGTTTGGGATAGCCAAACCTAAATGTCTCTTATTTGCTTGTTATTAGGCCTTGACGGTGGACGAAGGGAATCCCGGAGTGAATACCTAAAGTTGTTTTGAGTACAAAGGTGAGTATTCCAATGCTTGTTTACTTGTTAAATGTGACTAGTTGGATTATCTGATCTTGACCTACTTGATTATGTGAACTACTTGAAATCTATTAGCATGAACACTCTCTTATGTTATTATGATCGAGACGAGTGCGTACTTTATCACACTCGATCTCTTTTGCTTGAACTATATATCCTTGATATCATGATACTTGTGGATTTGGCCCTTGCCTATATTTGATCTGTGAGTCGTTTGGGTGATATCCCATCGACTAATCTGTTTAGAAGCTTGTTTACCTGTGCTTGTTAACTGTGCCTGTGAAATGGCCACTTGTGTGATATCACAAGGGCTAATCTTGTTATCAGTTCCTGGGAATTGTGATCGGAGTCCACCCCATCGGCTCATTGGTCGAATCGAGCCAGTTAGGGCTTGGTCGAGTAGACTAATGATACCCTTGGATCCTGTTTCTTACTTTTGGTATACTCGAGTATTACCCCCTATGTTGGTGTTCGGGCCCGGTAAGGTGGGAGAATCGGTGAACGGGAATGACTGGTGAGTGGGGTTCTACTGGACATTAATTCTTGCATTTCCTTGGTTGACGGAGTGTCAACGGACTTGGATCAAGCTGCTACTGTGGAACTTGGCTCCCCGAGAGCCACCGTATCCTTTATATTTAAATTGTTATTTAAGTGATCCTTGTGCATTGATCTTCCAGTAAGAGAAGCTTGAGTGCTGAACTCCTCGTGAGCACTGATCTCCGAGTCGAGCGGCTTGAGTAGTGCATGAGCACCATCTCCTGGTTGACAAGCTACCGTGATCATCCCCTGACTTATACTTGAAATTCCAAATTTTATGCGAATGTGCTAGTGTGATTATTTATCAAAAGCTTTGTGGTGCAAATATGCTAATTGCTATTTTGCATACCTGTCTTTTGGAACCTCACTGGGCTTTTAGCTCACCCTATTTTCCTTTTTGTTTTCCTTAGCAGGGGGATTTGCTTGAGCTTAGGGTTGGAAGTACGTGCGAATAGTATAAGTTTTTGTTGTTACTTTTGTTTAAGGGATGATATACTGTAAAACCCTATCATGGATAAGTTAGCTTTTGGTTTTGTACCCTTAATCCCCTGTTGAATTTTAAGTTTGAACGGTGGTGTAAAACTTATGTAACTATGTTGGATGACTTTTGAATTTGGGAGAATTGAGTTCGGTAAGTTGGGTTGTTGGTTTATATTGGCTATCGAGTCCTGACGAGAGTTGGGCAGGCAGTCCACTGACCTCTCTGGTTCGTCTTTGGGGAAAATGGGGCTGTCACAACGTGACATCGGACAGTTGATGATTTTATGTTCTACGCTTCCATATCTCAGACATTTTCCAACTTTCTTCCAACAACCATCCACCGTACGATTTGACTTGCCACAATACTCACATCCCATTTGTGGCATCAATACTGGGCTAGAACCTCCTTGTGAGGTATTCCTGGACTGACCACGCCCACGAGAGGCTTTCTTAGCCATAAACTCCCTCAATACTCCAGTCCTTACCTGCGTGCCCTTCCCAACTTGGGTTCAGATATCTCTATCGGACAATCCTACTTCACTACTACTCGGAGCATTTCTCTTTTTAGCATGAAAAACCTTCACTTGTTGCCTAGCACTCTCAAATCTCTGGGTTTTTCTAAAGCCTCAGAAAGTATTGATTTGGGCGCAGCCAATGCCTCTTGGATCTCAACGCGTTAAGTCCTTGTACAAATTGCCTAATTCTTTTCGATCGGTGGCCACTAGTTTGGTGCAAACTTTGAGAGTTTTGTAAATTGGGTCTCATAGTCGGCCACACTCATAGATCCCTACCTTAATTTAATAAAATCATCCTCCCTTTCTCACGGATCAATGGAGGCAGAAATTTCTCATCAAATTCTCTATTAAAGTTCACCCAAGTCCAAAGAGTTTGTTCTCGGCCCCACTTAGCTTGGATTACATTCCACCAAGATCTTGCCTCAAGTTGAAAAGTGGCAAAACTTACCCGTCTCTCCTCAGAATAATTTAGAACGGTGAAGATATCACACATCCTATCTAGCTAGTTCTCAGCTACCTCAAGATCAGCCCCTCCTATGAACTTAGGTGGCGATAACTTAAGAAAACGTTCCAAAACCCTATCATCCCCATGTTCAGGCCCTAAAGGTTGATTCTGTTGTGCAAGGCCTTGATTATCGGCCGGACGTTCAAGTATGTCAGTCATCCTATTGATGGCCGTAACCACTTGATCCTCATTACCACCGCCTGGTCTCCTCTCGACTCACCCAAAAGGTGAACACTTCGCGGAAGGTTGGGGCTGCACATACCCACGCCCTCGACCACGACCTCGACCTCGACCTCGAGCATCCATTTGTCTTAGTTATGTCTAAATGCAGGAATAAAGCAATTACGAAAAGCAAATTAGGTATAAGAATCAATAGTGGAAACATTTAAAATAAAAATAACTAACATACACTTATATTTGCAAGTTCACAAACAGTTAGCAAGTCACGAAATATTACAAAATATAGCACACAGGTGCCTCAGAATACAAATAGTCATGCAACAGTTTTAAGCCCTACAAGCCTCACCCCAACCTGATCCTTTTACAAAACATTCAAAGATTGGAAACCCTAACCTAACTCACAGCCCAACCGCTACTCAGGGAGTCCCCAGATGGGTCTTTGAATGGTTTCTTCTCCGGAGGGCTCCTTTTTCCCCGAATCCTCCTCCAAGGCTCCTCATGAGCCATGCTCTCAACTCTCCCTTCTACCTCCTCACGAGGCCTTAGATAACCTCCAAGTATGGCAAATATCCTCAGTTATAACATATTTGTATTTAGGCACCAAAAGTTATAACATATTTGTATTTAGGCACCAAAATAAGAACAAAGTCAATCAACACTAAGGTTGGCCACCCCAAAGTGTAAATCAACTCATTCCTCATTTTTGCCCAGCATACCATCCAAATTCCTCTAATCACAAATCAAACCTCGACCATATATATATTTCAACATTCCGAAACTCCAAATAATCCACTTAAAATGTTAGTCTTAACCAAATGTATACAAGTAATCTTTTCACTTAACTTTCAATCTAATCCCACAGTCCGGCATCCTAAACATTTAGTCTTGGATACACTACAAGGATTTGAAGCCTAAGCTCTGATACCAACTGTGACGACCCCACCTTCCCCTAAGGTGAACCAGAGGGTTCGGCGGACCGCCTGCCCAGCTCTCGCCGGGACTCACTACAGTTCCTCAATTCAATTTTGAGCGATTACTTCTCATAACAAAATAATTTTAATATCCTCCAGTCAAATGGAACATTTAAACCCCAAAGCTTCCTTAGCGAACCACAACCATCCAAACTATATTTTCAGATACAAAAGTTTATTTATTCAGAATTCCATAAGTACAATTCAAAATACAAGGATTACATCAAAATACAAGCTTAAGTTTTCAAACCAAACGACCTAGTACAATTCTTGAAGGCTCTCGTTTTCAAACCTTACTAAGGAAAACAAATCTAATGGGGTGAGCAAAGTTCAGTGAGGCCAAAAAAACATGCACAGACAAATCAAAGCAGTTAAATAAATTAATGAAACAGTAAAAGAGCCAAACAGTTAATAAACCATTTAAACAACACAATTTGAAGGATATAGTTGGCAGGCTCCACATTTCCGTAATTCTCTGCAATTATTTTCTTCACCAGCATCAATTCAAGCCACGCGTTGACACTCCGTCAACCATTCACTCTCACAGTCCATATTCACCACTTTTATCCCTCTCCCGTCTACTTACATCCCCTTGATCGGGCCCGAACTCCTAAATTTAAACAGTGATTAGCAACCCACTATGAGTATGCCAAGTCGGCGGACTCATTCCAACCGACGTGCTTTTAACTGTAATAACCCATGGTTCACCCATCCCTTGCCCTAGCTCCTGTTGCCAGACAAGGTGAAGGGAATCCCAATGGAGTTTGAAGGCCCCACGGTTATAAATAAAACAATCGTTCAAGCAACTCAAGCGGTCATTAGGTTAACATTTTAAGCAGCTTGAACTCACTTAGAGGCAATTCAAAGAAGGTGAGCGCGATAAAGTACACGCTCACCGAGGCACACAAGCATGCTTTCAATTTATTTACATTAGTTAATATGCACTTGAACACTCACCAATAATCGAGAGTAAGTGAGAGCAATTCACGAGATCAAACAAGCTTCTCGGTGTCCGCATAATCACCTGAGAGATGCACAATCAAAATTACCTAAGTATGCATTCAAGGTCAATTTTCAAACAGTTAAGCTTTTTTATTCCAAATTAAGAGGAATATCATGTAATTGGAAAAATATATTTTTCAAATTTGGAATGGTGTACAAATACTCAAAAGGTTACGCCTGAAAATTAGGAAATGTTTCCAAGGCATTTCTAAGCTTTCGTCTCTTTCTTAGAAGAATTTTCAGTTTTGTGCAGTATTCTTTGAAAAATCATAACTTGAGTTATACAGGTATGAAAATCACAAGGTTGGTACCATTGGAAACCTCATTTAAAGTTGTAAAACTTTGTAGAAGACACAATGATGAAATTCCAGACAAAAATTGCCCAGAATTTCGTTTAAGAATCTGCTACAATGAAAAATAGGACATCACAGGTTGGTTTTCCAGTAAATTTTGAAAATTTACCAAAATTCTTAGGAAATGAGCTATCTACTGAAATTTACACAGTTTAAACCCCTATGTATATAGTTTCAAACACCACTGACGGCACTCAATTTTGACTCTCGAGTAAGAAATTATAATTGTCCAAACAGGCAGGTTCAAAATTCTACTTTTTCTGATTTCCAGATTTGCAGGACATGTTTCTAGGCCTCCTCTGAGTGACGGTTTCTTACTAAAAATTACCAAATTTGGTACACCAATTATAATATATATAGGCTAGGTTCACTCCAAATTTTAGACATAAATTCAAACAAATGAATGTTAAACCGAAATGAATCCAAACAGCGCTCAAAGCTAGGAAAAATTTTTCAGTTTTGTTCATCCCTCTTTCACCGCATTTTTACTTAGCCAATTGAAAATATTTGCAAGGGAGATTTATTACACACCAAGCCCAACATATAACAAGTGTTTATCATCAACTTAAAGCCACAAAACCTGAGTTTAAAGTTGCCCAAAACAGAAGCAAGACAGCCGGCAGCAGCTACAATTTTTTCCCAAATTCAAGCTTCACATTTTCTTTCCATTACAAGCTAATCTCCTCAATTAACAACAATCATAAAGCACTCATAATCAACCTCAAATCCTTTCCCTACAAGCCACCTCAAGTCCTCTACCTTTGTGGGAATTCAAGAGCCCACATAAACAACCAAACAACAACAATAGCAACTAAAGAACTAATAAAGCTTTAAGCATAAAAATAATTAACCTAAAAGACAAGAATTTGTTGGATGATTTTACCTCTAATGGAAGAACTAGAAACCCTAATGTGTTAGTGCTTAGGAACCCTCAAATTCACCAATTTTCACCACCAATAGCTTGGGTTCTTCACGGATTAGCAATCTTCAAAGTTGCAAGGAAATTCAATGGTGGATTGTGCAAGATTTTAGCAAGGATTTGGCAAGAAAAATGAGATGAAACTTGAGAGAAAATGGAGGAGAAGAATTCGGCTAAGGAGAGAGAGAAAGAATGAGTGTTTGGTGAATTTTTTGGGTAATTTTATTAGAGAAATGCAAGAAGAAACAAGGGCCACTCATTTGGTTCAAAAGTCAACTAGTGTAAAATGCCTCATGTATGCTCTTAATTGAGTTTAACTCTAATCCCTCATTTCTCATTCCTCAAATTTACATTTCTAAAGGTACAAATGATCATTCTTACTCTCCCAGATTACATCACTCTCAGTCCAAATATTTGCCTCGAAAAACGTGTCTTTTCTCATTTTTCATAATTGAGTGACAGAAAAATCAAATTGATGGTTAAACATAGTTTTTAAAATAAAATGAGGTAATGTATGGTACAATTGTAATTAAAATAATTTAAGTCAATTGCTCAGAGAAAATAATTAATTAAATAAATAAATAGGTCAGATAAAAATAAAATTTTCGGGTCCTCACCGGCATTCCCTCCCATATCCTCATCATTTGCCATTGCCTTCTCCTCAGCTCTCTTAGAACTTTATCGAACTTTAAGTACCATTAACACTTAAGCATAAATAGTAGCCATTTCTTACTTTTCTTTCTATCCTACTAAACTTTCAAATACTTAATAACTCTAATTCTCAATCAATTATCAAATGATAAAATCACCTTATGTTTAACACACAATCTAATCCCACAGTCCTGCATCCTACGAAAATGAAACCAAGGGTCCTCCATTAAGGTTTTCCTTCCAAGGGTGATTTGTAACTTCATGGAGGAAAATCAATTTTGTCTCTTTTTCTCTCAAGTTTTAGACAAGAAAATGAAGTCACACAAGTGGAGTTTCTTCTCCCTTTTTCCTCTCAAAATTTCGTCCAAGAAAAATGAAAGATGATGGAAGGTTTGGAAGCTTGGCTATTTATGTTGTTTGGTTAAAACTTTAGCTATTAGTTTTGTGACAAATGTCAAGCTTTCATTGTTTCCCTCTAAAATATCTTTAAACTTTGCCAATAAACCCTTCTTTTACATTCAAATATAGTTTACATACTCACATAAGCATGACTAGTTCAATTGAACCCTTGCAAATGTTCGTAAAATAATTGAACGAAAACAAGAAGATATGAAAATTATATACGTATATAAATTACTTTCCAATCACTAAGAAATAAATTTTTATTCAAAGTAGAAACTTTGAAAATACATTTCGAAAACACTTTTAACTTTCGGGGCGCTGCAATCTCTTCTCCTAAAGGGTATCGTCCTCGACATTCCAACTCATACTAATTAGCGTCAAGACAATCCTCAAAAGTCAATCAAACACTAAGAGTCATTCTTATGCCTCGATCACAGTAACATCAAACTCTCGATCAAATCAATTTATATAAGAAACTCTCAAGAAGCAACACTTACCAACCATCAAGCACTAGAAACACTCTAGTCCTACTCTCCACAGACCGGTATCCTAAACTTTTAGCCTAGAATACACTACAGAGATCTGAAGCCTAAACTCTGATACCACCTATGATAGCTTCACCTCCCCTTAAGGAGAACCAAAGGGTTCGGCGGGCAGCCAGCCTATCTCTCGCTAGGACTCACACACACAAAGGTCACTAATATATCAAACTAAGATATCATCATAAATCCAAACCAAACGATAAATCACAAATACATTGTTCCAACCTTACAATCCCAAAATACACAAAGTACCTTACCATACATTCAAGTCTCATATTACAAAACCCTCAAATTCATAATTCAAGTTTTTCAAACCAGATTCAAAAGTGAACTCTAAATCTAGTGGTTGGTGCCTTCACTTGGGTTCTCAGTCCCCGCTAAGGAAAACAAATTTGAAAGAATGAGCTAAAAACCCAGTGAGTTCCAAAAGGCATGCAAAGCACATAACACATATGGGATTCTCACTCTACATTCATATCTAGAGATAAGCAATTAAGGAAAAACAATTAACAACACAAAGGTAGGATACGGGTAGCCCTCAGGGGTTAAGGTCCTCGAAACTGGAGCACGTTCATGGATTGGTGCACAAATTACATAGTTGACACTCCGTCAACTTTCACATACAAAATCAAGTAGACAACCACTTACTTCTTTTTCCACCAAAACCCCCGTATGAGCTCGCCCACCTCACATAACTTATATTTTTGTGTATTGCTCTTCAACATGGACAATGCCATATGCCAAGTCCAGAGCACACAACTTATCTCATAGCCCAAGGTTGTTAAATCTCCTCGACCTGGGCCTTCCCAACGGCTCGAGTCGATAACTTACCAAGGGGATTAAGTATTCTCAAGAATAATAATTACAAAACACATCACATCACATCATATATTCAAACAGAATTCACATCATATCAAAAGTCAAGAGTTCAAAACGTTCTTGAAATGTCACAACAACACTTTTACAAAAATTTATCATTCAAATAGGAATAAGTGCGATAAAGTACACACTACTCCATTTGATGGATCAAAAATCAGATTTTCACATCAAATCACTTAATCAATCATATTCCAAATTAAATTCACATAATCAAGTAACATGCATGGAAACTCACCAAAGTAGCAAGGTTCGATTTCCAAATTGGGATCTGGTTCAAATTCTTCCCCACTTCCTATAATCAAGTAAAAGGAAGAAATAAGTTTCGCCTCACAATTAGCGAAACTAACTCAAATAACTTATTCATTTGTTTTATCAAAATTCTTCACAAAATTCCTCTAACTTTGCTCGAATGAAAAGTAGTCATTCGAGTTGAAAAGCATCTTAAAAGGTTCTATTTTCAAATTAACACATCAATTAAGCAAAATTACTCTATCGATGTACTCCTTTCATGCGACTTTTAAACTTTTAGTACAACGAAATAAAGTGAGGTATTTCACCTCAAAATTCACCCATTTGAGTTTGAATCCAACACTAAAGCTTTAGTCAAGGTTTTTAGCACATATTTAAGATACCATTCATCAAATCTCAATGTACAAAAATTCATAGAAATAGAAAAAATATTTCTAAACCCTCAAATCTATCCAAGTAACACTTTTACCCCAAAAACTAGTGAAACTCATTTTTTTTTTGCCATTAAAGTTCAAGACTTTAACTCAAATCAAGCACATACTCATAAATAACATAATTCATATTTATTTAGGCAAAAATCTAGCCAAGAAACATCATAAAATTTCGAAATCAAAGGTCAAATTTCCAAGCATAGGTTCGGCCAACCCTAGTCACTTTTCTTCAAAATTTTCAACAACAATCCTACTTTCTAACCATAAAACAATCTCATCTCATAATCAACAATCACAACCACATGCAGGTCCTCAAGTCCGCTACCTAAAAGTCACTTCAAGTCCACTACCTAAGTTGGGAATTCAAGAGCCCAACTCAAATATTCCAATCATAAGCATTTCTAGCAAAATAAACCGTAGATCTGACGGATTTAACTCTAATAAGGTTAAAGCTAGAAGTTTTAGGTGTTTTACCTCAAGATCTTTTCAGATCTAGCAAGATCAAAGAAGATCTAATGTAGTTCCACCCACGGATGATGTTCTAAGATTCGACACCTTGAGATCCTTCAAGTTTTCCAAGGATTTGCTTGCTTTCTTCGCTAGAATTCAAGAACAAGAAGACAACAAACACTAGGAAGCTTTCTTTCTTCTCCTTTTCTCCCTCTCCAATTTGGACCACACACACACTGTCTCTCTCTCTCACGGCAGCCAAAGGAGGAGGATGAACCAAGATCAAGGCCTTCAATGGAGTCTTGCAACTTCAAGAAATGGAAGATGGAGAAGATGAAGAAGAAAATATCTCTCAAACTCTCTCTATTCTCTCTCTCAACTCACGGCTCTCTCTCTCTCTTTGGCTTTCAAGTGTGGCTGAAAATGAAGTTACAAAAGCAAGAAAAGTGGCTTTTAAGAGACAAAAAGTGTAGTTTCCCTTATTTTAGGGAAAAGTGGTCAAACGACCAGTTTTTGTCGAGTCGCTCGCGACACTCTAACTTTTACTGATTTTTTTTCTCATTCTGACACTGTCCAACCTTAAATATATCTCTGTAATACCTTTACATATGCTCGGTTTCATCTTAAAGTTACTATTCATGTTTCGGAACAGAAATTGACACTTTAACTAGCCGAAACCAAACACCGGCAAATAATTCTCAAAAAATTCTCTAAATTGAAAAATAATAACTCAAAGTATAAATTCACTAATATTTTAGTGAATAAACATAATTTAAATATTTTTATTTAATTTTCAGTAAAACAAAATTTTGAGGTCCTCACAAAAATGGCATACTTGAGGAAAGTCGCATGCACTCTAAGACATAAGGAGAACATGAAGGTTTATCATCTAAAGGAAAGGAAAAGATTAAGGTAGTACATGTTGCCTCTAAAAGAACAAATCCTCTTGAATAGTTAAGAAGTTTGTCGAACGCATAACCAAATTTAAGCAAGCAAACGGCCCAAACTCAAGTTTCACCTACTCAAAGCTTTAGACAGTGACAATTGACAACTTTTGATGCAACACATAACCCATTTCACTAAGAAATGTAATAATGATAGAATTTAAGGTGATTTCCTAGTCAAACAGTTTGTTCAATCTTTGAAACACAAAGCGTTCAATTGGTACACTGATCTCTCTTAACAGTTGAGAGTAACTTGAGCAATAATTTTTTGGTCATTTCTATGGTAGTCGGTCAACTATTACCATATTGGTGTTGACTAATGTGCATGAATGAAAAGAAAAGAGAGTGGTCGACTATATTAATATGTGGAAGAGTTTAAGCCTGAACTAGAAAGATACACTTTTAAAGTTTCTGTAAGAGAGATATGCATCTAGGTATGTACTAGAGTTTGAGATACATCCTGCTAGGAGTCGACCCAAGCACCTTTAAAGAATTGGCTACGCCTTCTCAAGATATGGAGTTGAGCATTGCTACTTATGCAAGCCGTATTCCACCTGTTCAAATTTCTCATTGTAACAATGAAAACCATGAAAATAAGAAAGGGTGTAGGTTTTCTCCAAAATCCAACCAAAAGGAGTCTATAGCAACAAATTCCATACCCATGAAGATTGTAGTGAAGGTGAGCTGAAAAGTCATTAAGAATGTAAATGCCACCCAAAATAGATGTAGAAACAGACCTAGCTTAAGATAGATATATGAAAAAGAATATCCTGTTCTTGATTCTGATTTGCAAGTTATGTTTAATTATCTTTGGAAGATAAAGTTCATAGAGCTTTCCAAGGTGAAATATCCAGACAAAATTGACCGAGTTTATGACACAAATTATTGCTATTACTATTGTTTGATTGGCCATCCAAAATATTTTGTATTCAAGGAGAAGGTAATGGATTTAGCTCACCAAGGAAAAACATTACAAAAAAAAAAAGAAAAAGAAAAAATTTCACAAGGAAAAATTTTTCTCCAAGATAATAAGGCATCTACAAACCAACCAAACCACCATTATGTTTGGTTGTTTTTGTAATTAACAATGCACCACATTACTCTTCAAGAACATGTCATGAAGGAACAAGGTTAAATGTGATTATGTTTGAAAATTCCAATCCTATTCCACTTGATGAAATTTCTCCAAATAAATCCTTATCAAGCTATATTATGCTTTCAAGAAGAAAGTTGAAGAAGTTTTAAAGAATATGATAATGACATGAAAGATGAAAGATAGATCCTTATCGTTGGGAGAAAGAGTCATAAATTTATATTACAAAAAAATACTCGTCTATCAAGGTTTGGAATCATGAACAGGATAACTCCAATCAAGAAACTTAAAAAGGTGATTGTAGCTTCAATACCTCCAAGTGATCCACAACTCTGAAATATTCGTGAACCTATCATGTTGAGGGAATTTATGTACAGACAAACTTAAGTGGTGATGATGGCTATGCTTTTTGCAATATTGTCAATAATGAAGATATTTAAGTCGCACTAAATGATGCTAAATTTCAAGAAACTTAATATTATTAACAGAATATATGTGGAATACTCAACAACAATTGTCTTTGATGATGATGATTTGTGATTTAGTATCAAATCTCACAATTGACTCTAATTTGTTAATGGCTATGCAGGAGACCAAGAAGTGAATAGGTTACTTATTGATGAGCATTCATTGTCAACGTCATGTCTGTGTGTGATGAAGGAAATTGGAATTTCAAATAATGTACTCTTCCAGCCGCCTTATGATCCAATGATTAACCAAAAAGCGCAAAAAATATTTGACCTCATAAATCTTGAATTGTTGATTGGCAACTTATTGGTTTTCCTCTCATGTTTACCATCTGTGATGAAATATACAACATCATAAGTTACTTGTCATTAAAGAACATGACTTCCACATTAATGTAAAATATGATAGAAATCTATTGCATAGGAGTAGTGTTCCCTTTTAATTTTTTTTGTACAGGAGCTCTTCGGCATGTCCACTTGGAGTGACCAAACTGACCATAATTTCCACACTTTAATGTACTTGACCTTTCTGGCTGGGATGAAGAAGCTCCTTCATCAACTTCTCTTTTTTTGTTAACTTTTGGTCTACCAAGAGCTCATCTCAAAGATGGAGGCAATACAATTTAAGGGGTAACTTCAAGCATAGGAGGCCATCTTTTCTCATGAGGTACTGGATGAATCATTGAAGTATATGCCTTCAAGTACATATCTTTTCTGAACCAAGGTTCACAGTATTGTTCAATTTTTTATCTCTTATATATAATTCCAAGTGCAACATGTTTTCATGAAAGTCTAGATAACTAAAAGCACCATATTCACATTTTTTTCTGGGTTAAATTGACTATAAATAACCTATCCATATCCCATACTTCAAAATTGTCATCACTTGACATAGTCAGCTCATAATGCCTTGATGCTTATCCAATCTTTCTAAGTTTGTCAGCAATTTTGAGAGGAATATCAATGCTCAGTGCACAACCCTTTTGGTGTCTCATGTGCAACTTATTCATAAAATTCTTTCACTAACCATCAACAAGTGTGAGCATAAGCTTTCTCCTTAGATCACCAATCCAAACATTAAAGGATTCTGTAAAATTGTTTGTTACATGATCACACTTTATTTCAATAGAGAATGCAGATCTACACCAAGTTGTTTTTGGAATTTTGCCCAGATATTTCCAAGCTTCTTGGTTTGGATCTTTAATACTTGCCATAATTTCATTGTGGCATTGTGGCATATTAGATCATAGCTCTTAGCAACTTTCTAGAAGAAACTACTAAATGCCTGGAAACTGAGTTTTGAAATTACTGTGAATATGCTTGCACCAGAATCTTCAACTACCATTTGGAAACATTTCCTCATAAGCACGATTCAGTCCTTGAAACATAGATAAGACACACAATTTAATTAATTCAGTTTATTTAACATTGTATGAATAAATTGAGTGAACAATCATGTACCTTCTGCCTGTTACTCATAAAGGTCAGAGGTAAGTTGTTGCCAAATGGTCCAAAGAATTCCTCAAGATAGTGAAAAATCCAACTCTATGTTTCTTTATTTTCACACTCAATCACAGTAAATGCTATAGGAAATATATTGTTATTCCTATTCAAAGCCACTATTATGAGTACTACACCACCAAAGGGGCCCTTCAATTGACAGCCATCAAGGCCAAGAAATGGCTTGCTACCTTCAAGGAAACATGTTATTTGTTCTCTAGAACTAATGAATATTCTAAGAAACCTAGCTCAACTGCGAGATTTAGTCTACCAAAATGGATTTTGCAAATGCTTGCTGGATTAGTTTGTCTTAGAAGCACAGCATATTTTGGTAGCTTGCTATAGGACTCACTGCAACTTTCTTGAATTTCATCTTTTGCTTTCTTTTTTGCTCTAAAAATCTGCATTTTACTTAGGGTAACCCCATACTTTTTTATCTCTATTTCTATTCCTTTGCTGCATATTTGAGGATGATCTCTTATCACATAATTGAGCTTCTTTGCAATCTAGTCAAATGTAGCTTCGACATTACTTGTGTCCATCACACAAGTGTGCTCAAGTTGGTAAGATTTAATCATGAAAGTGATGGAATCCGCTACTAGTGATGCATGAATTCTCTATTGGTAGCCATCAACACCATAAATAGCAGTAACTCTAGTCTTCTCATTCTTCAACTTCAAGATTAGAAAGCCTTTTTGTATCACATAATCTTTCAAAACTGCTCTAAAGGCATCCATATTGGTGAGCAACTGACCCTTCTCAAACTCTATGTCATCCCTTGGGTTGTAAATCCACATTCTTTATCTTATCACTTCTCTCATAGGAATAATTTCCTGATCAAGTTAAGAATCAGGAACTATAACACCGTCTTAATTATCTCAAAATTAGAAAAATTAGTATCACTCATGTCTCTACTATCCAATGAGACAGTATCATCAACTATATCATCCTCACAATCATTGTTGAGGGTATGTTTCCATGAAAACGTAGAATTGGAGTCCCTATATTCATCGTCAGAGACTTCAAGGTTAACAACTAGCCTTCTAGAAGATTGTTCAATCCCTAAATTCTCTTGGGTAGTCTAAGCATTGTTGTTGACTACGGTATGGTAATGTTCAGTAGGGATAATTTCAATATCCAAAAGATGCAAGTTGATTAGTAGACCAGATTGATGCATTTTGAACACCTCAATCCCAAGTCTGTTTAAACTAATTAGTAGACCATTATATCTGTCCTAGGAATTTCATGCATCATATGTATTAACATATTCACATTTCCAAACATTTCGCTTATACCTTTTTAGAAATATCATATAACATGTTAATGTACAAGTAATCAGTTGGATCAACATTAGGAATCCTGGCTTTCTTTCCATTGTAATGCATGACAATATCATAAGCAGCAATATTCACCATTCTACATTATTCAAGTTCACAATTACTGGTCAATAACACACACATTCCGATATTGAAAAAATTACATTTAACACATTAGATAGCAAAAGTTAAGTAACAAATCTGCAATAATGATCACCAAATTTAGCAGCGTCTATCACTCATCACCCAAAATATTATTACATATCTCTTAACTATAGTAGGTTTACAAATCTATGCAAATTGTTTTCACACATGACGGACATAAGTGCAATAGCTTGGATCGAGCAAATAGTTCATTATAAACACACATAATGTTTCAACATCATTACCTAACTATCACAACTCTATAAATGATACGAATCCTAGGAGGTGTTCATGTCTTTTTGAATGACCCAACTATGGTGCGTTGGGGTCTAATGAATAGAGTTAAAATGCGAGCAGAAGACTCTCTAATAGTTAGATGTACCTGCGCTGAGTGGTCACACCTAAGGAATGACTTGGCACTAGTTAGGTGTGCCCACGCCAAATGGTCACGCCTAAGGAATTTATTTTCGTTTGTTAGTTAATACGTGATTCCTTATGTTACTAGGTTTCTTTAGTTGCCTTTGTTGACTAACTTCGGCCTTAGGTCATGTTGACCAAATAAGCCAGCCGAACCTAGGGTTAGATAGACAAAGTAGGGTCTAGTTAGTTTACTTTAAGTGAATCCAAGTCTAATTAGGGCTTGAGTCTTGTAAGACTATATAAATAGCCAAGTTTTTCATTAGACAAGACAAGTTAGACAAGAATGATTCTAGAAAATTGAGAGAGTTTCTCTTTCTTGTTCCTTAGGAACGTCCTTGATACAAAGTGAGTGTGTCTCCTTTGTTCAAGTTTAGACTTATCATTCAAAGAACGTGTTTGATTGTGACGTCTTTCTACAATTATAGTAACATTCGTTAACCACGTGATTAGCGGGTGAAGGTTCCGCTCCTTGTTTGTATCTATAACCTGTTCAAGATAGATCGTTCCGCTACGTAGCTAATTCATTTCTTCAAGAGCAGGAGCTTGGAGATTCGAGTTCGCATCAGTTGGTATCAGAGTTTCGCCTCTTGATATGGGTTGATTAGGTTAATATCCTTTTTTGTTTCTTGTTTTCCTCTTTGTTTTTCTAACCCTGAATTATTCGTTCAAAAAAAATTCTGTTACTATTCATCATTACTGTAGCAATTACTGTTTATTGTACTGTAGCGATTACTGTTCATCATACTGTAGTGATTACTGTTCATCCAAAAAAATTAAAAAAAATCAGAATCTGTCCAAGCTTGTTTCTTGAAATCTGAAGCTCCTGCCTAGGGTTTCTTGTGTGATTCGTGAGTCTTTTTCGAGTTATGCTAGTTGTTCGAGTGTGATTCTTGAAATTCTTGGTTCTTCGTGTGTTCATTTTGATTCCTGATATTTGCTTGTGTGATTCTTGAAAATTCTTATGCAACTTGTGCTTTTCTTGAAGCTTGATTGATCTTGAAACTTGTTTGAATAAAACCCTTGCATTAACCTAGAAAAGCCTTTGATTTCCTTGAAAAACCAAGTGAGAAACCTTGAACTATTGTTTGAATTTGTTTGGAGCCAAATTGAACACCAAGAAGACAACAAATTTCTGAAATTTTGCAACCACATTTTCAGCAGCAATTTCGTGTGAAAACCAAGAAAAATAACTACCTTTAATCTTATCTTGGAAGTGGAAAGTTGTTTAAAGTTGTTTCCTTGCAAATTTGGAAAAAATCTTGACTAAATCTTTCCAAATCTCTTAAAAATGAAAATTCACGTTCCAAATTTGTTTAGAAGTTTCCAAATTGACCTAAATTACCCTTAATCTAATATTGATAGGGGTATTTTACTAAAAAGCCGAAATTTACGTGTTTGATTAGTTAAAACCGGACTTTACGTGTTTGACTAAGTCAAAGTTGCCTAAATCGTTCAAACACTTACCAAATCAGATTTGTTTCAAGATTTTAAAGTCAAATTCAAAATTTGTTAAGTTGTTTTCAAGAAATTTCCATAGGATTACATTTAGGCAAGTAAAATTCCAAATCTGCCCTTCTAGGTCATTTTGTTAATTCTAGTCAAATTGGGTGAAAAAAATTCCAGCATTTGTTCATCCTATTAAGTGTGTTTTCTATGTAGATTTCCATTGTAATTTCATCATATTTTTTGGTCCATTCAGTATCCTTTGTCACATACAACGTGAATTCGGTTGTTAAGCCTTATTGGTCAAATTGTGGGCCAATTCATATTGTTTTAAGGGTTGTGATCAAGGACTTGAAAGAGTTGGTGAGCTTATTAGAGTGAAATTTGAGTGATACACGAGTGCGAGGGCATACACATGAGCTTGTGTGTTGCGAGGAATTTCTTTTTTTTTTTGCTAACATTTTGCAGGTCATATAATCATTCCTAGAGGAGTTGAATTATGTTTATATGATCAAGAATGCTGGGATAACAAGCCTCTCAAGAGGAGGGGTTGAAAGCATTCTACTTCTACGCATTCTAGTTCCAAATGCTCTAATTCCGAGCCTCCACAACATGAGTTCCTTACACTTAAGGAAGAGATGGATCGATATCGTGGTTTGAGCTTATATGAAAGACATAAGCGAGAGGATAAGGAGTTTCAAAGGTGGTTACAACCAGTACTTCGTAAGAATTCATCCTCCACCAAAAGAGATTCATCTAAGGCACATCATGGAAATTCCAAACCATGTGCCTCAAGGGCTGATTGGCGAATTGAATCCGCCAAGATGGTTAACTTTCTAATAGAGAAAATGATGCCATTGCTGCAACCATACTTTGAGCGAAATAATCGTGCTCCAACCAATGGTCCTAAGGACGATGTTCCTTCTAGTCCAGCATTGATTGAAGGAGTACCTGTGAATGTGGAAAAGTGTGATTTACCAAGTGCAAGTTTTGTGATTGAGGTGAAATCGGATGTTGTTGACTTGCCACAAGGGTGTACAACATCTTGTGAGGAAGTGAGCGATTTGAGTATCATTGTGAAAGATGAATCAGATGATTGAAGAAATCCAGCTTAGTCGTTTGTTTCTTTCTTAGGGTTTAGGTCGAATAAAGTGACCAGCCTTGATTTGATTTGGATCACATTAGTTATTAAGGTTAATTAGGTCATTATGTTAGCTATTTAATTTAGTTTTAGTAAGGGTTAAATTCGGCCAGCAAGCTAAGGGGGTAAAGCAGAATTTTCTTTTCCTTGTCTAGATAGGATTTGTTGTGTAAGGCTTATAAATAGCCACTCTTGTGACGATTTTTAAACATATTTTGAATAATGAAAAATTGAGAGTTTTCTTTTCTTGTTCCTTGGGAACAACCCTTGATACAAAGTGAGTGTGTCTCCTTTGTTCAAGTTTCAGCTTATCAATTCAAGATCGCGTTGAGTTGTGGCGCCTTTCTAGCATTCTAATCAATCTCAAGCCGTCCTTAATTAGATTGAAATCCGTCAATTGTATCTATAGCCTGATCAAGATAGAAACTTCCGCTGCATGATCGGATCATTTCTTCAAGACCGGGAGTTCAAAGAAAAAAGGGTTGAGGTACCGATCACTCGTGCTCGTGCTAAAAAAATTTTAAAAGAGTCATTACAAGCTTTGTTACGAGCTACTCACGCGTCAAATAGAGATTCCAAGTTGTTTGAAGGTCTTCAAGTTGACGAACATCCATGTGTTACCCTACTATGAGTTGATCAAGACTTGGATGAATCGGATTATTGAAGAAATCTAGCTTAGTCGTTTGTTTCTTTCCTAGAGTTTAGGTTGAATAAAGTGACCAGCCTTGATTTGGTTTGGATCACATTAGTTATTAAGGTTAATTAGGTCATTATGTTAGTTATTTAATTCAGTTTTAGTAAGGGTTAAATTCAGCCAGCAAGCCAATGGGGTAAAGCCGAATTCCTTTTCCTTGTCTAGATAGGATTTGTTGTGTAAGGCTTATAAATAGCCGCTCTTGTGGCAATTTTTAGACAAGAATGATTCCAGAAAATTGAGAGTTTCTCTTTCTTGTTCCTTAGGAACGTCCTTGATACAAAGTGAGTGTGTCTTTTTTGTTCAAGTTTAGACTTATCAATCAAAGAACGCGTTTGATTGTGACTTCTTTCTACAATTATACCAACGTTCGTTAACCACGTGATTAACGGGTGAAGGTTCCGCTTCTTGTTTGTATCCATAACCTGTTCAAGATAGATCGTTCTGCTGTATAGCTAATTCGTTTCTTCAAGAGCGGGAGCTTGGGGATTCGAGTTCGCATCAGTTGGTATCAGAGTTTCGCCTCTTGATCCAGGTTAATATCCTTTTTCTTTTTATTATTTTCGTCTTTCTTGTTCTACCAAACCCTAGCCTTATAAAAAAAAATTTGCAGTTTGAATCTCCACCCTTGTGTTGTTTCTAATCTCTAGTCATTTCTGTGTTTTCCTTGTGCATCGTTTCTTGATTTGTGTCCGTAAAATTGTTTCCTTGTTTGTGTGTATTTGTTGGGTCAAAAAGAAAAATTTTTTGGGTACTGTTCATCAGGGGTACTGTAGCAAGACTATAACAGTACTGTTCACTGCTACTGTAGTAGAGTTATTGTTCATCCGAAAAAAAAATTTGGTCTTGTTTACCTTGTGTTCTTGTTGTTCGTCGTGTCTTGGGCTGGAATCCATAATATTTTGAAGTTCTTGGAATTGTTGGTTGTAACTCTAAGTTCTTGTTCTTGAATTCTTGTTGGGTTGTTTTTGATTCAAAGCTACCAAAAAAAAAAAAGAAAAGAGAACGCAGCTTGTGTTTCCAAAAAAAAAAATCAAGAGATCCGTGAAAAGAAAAAAAAAAGAAAGAAAAAATGGAAAGAAATCGGATCCCAAAAAAAGAAAAAAAGAAAAGGAAACAGCCTAGCAAGCCAATTCCCATTCTTGACAAGGATTACTTTCCTAATTTGTTCAAATCTGGAAAATTAATTCCTTATGTGAATTGGAAAGCTTAGGAAATATTCCAAATCCCAACTTTACTTGGAAAAAGGGGTTAAATCAGATTTTCTATATTTATCATTGAAATCCAAGGTCGAATTGGATTAGATTTCCAAATTTCCAGTTTTGTCATTTGGGTAGAGTTCTAGGTTTCCAAATTTCTACCATGTCTTTGTTTCCTTAATTTCAGCTACTTGTGCCTTCTTTTCTAGTCTTATTTGCCCAGCTTGTGAGTCTTATTTGTCCAGCTAAGAAAGTTGCCATTGCAAGTTCTTGAAAGAAACCTGGAATTTGTCGTGGAAGCTGTCCAGTTCTTGTGTCGACTATCTTGAATTGTTTTTGGCTGAAATTTTTTCGGAAATAGTGTCCAAATCTGCCTTGAAACCTTTCTTGAAAGCTGTGCTTAATTCTGAAAAATTTCCTCAAGTTTCTTGAACAAACAAAGCATTCTTGAAACCTGGAAATTTAAAGGTCAGAAGCTGTTCTTGTGTTTCTGCATTCGAACAGCCTTTAAGTTCTTCTTGTTTGATTCAAAATCCAACAGCAAAATTTGCAGCTTGGTGTTTTTAAGAAACCTCCATATCAGTTGCTCAGCCGCATTAAAACAAGAAAATTCCACACCAGCTTGTTCTTACCCGAACAGAACTTGGAAACTTGAAGTTAACTTTGAACCGCAGCATTCTCTTGTTTCCAAAAACAAACCTTGATCCGATTGGGAAAGCTGGTGGAGCAACTTGGGTAGTTTCCTAAAACAATTTGTGGAGCCTTGCACCATTGGAAACCTTAACCAAACCAGCCAAGAAACGTTCCTAAGTCAAAGATTCTGGTTTCCTAATTTGAACACCCCTATCCAAGCTAGTTTTGGAAATTTCCTTTGAACAAACCAAGAGCAATTCGGACCAGATTCTAACTTGAATTTCTAGCACCAGAACCTGCCATCTAAGATGCAAATCCTGGTCAGAAATCAAGCCCAAAACAGGTCCCAAATTCGTCCTAAACTTGGTCAAATCAGACGTGTTTTCTTGAGTCATTTTTGGGAGTCAAAACTTGTCCTTCAAGTTTGAAATTTCTAGGGTTGAGTTGTGTCATTCCAACCGTATTTCTTGTGTCCATTTTCCAGATTTGAACCGTGTCTTTAAAGGCTAAATTCCAACAGTGGTTGTGTCATTCTTTTTTTCTTTCCAAATTTGATTTTAAATTTCAGTCTTGTCTTTCTTGAGTCAAGTGTCTTCAAGAGTCTCTTCCGAGTCGAGTTTCATTTGTGCCTTCAAATTCTCATACATTGTCACATGCCAACCGGATTGAATTGACTAGTCTTCTTGAGCAATCGTGAGCCAATTCATTTTGTCTCAAGGATTGTAAATAAGGACTTGAAAGAGTTGGTGAGATTACTAGAGTGGAATTTGAGTGCAAACACGAGAGTTGAGTGGATACACTAAGAGAATACGCGAGGATATTATTTTGTATTTTTTCTCACCTTTCTTTGCAGATTTTATCACCATGACAAGGCAAAAATCTATATACAATCCTCTAAAAGAATTGTTGCTGAAATTTCGTGCTGTTCGACAAGGCACCAAATCAGTGAGAGAATACTACAAAGAAATGAGATCAATCATCAATCAAGTCGGAATTGTGGAGGATTCAGTTGTCATTGATCAATTTTTGGAGGGTTTAAATGATCGAATAGCTAATCGTCTTGAAGTGAATGACCGTATGGATTTGATCAAAGTTACACATGCCGCTATGGATATCGAAGAGAAACTCGAGAGGAGGCGTCAGTGGAGACTGTCCTCGACCAAACTTGCTTCACTTGAGGAGCATGAGCAAGAAATAAAACGATCACGTCAAGTATCCAAGAAAAGTCATTCCAAACATGGTAGTTTGTCTGGCACTAACATGTTAAACATTTCCAAGTCAAGGAGATATGAGTCTAAAGTGTTGGTTGATTCTATTACGGAATAGTTTGGACAAATGTTGGAGACCTATCTAAAGCCATACTTTGAACAACCAAAGCAAGCAGCACTCTTGATTGAGGATAATGTAGACTTGCCCTCAAGCAACGAACGTGAAAAGAATGAGTTTGAACTGCCCACTACACTAGCCACTAGCCAAAAGCTAGTTGGGAAGGAATTATGTGAGGAATGTGAGAATGTACATGAGGTAAAATCCAAGTGTAGTGTGAATAAAAAAGAGAGCGAGTTGAGTGAGAAAGTAGAAGGAAAGAGTGTATGTGAGCTAATTGTGAGTGGAAAAATAAATGGGTGTGAAAGGGTTTATTGTTTTCCTAACGATCTTAACTTTGCTTTGTTCAGTGTTTATGGCTTTATGCAAGTTAAGCAAGGTGAAGTGAAGATTCTTATGACATGCATCGTTCCTAAACCTATTGAAGAAGTGAAGATCTTTCGTGGAATTGCATATTTCTACCAATCTACAATGGAGGAGTGCAATACCTTAGCAATTCAATCTACTATCTTGAAAGGGAGTTTTCAATTTCATTCTATGATTAATTCCTTTGATTTTTTTGATCATGCTAGTTGCTTGTGTTTTATCAGTCATTTTGATAATTATTTAAGTCATTTTCAGAGTCCTATTTGTTTTACTTGTGAGTGTCCAAAATTGAGTCCTTATGAGTTGTTTATTCTCGTTAATTCGTGTGGCTATTGTGTTAGAAGTCATGATGCATATTCATTTAGTGAGTTTAGTGTGTTCGTAGGTTGTATTAAGAGTCGTCTAATGATGCATGGGGTACAAACTTTTCCTACTTGTTATCAATTAGGTAAGGTAGGTGAATATAGATGTTTCCTCATCATGTATTCCTCGTCTTTTGTTTTTGATCCAGGCCTCGATTCGAGGTCGAATTACTTTCATGGGGGAGGGAATGATAGAGATGAAATAGCCCTTCCAAATGGTTTAAGTTCATGATCCGTAGGGCATGAGTTGATTCGTGTGCACTGGATCTTGTTCATGTTCAACTTGAATAGAAGGCACATAACATGGCTCATGTTTATCCAGACATTCCCTAGGTTGCTTCACCATAAGTGAACTCTCGATTTGAGGACAAATCCTTTTCAAGAGGAGGGGAATGATGTGAAATCACAAGCTGTCCAGGATTCTTGCATACCTCAAGTTCAAGTGCCTCAAGGTCTGATCACTTGTGCTCCTGTTAAGAAAAGTTTAAAAGAGTCATTGCAAGCTTTGGTATGAGCTATTCACGCGTCAAATAGAGATTTCAAGTTGTTTGAAGGTCTTCAAGTTGACGAACATCCATGTGTTACCCTACTACGAGTTGATCAAGACTTGGATGAATCGGATGATTGAAGAAATCCAGCTTAGTCGTTTGTTTCTTTCCTAGGGTTTAGGTCTAATAAAGTGACCAGCCTTGATTTGGTTTGGATCACATTAGTTATTAAGGTTAATTAGGTCATTATGTTAGCTATTTAATTCAGTTTTAGTTAGGGTTAAATTCGGCCAGCAAGCCAAGGGGGTAAAGCCGAACTTCCTTTTCCTTGTCTAGATAGGATTTGTTGTGTAAGGCTTATAAATAGCCACTCTTGTGACGATTTTTAGACAAGAATGATTCCAGAAAATTGAGAGAGTTTCTCTTTCTTGTTCCTTAGGAATGTCCTTGATACAAAGTGAGTGTGTCTCCTTTGTTCAAGTTTAGACTTATCAATCAAAGAACGCGTTTGACGCCACATACCAAGTAACTTGGAATCATGATTTGCAATGCGGTTGGCGACTATGGATGCATTTGTTTGAATCCTAGGAGGTGTTTGTGTCTTTTTGAATAACCCAACTATGGTGCGTTGGGGTCCAATGAATAGAGTTAAAATGCAAGCAGAAGACTCTCTAATAGTTAGACATGCCCGCGCCGAGTGGTCACGCTTAAGGAATATCATGGCAAGCGGCTCATAGAGCCTAAGAAGTCTCAAATTGATTCCAAACCGTGTGAGTCAAATGCCAACTTATGAATTAGGACTACAAAGTTGGTTGATTCTATGGTGGAAGAAATGATGCAAGTGCTGCGATCATACTTTGAGCAAAATAATCATGTTCCAGTCAATAGTTCAAAGATTGAAGATGCACGTATGAATGCTAGCAGTGAACATGCGCTTGACAATATTGAAGTTCCATCTACATTAGACTCTAGTCATGAACTATTAAGGAAATATATGGGATCAGTGATATTCCTGAGGGTGTTATAGAGTTAGTTGAGGTAAAAACCGGGAGTGCTGAGTATGAAAAATTGAATGAAGATTCTGAAGAGATGAGTGGGAGAAGTGAGCTGATTGTGAGTGAGAATGTGAGAACTTACGGTTTTTCTAATGAACTTACCTTTGCTTTATGTAGTGTTTCTTATTTTGTGCAGGTCAAGCAAGGTCAAGTAGAGTTAGTCATGCAATGTTCCATTCCAAAGTCACTTGTACAATCCATGAGTTTTCATGGAGTTTGCCTTCTTGGTGTTAGATCTATTTGGTATCAATTCATGGAGCACAATTCTGTCCAAACTAATGGAGCAGTGATTCGTGGTCATCTTGAAGGGAAAATTCCTGATTTTGATTCTCATTCTTTAACCTTGAATTACTCATCATCTTTGCCTTATTTTGAGCATAATTCTAGTTCTAACTCCAGTCTTTATCATATAGATTTTGAAGGCTGAAGTAATGCAATCGGGTTTTTAGTTGATGGAAGGAATCGTGAAGTTTCTAAGGGAGTTTTTACATTTAACTCTTGTGGTATACCCTCTTACCATTTAGCTAATGATGTTCCATTCCTTATATGTCCAATTTCTGGTTCAAAACAAGTTGAAAGTTATTTCATTTTTGTAGGTTGTAAGGCTGATCGTAATTTTCCAGTCTTTATTAAAGGAGTGCAAGCTGATTTTGTGCTTGTACCAGTCACATATGAAGTGTATAAACCAGCAGTGAATCACTGTTTTCCTAGCTTTCATTAGTCCATGGATTTGAGCAGCATTTCGCCGCCATTGATGTCTTCATCATTTGTTTGTTCACATGAAGATATTGCTAATTCTTACATGTTGCTACCAACAAATGCTGAGTTTCATGTTCCAAGTGATTTCATGAGCATTAAGAGGTTGTCCACACACCATGTTACTAGGATCGTGATCATCCATGTGTGTCCGTCCTTGCTCCATTTTAAATGTTCCAATGATTTGAGGACAAATCTATTCAAGAGGAGGGGAATGATACGAATCCTATGAGTTGTTCGTGTCTTTTTGAATGACCCAACCATGGTGCGTTGGAGTCTAATGAATAGAGTTAAAATGTGAGCAGAAAACTCTCCAATAGTTAGACGTGCCCGCACCGAATAGTCACGCTTAAGGAGCGATTTGGCACTAGTTAGGCGTGCCCACGCCAAATGGTCACGCCTAAAGAATTTATTTTCGTTTATTAGTTAATACGTGATTCCTTATGTTACTAGGTTTCTTTAGTTGCCTTTGTTGAATAACTTCGGCCTTAGGTCATGTTGACCAAATAGACTAGCCGAACCTAGGGTTAGATAGACAAAGTAGGGTCTAGTTAGTTTACTTTAAGTGAATCCAAATCTAATTAGGGTTTGAGTCTTGTAAGGCTATAAATAGCCAAGTTTTTCATTAGACAAGACAAGTTACACAAGAATGATTCTAGAAATTTGAGAGAGTTTCTCTTTCTTGTTCCTTAGAAACGTCCTTGATACAAAGTGAGTGTGTCTCCTTTGTTCAAGTTTAGACTTATCAATCAAAGAATGCGTTTGATTGTGGCATCTTTCTACAATTATATCAACGTTCGTTAACCACGTGATTAGCGGGTGAAGGTTCCGCTGCTTGTTTGTATCCATAACCTGCTCAAAATAGATCGTTCCGCTGTGTAGATAATTCGTTTCTTCAAGAGCGGGAGATTGGGATTCGCATTCGCATCAATAAACCAACTTCATTATCTGCTGCAAATCATCAAATTGTTCACCAATTGTGACCAATACTAAACATATCAAATTTTGTTATGATTGTCTCGAAAAATTTCATGATTTTCAACTAAGATGATAACTTTGAAATATTAAACTGAGAAAATAAGAGATTGTTTACCTAATTAGGGTATGATTTTTGTGATTTTGAGCAAAAAAAAAAAACACTTCAAAGTTTTCCTTCTGACTCCTTTTTCCTTCACTTTGACAAAATTACTCTGATGCAAAGGCCATCTCTTAACAGACTTAGTGAAAATATCCTTAAGAACAAACTTGTTTTTCTCTTTCTTTCCTGTGTGTTTTCTTTGATCTATCCAAGCCTTTCTTCTATACAATTGAAATATGGTCATTGTCAAGTTCGATCAATCTCAAAATGGCACCATTTGGTGTAGCAATTGGCGCCATTTTGTAATTCAAGTTTACTGTTCATTGTTTAACAATTAATTTCATAAATTAGTTACTAAATAGTAGATTAGTGCCCTAGTTACTCAATCCTTAGATATTAGTTTCTAATAAGAGATACCCTAATTTATATGTGATAATTCTATAAGTGAGCTTCCCAGAATGGCAAGAGGTGCATTTCGTTTAGATACGTTTGCTATCCCTTCAATTAGAAGACGTTCCATACGTTAGTTCATTTTGTCAAATCTTTTATGTATTCTTTGGAGGTTTGGGTCAATATCCCACTCCATTGTAATTTTTGGTTTCTTGCAAAATTAATAAAAATTAGGGGTGGCGTCCTCCCCCGTGAGCAGGGCTTGCCATTAAAAAAATTGAGGTTTTTGAAATTATCCCTTTTACCAGCTGGAGATACCGGAGTCTAACGCAAAGACCAATGACCCTACAACTGACCTCTCAAATTCATTGAAAGACTAGATAGGTAATGGTTTCTAATTTTTGTTTCAGAGACAAAAAGTGCATTTCTACAAGTTATACGGGTGATCAATAAACCTAAAATTCAATATCTAGTGGGAGTTCCTAGTCTTGAAAACCGTTTCCAAGACTAATAGCGGCCTCATAAAATCTTATTGTAGTTTGTTCTTTTTTTTTTAGATTTTTTTTTTCTATTGCCTATTTGACCCTTTCCTTTGTTCTTTTTGTAGAATTTGTTTCTTATTCTATTCTTTCATCTTATTTTTAATAAAATCAATAATTTTATTGTAATATCTGCACTATTCATTGAAAGTATGTCAAAACATGAAATAAAGACATACCAATCTAAAAATCAATGACACTAGATTTGGAACCAAAAAATATCTCCCGCTCGAGTGAACTATTGCAACCCAGTAGATTTGTGCATGTCTTCTTATAGTCAGATTTGATAAAAGCTATGTCAAACCCGAAGAAAAAAAATAATATGGCATAATAGCAAGAGAAGTTCAAGATTTGAGAAACCAAATGTATGAAATCTCTCAAACCTCACTAAATAATAATAAAAACTACAAAAACTCTCACAAGAAAATTGTGGGAGAAAACAAACTCTTACTAGAAAATTTTAAGAAAGAAGAAACTCTTATTAAAAAATTTTAGGATAGAAGAATGACTTGCTAAGAGACCCTATAAGAGAATTTATTCAACCAAGTGAAACAAAAACTAGAGAGATGTCAAACTTATGTGCACTTATCTCCAATAGTAGACTTGGGAGGAAGTTTTGACTTGCTTACTCTCTTCCCATCACATCAAATCCCTCAAAATAAAATTTGGAACGGTGGTGCTTGTGAAAAAATTGGATGGCTGCAAAACCAAATCTAGTACAAATGAAGCAAATCAAATGGAGGTCTATTTTTCTTGGGAAAAATCCCTAAACTCTGGATAGAAAGGAAGCACCTAATCTATGCTGAATTTTGTGGCTTCCATGCTTCCAACTACAATTGGCAAGTGAGTAAACCATCTCTATATTAGGAATTGAAAAGAATTTGGTAGAGTTGTTGGCGAAAGAAGAGAACTTCGCTTCCTCTGCCTTCTGTTTTTCCAGCTACAGGGAAGAAAATAATGGATGAAATAGCAGATGAGATCAATCTGTTAATTATAATCTAATGGGCCAACATCAGACAACACACAAACAACCCACATTAGTAAATAGCAGATACAATAGGCTATTCGGCCTCCTAGGATAAGAAAAGCATGAGGCCCATTAATGACAAGCGCTAAAACTCCATTTTCACAATGGGAGAACATATTTCTAACCCATCATATAAGACGGCTATAGTAAATGTAAAGAGAAGCAAAATTCCGTTGGGAGCAAAATTCCTCCTTCAAAGTATTGAGCGCGTGCCAACTGTCAACCAATGAGCAAGCCTAAATGTAAAGAGAAGCAAAATTCCATTGGTAACAAAATTCCTCCTTCAAAGAATTGAGCACGTGCCAACTATCAACCAATGAGCAAGCCACTTGTCAACAGGAGGAATTGCTATAGTGAAAACTATTCTCTTTTTATTATACTTGAAGGATGTAATAGAATCTTACAAGTCAACCGCTAGAATGCAATAAACACTACTCACTGTTTTCAATTTTCACAAACAAAACCACTTCACTAGCATCAAAAAACTTGACCAATTTTCTTGTTATATAGGCAAAAACAGAAGAATATTGGAAATGACAATTTCAGTCATCCAATCCTACCTACAACTCACATAATTAGTCTTTTTAATAAAGATATCCATGCTTCTTTGAGATGAGACATACCTGACACTCATTCATTGCTTTTGTGAATAGACAACAAAATTAACACAAAATATATATGTAGTTGCAATGTTTTATTTTGAAAATATTTAAACCTTAAAGTGCATGAGATCAACATAACAATAAAAATTAAGAACTGTAAATCAAAATAGAAAAATTTGCTAAATTGGTCCCTTATATTTAAAAAAAAAAAAAAAACTTTTCGCGTCCCTCATGTTCAAAATCAATCACAATAGTCTTTTAGATATAAAAAAGTCTGCTCAATTGGTCCCAATGCTCATTTTCATCCATTTCTCTAGCCAAAATTCGCATGCCTCTATCACGTGCCTATAATTTCAATGATAAAAATGAAAACACACTTAGATTCTTCTTAACACTAAACGTTAGCCAACAAAACTCTAATGTAAACCATGATTAAACAATTAAGTTCTTCCTTCTTATTTCACCCTAATGTAAAAGGTGCCGGCGACAAGGACGCAAAAGTCAGATTGCTTTTTACGTTATATGGTTCATTTCATCCTCAACAACACTAGTGAGTCACTGCCAAGGATAATGTCACAAAGATGCCAGACTTACTCCACAATTTGAGCAGTCGTACAAACTATCTTTTCACTCCATATCAAGAACCAATTTTTTCCGGTACAACCAAAATAAAATATGCTCAAACTTACTCCATAGTTTGGGTAGCCATAAAATCTCCTTCTTGTATTTGTAGGTTGCCAAGGGGTCACAATCCTGGACTACTCATGATCAGATAGTTATTACCTATAATGATAAAAAGATAAATATTGATAGAAAATGACAAGTCAATATAGCATTTATATACCCGTAGGAATCTTTGCCACAATCACTTCAATCATTGTTTACTTCTATTATACTCTTCAGTGGGTGAGTTTCTTAGATCTCTTTTCTTGCATTTCTTCTACTACTTGCTGGTGACCTCATTGAAATTTTCTTCTCTGATTAGGGGTTTGGTGGCTGAAATTAGAATTTTCATAGTTGAAATGGGAAAGGGGAAGAAAGAGTGATTCCATTTTTAGTTGGGGATTTGGTGACTGAAAAAACAAAGAAAAAGAAAAGGAGGAAATGAAATGTGCTTCATTTTTGCTCTTGAAATTAATTATGGGCACGTGACATAGGCATGCGTTCTTTGGCTAGAGAAGTTCACTAGAACGAGTATTGAGACCAATACTATTGTAGCTAATTTTTGAATGTGCGGGGCCAATTTGACAAATTTTCCATCTAAATATTTTTGGGTTGCCTTGGATAGTGACTAAAATTGGGGCCACAGGAAAAGATCTTAGATTTAGATTCCACTTCTCCAAACTTGCTTCATAAATCCAACTAATCCCCTCCTAAGTACCCAAAAAAAATTTGAATATATTCGGTTTACATTGTTGTGACATACATTGAAATAATGTGCGGCAAACACGTGTGCGTAACTATTTATGCACATAATGTTACTATTAATGTGCTTTCGTCGGAGAAGAGGAGCTTTTGATAGTTCGGGAATATTATCATTTAGACATCACCAAAAGAAGATTTTTTATTGTAGTACCATGAGAATTTTATCATTTAGATATCACAAAAATGAGAAAATCTGATTCTACTTCCAAATAACAATTTTATAAGCAGTTGCTGTGGTAAGCATACAATGTAACAACAAATAAAATCAAATTGTCTTGAATCCATCATGCCACCAAACAATTGGTAATAGCAAAATTCGAGTTTTTGGCTTTCATCAACCAAGGCATCACGCAACGTCCTACAAGTCCACATGATGAAACTTAGTTAGGGGTGGCCACGGTTACAGAACTGTCGGTTCCGGTTTAAAAAGTGATGGTTCCGATTCTTTTAAAATGTGGAATCTGAACCAAGTTTTATAGGGACAGTTACAGTTATAGTTACAGTTCCTCAACTTCCGATTTCGGTCTGGTTTCGATTTCAATTTCTTCTGGTTCCGGTTCCGGTTTCAATTCTTCTAGTTATATTAAAATACTTATTATTACAAAATTGATTTTAAGTAAATATGACAACGAGTATAGGAAAAAAATAAATTTTATTATATTATCATTTGGCAAGGAAAAAGAAAAAATACATATATTCTTGATTTAGCAAATTGCTATTTTTTAATTTAATGAAGATTATTTTCTTGATTTTTTTAAAAAATAAGCTTTTGTGAATTTGCCACAATGGCTAGTCAAACTCAAAATATCATGAAGTCCTAGTTTAATACTTTGATTAATTTAACTTTAACACTTTGATTAGATTGGATTTGGATCTAAATCAATTATTACTATATTTACTAATGAATTGGGATAATAAATTAGTGAACTAAAACAGATGCTATTGGTATTAAGTGCTGACTATTAAAATTAAACTTTAAATTGAATCAAAGAAATCCAATTATTCAGAATATAAGTGTATTTTTAGACGGTTTGATCGGGTCTTGAACCACCGGTTCCGGTTCAATTTTTTTGTGAAGCTGAACTTTAACCTTTAATTACAGTTATAGTTCCAGTTCCGATTTCTCAAATCCGATTCAGATTCTGGTTTAACAAACTACCAGTCCAGTTCTGGTTCAAAACTGAACCGTGCCCACCCCTAACCTCAATGTGCACGTCTTGAAGGGAAGCAACAAAGTCGATCCTCATCAGTAATAACTTAAGTTTTGCCTCTTTACTATTAAGCCTTTTGCATTTGGATATTCAGACGAAGTTATTTGCCACCCTAGTTGGATTTTGAGATTGCTGTGAGCGCTAATACTGAGAAGCATATGCAATACTTGCTCAAGTTTGAAGAAAGAAATTGAGAGATAATTCTGGTAACAATCACAAAACACGCTTTGGATATAATTTAGCTTAGAAAAGTGTTTATCTTCATGAGACTTTTTCCCCCCTTTCTGGTGATGCCCGGTGAAAACTTTGTACTCCTTCCGTCCCACTTTGTTAGGGCTGTTTTCCTTTTTCATTTGTCCCAAATTGTAGTCCACTTTTCAATTATAGAATATAGTTAACCCATAATTTCTCTAAAATGCCCTTAATTAATGGAAGTTGTTGTTTAGTACCACCTTCTTTATTTAATGCAGTTAATTTTTTCAAAATGTCTTGAGATATGAAAAGTCAAGTTTTGGAATCATTCCAATCTTATTTCGATTAGTAGGAAAATAAAAAGTCATCATTGTCTTTCTTTATCATTTAATGCAAGCATTAGTCATACTATATTTAATTAAGGGCATTTTAAGAAGACACAAATATTTCTACAACATTACCTAATTTTTCTTAATCTGTGTGAAAAAAAAAACTAAGTCTAACAAAGTGGAACGGAGAGAGTATTTTCATTTTAAGGAAACATAAGAAAGCAATTCACTGCTTAGCAATATTTAAGCTGATTAGTTCTGCTAAAGTAATTAGTGCTGAAAATTAATAAAGAAGGTCAAATAATGATACATGTACAAAAATAGAATTTCAAATTTGCAAATTAATTATGTAGAAATATTCTAAACAGAAGATCACCTTTTTGCGGTTTGCTGTTCTCATTTTTAACTTAGTTTGGTAAATTAACAAATTTAGAACACTTTTCATTAAATAATTCTTCAATAAAAGTACATTTTGTAAAAGGGCAACCAGAAATGTTAATTGCAACTGTTTGAAGAAAAAAGTTGTATTGAAAAGATCAAACCAATTGATACTTTGCCACGAGCAGCGCTTTGCTTTTAAACGAGATAAAATAGAAGTGTGAGAAATGAAGAAATAACAAAGAAAGTAGGCCGGAAATGATATAAGGAATGAGGCAGAGTATTGGCCGCAAAAGCTAACCAATCCCCACACTACCCCAACCCATCCCCCCTCCCCCCTTTCTTTCTCCAAGCCCAAAAAAAGGTACCATCAAATCAAACTGTCGCCCATCAGTCTCTCTCTCTTTTTCCATTTTCCTCCCTTCTAAACAATTCTTCCAGTGTTTCCTCCTTTCTTCGTCACCCACACAAAATCTACCCTAACGAAGCCAAATAGGCACTGGACACTCTAATCCCCTCAATTTTGTGTTAATCTCCAGAACATAATTGTTAAAATAATGCACAAAGCTCCTATCATTAACAGAGATTAACAAGCAGAAGTTGACAAGCTTAAAAAGTACAATCTTGAACTAAAAGCATACAGTAATTATTCAGTTGAGTGACCATATATCCCTCCACACAATCTCAAGCAGCAGCAACTAGCAATTTTTTAAAGGCCTATTAGACAGAATACAACAGCTAGGAACAGCAAATACATGAAACCATACAATTTTCAAGATGAAACTAGAAGCAGTTCCATCAGAAAATATAGTCTGGCAACTGCAATGGAAACCTTGCCACTTCCGCTTGAAAAGGGCTACCTTTTGGATCTGCCAATCTGCAGGACCGGGGGCGGGTGGGGGGAGGAGGATTATTGAGAATTCAAGCAACATCCAAACATGGAACCATCATAACACTATCATTCCCCCAGGTAACATCAAAGCCAAAGGTATGCAACAAATTTAAACACATCAAAGCCAAAGGTATGCAACAAATTTAAACACATGCAGCCCGAGTAACTCCAAAGTTCCATATATTTGATCAAGAGCTGCAATCTCCAGCCAAAAGAAATTAAACAGTTTTTCCAATCAGTCAAGAGACTTGGTTCAATGCAATGACCACATCAAGGGATCTGAAAAACTATTAACAAAATCTGGTCCTAGACAGCTCTTTAAGGTACCTGACCAATATAAATTCTTCTTTAGCTTCCATCTTACAAAGTAATTCATTAACTGAAAAACACTAGACTGCATAAAAAGCAGAAGAGAGCTCTTTGGCCTCTAAATGACAAGTTTAGATACAAAATATCACCCTACAGAGACTCCTGGAAATCAAAATCCCATTGAAACACAATAACTATTAGTCTTTTAGATACTTCAAAATAACATAGTTTTTGATGCACCAGAATGCATCAACTGGCAAAACTTAACAACTTTCCCTTATGTAACTTACAAACAGGATCAATCTATTTTTCAACTTCCCGTTAAGCAGCCTTCCCATTAAGCAGCCCTGAATGAAAAAGCTTCAGTTTTACGTTACTAGTAACTTCTACTTCATTCACTTTTCCTTTTCCCCTTGTCGCCCCATTTAAAGCAGAACATTTGCCTTTAATAAGAATAGCTTCAGAACCATAAATAAGTACATTAAAAATAATTAGGAACCAGAGTGATAGAGATCATCGACCAAATAACAAATAAACTTGAAGCCAGCTAAGCACACATAAGAGAACAGTTCTTCAGAATATGAAAAACTGTGTAGTTGATAGTCCAGATACACACTTCTCCCAAGTTGCAACAAATGATGCAAAAAGAAAGTGCAACTACTATGCTTATGCACTCAACAAACAGCTCAAAAAAAAGTGCAAAATCACGCATTTTCGAAAATGCATTCCAGCATTTGTTTTGCGCTCCTTGGATGTTAAGTAGCCTGTTTGGTAAATAGATAGGTTAGTTTAATGGTTTCTTAAGTTGGGAGTCCATCCTATGAGGTTAAGGTTTCTTCTGAATCACTATAGTAAATCGAGGCATTTCAGTAACTTGCAATTTTGAAGCTTTTAGCAGCCAGACATAAAGTCAAATGAGGAATCTTCTGTGATTTGGAAGCAGTATGATTATTAAAAAAGAAGTCCTGCTCCTATTGGCAAATTCACATTGAGGTAAAATTTGTTTAAAGAGTAGTGTTATTTTACTTCTCAACCGAGAGAAGACAGATTTTCTTACCTCATTAAAATTCCTACAGACTTGATGTCTTCCTTAGGTTGTGTGGTAGAATGTAGCACTCTGTGTGATGCCTAAAGGCTCCTATCAGTGATATTCCTAGAACTCCTTATTCATTTTTGCTCCCAATCAATCTTCTGTGGTTTCTCTTTGCATTTTCTGTTTTGGCTCTTGTTGATCTTACTTCCTCCACTTCTCTATCATGTACTTCCAAGCCTTCCACAGTCTATCTACAGCTGTTGGCATACCAACTGCTTTGGTGCATAATATGTTGTAGTATCTAATATTAACCGTAACAAGAGATATTATTGCTCATTCTGTGTCTTGACACTCATGGAGTCACGTAGAACAAACAGATTAATGAAGTGAAAATGTAAACATCCATACTACCGACAGTCAACTTGGGTTACCTTCCGGGGACAAAGGTGAAAGAGCCTTCAATAGAACCTGGCAAAGATGATAAAAATGTGCAGCTCTCGTAGACGAATTCTTCCTCTCCTGGACACAGAAGCGGAAACTGTAGGAAGCATAAACAATAAATCTCAGCACAAACCTTTCACCTGCATTTGCCTCGTTAAATCACCAAACTAAGCATCACTGTGCCCAACATGACAGGAGTACAAACTAAGAATAAATGTTAAAGCCTTTCCATCAATGAGAAAAGTCAAAACTAAAGGCTTGTTCTCAAATGCTTCAGATGTTCAAAAGCAGAATCAGAAGCCAAAAGCACCTCTTATGCCGCTTCTGATTTTCAGCTTTTTACCCACAGAAAAGCTGAAAGAATTTGAAAACTAATTCAGAAGAGAAGAAATTAGCTTTTCTAAAATCAGGTGTCCATAATCATTGATAACAGCAAATAACAATTGGTGAATATCATGAGAACCAGTAAGAATAAAATTTCCACCTTTCCAATAACAGCTTCACCATTTACGTTGTCGACGACAGCATCACCGACACGGATGACCCAGTGTCTCCAATAGAGCTGGCAAGGGCCAAAGTTCATACCTCTGATGATGCATCCCTCAGGCAAAAGAGACATACGGACAGAATAAGCAAACAAATATTTATCATCTTCATCCTCAAGGCTACTACCCTCGGGCACAAATACAGCAGAAGCTCGAACCTTAAGAAAATGTCAGAATTTTCAGCTATATGGAGCAAAACTACCAGCAAAAATAGCAGTCAAAAGAAATAACACCGGATTTGGAGAAAAAACTAGGGATATCTCCAAACAAATACATCAGTTTATACTTTATGACAAGGAAAGAGCTGAACCCCCAATAGATGGGCGAATAAAATACCTTTACGCCATTTGTTATAGCAGTGCAACAAAGAGGAGGTAATTCTGCAAACAGGTTGATGCCTCTGAATTCACCATCTTGACGTACTTTAATAATGCCACTTTCCAAGCGTCGGCAGTGTTCTTCTAGCCACAATAAAAGAGCATCTTGCACCTGACTACCCTTTCTATCATTTAGTAACCTTATCAATGATCCTGGTACACAAGGAATCATTTCCCCATCTGTGAAGAGATTCCGTGTACCGACATGAAGTTGACCACTTTGACAGTTTAGGAAGAAAGGCTTCTCCCTGTAAGTGGAAGAAGCCGCAACAACGATATATTTGGATCTGCTGTTTAATAACCCAAGCTGTCGTATATAATCCTCTGTTTCCTCAACTACCCGATCCAATGGCAACAGAAACACATTGACCTGGTGTTCATAAAATGAGTAGCCTCCGATAAGACCCAACAAACTCTGAGGAACGCAACCAGTTAAATTATCAGCTTTTAATTCTTGGCCATCACAGAAACGATAAAGAACCCTGGTAGGAAGAGGCAGTTTTACTTTCAAACTCATCTCCAGTGCATTTATTTCCTCCTCAGACGCACCTCTACGCAGGGTAGCCAATATTTCTGGGAAATTTGCAGTGGACCAGTTTTTAAGTCTGTCCCAACATCTTTTAACCCGCGTCACCAGGGTCCATGGATACATATGAAAAGCATCATGCCATGCTCCATAAGCTTCCTGTGCATAAACTAAAGTGTAAACATATAACTCTAGCCTACATAAGAAAAGATTATACTGGTCATAAATAACACTAACAGAATCCCCATATCTTGCAGACAGCCTACACGGCATCTGAGACACTTACTTCAAGTCAAATAACAAGTGCTACAGTTTCTGCTCAAGCCAATAAATCAAATTGACAAGTTAAAATTTTTAGTTTCTGAAGGGAACAATTGCCGGAGTACTCAAGATACCTTATCGCGCATGCAAATGAAAGTCATACACAAAAAGGGGAGAGATAGAGAGACAGGGATAGTATCAGAATGAGTTCTGTAAAAAGCAGCTAATTAGAGAGTCATGATTTTATTCAAAGCCAAAAAGCACATGCATAAGCAAGAATACAGTTTTCAAAAGGAATCAAGACAAGCTAATCTTCTAATCTTCTATTTCTTTTAGAAAAGTACAAAACTTCCTGTAATCTTGACAGTGGCACAACACTGGCCCTATTAGTAGCCAAAGAAGTCTGGTGAAATGACACCTTTAAATTTTCTCTTCCTTCTTTAAAAGTGACTAAATAGTTGCAATCATGCCAAAAGAGCTGACTATCATTTTAAAATGCAATCACATTACTCACATGAAACAAAGACAGTTCGATTGGCTTAGTGTGCAATGCCACGAGCATATCTTCAAGTATATGTTGTGAGATGACTTCTTGATTGTGCCAACTATTTTCAGTTAATCCAAATCAATGGGATAGAAAATTCCTCTTCTTCAATTTACATAGATAATTACTACATTTTCTCCATCTTTTTCCAGATTAAACATTCCTAGCTCTTCCTACCTCTTTTGAAGTGATTAAACAGTTGCAATCATGCCACAAACAACTGACAATCAACTTTTAATGCTTTCACATTACTCACATGAAACAAAGATAATTAATTTGGTTCCCTTGTTGTGCAATATAAGTGGTAAGATGACTTCATGCTGTGCCAACTTTGTTCAGCTAATGCAAAGCAATGGGATAGAAATTTCATCTTCTTCATCTTACATCAATAATTGCTGCATTTTTCTTCTCTCTCTCTCTCTCTTTTTTTTTTTTTTTTTTTTGGTGCAGGTTAAACGTTCCTAATAAAAGATCTACACAATATGCCATCATAAATAATCTGGACAGGGTGTTCAGTAATGTAGAATTCCATCACCTTACTTATCCAGAACATCCCCCAAAGAAAAACAATAGAAAACAAACAAAACATAAATAAATAAAGCTCCAAAAAATGAATACCAATTCAGGATCTAAACAAATACAAAACAGACAAAATTCTTCTAGATACACATATGGATGATAACTTCCATTTCCAAAACAATAAAATGAAGCTCCAACCGATTTCGTCCATGGCTCATGGACAATTACCACACCTCCTCTAAACCCACCGAAGAAAATAAGACACAACCAAATTGAACAAACCAAGTGAACTAACAAATGATAAGATCTACTTCTAAGCTTCCATAACCATGGCTGCCATACAATTAAAACTAACAAATTCTCACATGTTAGAAGGCCATAGGAATCTCTCACTAATAACTGGTACTCTATATACACAACTAAACATAATTACACACATACCAGCATAAACACCAACTTTGGTCTTATGTGAACACAAAATAGTCTACATTTTACACAAAAGCCAGTACAAATGGAGTCTATAAACAGCAGAATTGTTATTGGCACTCTCATTTTTGTTAACCTCGACTGTCTTGACTTTTCTAGTCATGTAAAAGGATAAAAATAACCCAATTTGACAAGGAAGTTCCCATGAATAAAATGAAATAATGGGGCATATTTTTGTGTAATTACAGGAGTTTTAGTGACAGACATGGGAGTTCCTATAATATTCTCAATTAAAACAAACAGCTGAATATTTTTCTTTTAACTAATTTTTTCTTCACCTAAATCAATCCAATTTCAAACCAACCAAATATGCATCATTGCATAAATTTTCATACAGTCGCATACAGAAAATTGCGTAAAAGCTGAAATTCTTTTGCCCTTTTCACTAATTTTTTTTACTTCATCAAAATTCAACCCAATTGCCCAGGAGAAAAAAATTAAACAACATTGAAAAATGCATACATGCTGAAAATTTTGCCCTCTTCACTAATTTTTCCTTCATCAAAATTCAACCCGCATCCCCACGGAAAAACACATTTTCCACATCATTACCTAAATCTTCATACAGAAAATTGCATAAAAGCTGAAAATTTTGCCCTTTTCACCGATTTTTCCTTCATCAAAATTCAACCCAATTTCCAACAAAAACACTAAATCTCCTCATGACTCCAATAGATACAGAAAAATGGATAACATGATCAAAAATCTGTACCTTGAAGGTCGAAGTGGGGTTTCCCACGGGGTCAAGTGGAGAATTGAGCTGAAGCTCGTCGGAACAAAATTTGGACCAAAGGGAATCATCGTCGGAAGCCCATGTCCGAAACCGTCGGCTCACACACGCCACTGATGCGGCGTCGTTTGGTGCCAGTTTGGAGAGGATTACGTGCATCGCTAATCCCCCAACGCTTTCCAACGCCGCCATTTTATTTTTGTTGCTCTTCCTTTTTCCAGATAATTTATACTAATCTAATTCCATGAGAAGAATCTGTATTTCTCCTCTGTGAAACGAAGAATGACTCGGTGAACTCGGCAATAGACGAGTCTCGGTAGTGAGTCGACTGACTAGTGAGTTGAGGGGTACTCACCGGAACTTATAGAACCAAGCTTTGGCTTTGGACCGAGCTTGAGTCAAATATAATGGAGTTTAAACAAAAATTTAAAAATCAATTATAAAACTTTTGGATAGAATAGACATTTTCTTTAAAATATCCACCAGTTAAATAAATGATCTGTATGATCAATCAAGTATTGGAGTCAATTGATGATTTGTTACTCATCTCCAAAAATTCTCAATCTGAGAAGGTTCTTGAATTCCTAAGAAATACAATAGTGTAACTCATGAGGTAATGAGTATGCTGTTTCAATTCAAGATGAAGTTTCGTAAGATTCCTCACTCCTCTTTGTATTATCCGCTCTTAAAGTGGAATTTTTATCTATTAATAGATAAATCATCTCATTTTGCTTCCCAAAAAAAAAGATAAATCCTTTGTACATTATTCTATTGAATCACTAGTTTTATACTTGTTCTTTGAACGGAACTCATCACAAAATAATAAAAGTATTTAAGAAAAATTATAAAAATGTCTGTATAAAATACAAATTTAATATATAAGCAATACAATTTTATTAATTTATTTTCTGTTAGACAAGTCAATGTCATTTTCTCTCACATTTGTAGGCTAAGTTCGCCTCATTGTTAGTTTTATCACTGCCAGCAACTTGAATATCTTTTAAAAGATTACTAGGAGGTGAACAGCGCGCGATGCGCAGTGTAACTTTCAAGTGTGCCCAGAAAATGCCCAGACATTTATGTTTGAATAGCATGCACTGTTGCGGTGAGACTTTCAAGTTTGCCCAAAAAATGCCCAGACAATTAAGTTGGGATAGAATGCACTGTAGTTAACCATAACAATATGTCTATGGTTATCTATTTATAATTTGATTAAGCAATTGAAATTAGTAATGCGGCAAGAAACTATGAAAAGATTAAAATTTTCTGTTTAACACAATGAGGAAAAGAAATGAATGAGAAATAGTAGAGGCAAATAGATAATGAAGGTGATTAAGATGTGCCTTGTTTATCAATAGCATGCTAAGAAGATAAACAAAGCAAACATTTGAATCTTATTAAAGCATAGAAAAATAATATATTAGGCCATCAAATCTAAAGCATAGGAGATGTGAGAGATCAATAAGAAACAAAATAAGAAAAACAAAGCGTGAGAATTAGAAGGAAGTGAAGAAATTTATTTCCCAAACAATAACCAGGCATTAAGTATTAAACATCTGAATGCATTTCCAAAATTTCACATCGAGTTCATACTAATGCAATACTTCTTCAAGCAAAATAGATTAATTTGTAACGTCATCAAATACAAAGGACCTAAAACTCAAAATATCAAACAACTAATCGTCCCCCTACACGGTGGACTGCATCTTAAAACAACCATGAATATCAAGAAATCATTGACATGCGTGAGACAATAGGTTCTAAAAATATGTCAATGAGATCATATGCTGCTATCACCTTCACTTCCAATATCATATGCTCAACCTGAAATTTTGCAAGATTAAAGAAGTTAATTTATCTTCTCAATCAAAAAGTAGAGAAATTAACAGCAAAGATTAAACTACAAAAAAGGTCATATTCTACTAACATGCAAATATAATATGGCATACAAAGGAGAAGTAACAGTTTTAAACTTTCATTAGTCACCCTTTCTTAACTTCCTAGACGTTAGACATTAACAAAACAGCAGACTGCATAATACACACAATTACAACATGTATCCATATGTAGACAATGTAACAACTATAGTTAGGCCGGGAAGAGAACACCATAAATGCTAAAACAATCTAAAACAGAATTAAATCCAAAAGAAAAGAAATGCATAAAAGCAAAATTGATTATAGCAATTTTTTAAACATTTGATATTAATGCTTCATCAAAAAATTGTATAAAATGATTTGACAAGTCAAAAAGACCACCAAACCTTTTGAGTAACACATTTGCTGTCTTCTAGGTACAAAAAACTCCTACAAATCGTAACAAATCTATAGAAATTAGTATGGTATTTTTTTGGAGTATATTTTACAGGATCCTGAAAAGCTCTTTCTTTTTTGATTTTAAAACTTTAGATTTTCTTTTTTCCTTAGAGATATTGGTAGATTCTAGTTGTCAAACTGAAAGAAAGAGAGAGAAGCCATAAGGAAATCATCTAAAATAACTTAAACATCAGGTTTTAACAAGGAACCACCAAGTTTTCATTTCAGTTTGAAACTTAAGAGGCGCTATAAAAAAAATTGCAATGTACCACAAAGGGGACCGAAATACACATTTATATCCATGAGACCGAAATACACATTTATCTCAAGAATTCTACATAAACAATATGTCTTCAAGCTATGGCAGGGCAATGATCAACTGATGGAAGAAAAGCAAGGGAAAAACAACATTGGACAAGATTAAATGAACCATATGTTATTTTAAGATGTTTATATAGTAGTTTAATTAATGTAGGTACCAAGGTTGTTGAGAAAAAGATTAGGGCCACCAAGACAAAGAAGAAGTGTCACCAAAGGGTATCCAAACTTGAACATAAAAGGATTTTCTAGGCTCAGAAAAGGAAATGAAACAAAGATAAGCATTTGTAGAACCAAAACTAAAAGAAAACCAAGTATCAATTTGTTATTTCTTAAGAAACAACCAACCAAAAAGTCTTTCATATTATCAACAATAATAACCAATGGAAATTTCATAGGAGGACATGCTACAGCCGAGTATCAGTGTTATGTGTTACCAAATTAGTTATTGAACTTCTCTTTAGTAAGAGTTATCAGAGACAAAATTACAACCAAAATCATTCAACATCTTATACAAGTGAACAAGAATAATGCATGGCACTAAAGTAACCATGCACAAGATCCCCCAATAAAGTGTGGTTTGTTTTTTTATTTTTTCGACGGTCAGAAAAGAACTGAAAAGTAGAAGAAACAAGAAAAAGAATTCAATTACATACAAGCCAAATACCATATCCTAAACATAAAGATACTGAGGGGATCCCGTTACTAAGATCAGCCCATGTTAAATTTAGAATATCATTCAAACTAACTTTAACCATATGGGCAAGAAACAAATCCAGATCTATTTACAGTATATTCAATTGATATTCTGCTTACCTGATCCAAGACAAAGCACCAAGCAAGTGTGTAGGTAGAAGCTCCACTGCAAAAGAAAAATAAAAAATTTTAGAAAAAGCAAAATCAACCAATAAGTTTTGCTGATATTCTCTTGATAGCTTCAATTCATAGAGAAGGCATTCAAAAAACAAAAGGAAAAATTTCAGGGAAAAAATAGATTTGCAGGTGCTTGAGAAAAACACAAGAAAAAGGAGCAAAAACTGGGTGTTCAAGTGTTGTTTATCTATTCTAAAATGATTCTTTAGAGAGGAAAAAATTGAAAGAAAATGTAAAGGAACGAGGTAAAATTAATAACACATATACAAGAGGCTGATCAACTTGCACATACAGAACAACTGAAATACAGTCAATCATAAGTGCGCCAAAACTTATCACATACTACGATCAACTATGACTCACTTGGGAATTAGAAGTTGAAAAAATTCATTACAACATGCATTTCTTAAATAAAATCTAGCAAAACAAAGAAGAGAAGTAGATCAAAAGGAAAAGAAATACTGAGGGAAAGGGGTGAGAGGAAGTAGAAAATGGAAGTGTTATTACCCACTTGGAAAGGCAGAATTGAGAATCAATGTATATGGACAATGAAAGCATGAGCTTGGATGAGATCATTTTATACTCTAATGCATAGGAACATCTTGTAGGCTATAGAATTGAGAACTGATCCAGTTGGTCAGAGGTTGACGAGTTCCCATATTCTCAAAATTAGAATACCATATTCCCCTTTTCACTAATATTTTGATTGCTATTGAGTCTCAAGAAATGCACTAAATCATCATAATTAAATTCTCAAAAACAGCGAAATGTTGGACAGAGGACCTGATTAAAGAAGAATTGAGTGTAGAAGAACCATGCTTCTGAGGAAAAATAAAAGTAATGATTAAGTGCTATATCTTGCAGACCAAGGCCATTATTTTTCCCTCTTCCATGACTACTAAGAACCTGTTTCCTTCAAATTTGATTGTGTGAAACATATGTTTCAACAGGTATATCTATCGTCTCAGTATTCATTGTAGCACAACAATGTGGTTGAGACATGGAAGAGTTGACAGTAAATAATTCATATTATGTTGCTATATAAGAGCAATTTTTTTCTTAGTAATACCCCAACATTTGAAGCCTAGTGAAATAGCTCATCTATCATATCAGAGCCTCCATTTATTTTCTTTTTCGTATCATTTCCAAACATGCAAAACATAGAGTTAACTCTGAAATAGAGTAAACAATAACAAAAAACAATGATGACTAAAAGTTTCACCAGTATCAACAAACGCAAAGCATATTGAAGCATCCCATAGTCACATAAAGTAGGCAAAAAGGGGGAAAAAACAGAGAGAGAGAGAGAGAGACAGACAGCATGAGTACGTTTACCTTAATAAAACAATGTCAGCCATTTTTCCTGCTTGTCCCCAATCCTAGAAAAAGGCTACCTTTCTTCTAGCCATATTGCCATAATCTGGAGCAGTTTTTTAAAATGACCGAAGATAATCTCCAATTTTTTGCACCTGTAACATTGGGAAAAATTACAATTAGACAACTAAATCCAGACAAAATAAAAAAGAACAAAAAGGCTAGAAAAGTTACGAGACAGGAAGGAGGAAAAGACTTTAAAAGAAAAAATCAAACCTAAAAATACTGAAAATCATTACAAAAGAGTCTTTGGAAAAACTGCTACAAAGAAAGTCTCAACAAAAAATTTAGGCTGCTGACAAAAATGTTTCAGCATAAAATATAGTGTGCTGCGGAAAAAATGTCTCCAGGCTATAGATTATTGATGAAAAAAATGTCTGTGAACAACACAAAAAAAAATAAAGGAAAAAAAATAAAGGAATATACCATGAAAGCTTAGTGAAGGAAAGTGCCTCAATTTCTTTGCTCGCTCTCCCTGAACAACAAAATAAAAAAAGTTACCCATATCAGATTTATATATACATATATAAAGTAACATATAAAAGAATAAACAGATCAACTTCCAGAAAAATTAAAAATAGCGAAAAAACATTCACCTTGAGAAGAGAATGAAACAAATCCTTCATATTCTACATATCTTTATAGATCTTAATCACTCGTCCTGCAAAAAAAAAATGTATTTTACAAGAAAGTTATGTTTAAAAAAAAACAAAATAGTGGTAAGAAACCACCAACTTTGGGCAATGATCTCTCGGTGACTTTGGTAAAAAAAAAAAAAAAAAAGAAAAGTCATGAAAGATGGATGGAGAGAGCAGAGTCATTTACCTGGTTTGCATAGCTCTTATGGGGCATACCATTTGTGTACCTTGACAAAGTAATCTCAATAATGCCCATATTTTCTTTTCTAAACATTCCGAAAGATGGAAAGCTGCTTCTCACTTTTCTTCTTTAAATTCCTATTTTAATAGAGAAACTTACAGCACCAAATCAAGCTGGAGCTTAGTTGTTTCCCTTCATCTAGCTCACCAAATTATTTTCATTTCAAAGATTAGCTATGAAATTTTTTTTTGTTGAACTATAAAACAAAATGTTACAAAACTTCTTTAAATTAAAAAAAAAAAACTTACAGACCGGATCAGGGTGAAGACCCACACTTTTCCTTAGATCTGCTTATTCTCCTTCTCATATTCTTCTTCTGACCAGGAAACAGATTAAAAAAAACAAACACACGTAACCAACTTAGTTTCACAGATATTTGTAAATATAATATATGATTTCAAGCCAGAAAAAAAAAAGAAATGAAAAGATAGTAAAATTCAATGACTTTGAGCGATGATCTTTCGGTGGCTCAAGTGAAAAAGGAGTAGAGACTCATGGAAGATAACAGAGAAAAAAAGAGAGCCATTTACCTAAAAACAAAACATGATGATGGGCGAAATAGCTAGATTGGAGATGGTAAATTTGTTTTTTCTAACCTTTTTTTCCTCTATTGGGAAAGGGTAAAGGGAAAGATGGGGAGAAACAATGAAGAACAGTGACCAAACTTTTAGGGTCTGCAATAGAGATTCAACATGAAAATAAATTTTCCCACAATTATCAACTCAAAATACTCTCTCACTTGAGAAAGGCTAATGGGAATAAATCTTTTGCCTTGTTTAAGTGTTCTTGCTGCATAACCTGAAATAAATCAAGCTGGCCTATTTGAAATCGTGGGAAATTAAAAAAAAGAAGGAAGAATTAAAGCGAGATCAAAAGATATTACGTAGATTATGGAACTAACCTCAAAATATGGACACTTGAGTTTTTTTCACCATATGTATTGCTTTTTGTGGGTCAATTTTTGAACGTGCACCTGCATAGACTATACGCTTCAGAAAAGGTTAAAAAAAAAGAAAAAAGAGACCATCTTTTAAGAGTCAAAAGTGGAAAAAATTAATTATAAATAAAATAAAATTGAAATCAAATCAGATATTGAGAGTCTTTTCCCAAGAGGTTGTTTTCCAATACTGATCTCCTGTAATAATTATTGAATCTGAGAGTTCCAGCTAGCCATAGAGAAAATTCAAATTTAACTTCCAATCACATTAAGATTAAAAAAGGGAAAACAAAAAACCAATCAGATAAAAGATTAGAAAATTAAAATTAATTATGACTTTTTTGCACCTTAAGCTAGTGAACTGTAGAGTTCTTTTCCTAAATACATATTTTGCTACATGGAATTTGTGATGATGTTAGATAAGTTTATCTATCTTATAACAATCTTTTCTACTTTCTAGTGTAGCTTTCTTTCCTGAATGCTTTCTTTCTTTTCTTTTTTTTTTCCCCAATAGAACAACCTCAAAGATGGCTATAGTCTTCTCTTTGGCTTTTTAGGGTGGAACCATGATAAAGTTGTGTGCTTAACTTTTAGTTGTCATTCCTAATTCAAAGATCAAATTCCATGTTCAAAATTCTGCTTACCACCATATCTTTTGTTTTAATCTGGTGATGTTAGAAACAGATCTTACAATAGGTCTCATTTTATTGTCTTTAGTTTTTTAACTTTGTGAAATTTATGGTCATGTTAAATCCTTTTTTCTTGCTTCTTCATAAGTTGCACACTGCTTGCCAATGGAAAGTGTTATTAATGACATGATTTTTTTTTGTAACATTTAAAGTAAATTGTGCTCAATTCATAAATGGACTCTTAATTTAGGTGGAACAAACTTGTTCAGATACCTTTTACGGATGGTGATAATGGGGTTTCAAATTGGCCTAATCAATCTAAAATCAATTATACTATGACTTCAATCTAGCAATGACAAGAAAGGCACGTAAGGCTATCTAGAAAAACCATTCATTCCAATATTCCTTCCATATTATATGTAGCTTACAATTTTACTTTTTTTTTACATGTTTCTGCATACCAATTTTGGTTCTTCTATCTGAAAATGTTTAGGGGACACCAAGATACTATATCATAATATCTATTAGCATGAAAAACATAGTACAGCAGCAACGGATACAAAGGGCAAAAAAATTCAAGTGACTCACCAGGCAGTCCAGATTTCAGTAAACATTTTTGTTTTGTAAGGCATATTTGGAACAAAACCTTCACAGTAGAAACCACTGCAAGCATCTATCTGCAATATAATAACAAAGAATATGTTAAGACTAAGAACAGAAAATGGAATACTTCCACAGATCCAACTTCAAGAGAGGAGCTGGAATAAAAAGACATTGAATTCAACAGCTGAATACAAAATTCATTTTCAGATTAATAGATTTGTCCGCATATTTGTGGGCAATAATTTGTTCATGAGTTTGTATCACATCCAAGCCTGCATATTTAGCCTTCTATATAAAATCAGGCCACATCTGCGTCCCACCCAAGTAAATAGATTGAAAAAGGTAAAAAAACTCATGAAGAAGAAATATATCACCAAGAAGTTGTCCGTAACAAGGAAAAAGAAACAAATGAGAAAAAAGGTAATAAAATATTACAAAAAATGAATCACCAAATTTTTAGCCAAAGATATTGCACTAAAGTTTGAACAACGTATGCATCCAAAACACCCAGAAAGTACACCAAGTAATTTCCCATACATAATAAAAAAGTCACACAAGTTTGCATAGGTGCTCCTGAAGGCAAAAGAAAATAGTGCAAAAGTCAAAAATAATAGTGAAATAAATTCTCCCTCAATGTATTAAAAAACAAGGGAAAAATTGTTAATAGAGCAGTGGCTGTGACTGCACAAATAAGAAGACATATTGATCAAGAAATAGTGAGAAGAACACTTGGAACTTACAAGTAGACAGAGTACAGGCACAACTCCGTAGCTAACAAGATCACGTAAAGAATACAGCTACAATACAAGAGCATCCTGAAAGGTGATCATAAAAATCCAAATAAATAATCAATAATACATCTGAGGAAAATAGCAGAAGATTCAAATAAACGTATTCCAATTGCTTTGCACTTCAAAGCATCCCTCACAAATGAAAATTTTGCAGGAAAATTTGTTGCGTATTCAAGGTAAAAATACAGGATTCCAACTACACTTTAGCAAGATGCATTGACCAAAAAAACATATAAAAACCAGATTTCAGTTTTTTTTCCTTATGACCCCTGTCTCTTTCTTTATTCATCATAATCAGCAAAACAACCAGGGAAAACAAAATAACCATCGAGTGATATTTGGAGACCACAACTACAACAAAAAAGAAAACCTCAGAAGACATTTGATTATTATGCAAAAGATCGATTCAGCCAAAAAAACAATGCATCAGTAGAAGTTTGACTCTAAAAAAAAATATAGAGAAAGCAAAATTAACCAAGAACATTTGTTCATATCCTATTGACAACTTCAGTTCATAGAGAGGGCATAAAAAAAAGGAAAAAAAGAAAAAGGATCTTCACAAAAGGAAGAATGCATGTGGAGGTGCAAAAAAAATTTTTTTTTAAAAAGGAGCAAATGGTGGCTGCTCGTGCCTTGTTTGTGTGTTCTAAAATAATTCTTCAGAGAGAGGAAAAAAAGGGAGATCATAAAAAAGGAAGCAGGCAAAACTAATTACATAGTAAGAGACAATAACACAAAAGCTGGAGAAAAATGACATACTTTAAACCGTTCCTCCTCCAATTTTTTAAGATCAAACAAAATTACAACCGCTGAAAATCAATATCTGATCTCCGAACCAAAAACCTTCAAAATAACTAATTTTTGAAAAAGGGGGGGGGGGTGGGGAAAAAACAGAGTGAGAAAGACCTTAAAAGCGCCAAACTTTAGAAAAGGAAACAACCCCCTCACTTCGCGCTGCTTTAACTAATACTCAAATCTGTCAAAGTGTGGCAAAAAAAAAAAATACTGAACTCATCACAGAACTAAAGAGAATGTAACGGAGGAGGAAAAGAAACACAAGAAAAAATTAAGAAAATCATGGATCTGAAAAGAGAATGAACCGAGGAGAAGAGGAGACCACGAGGGAGAAAAGCATCACAATCAGGGTGAAGTAAAACAGTGCGATCCTTTTTTGATCTAAGGGGCAAAAAAGAATCAGTTACATAGTAAGACACAATAACACAAAAGCTGAAAAAAAACATGCTTTAAATCATTCCTCATCCATTTTTTAACATCAAACAAAATCACATCCACCGAAGACAAATATCTGAAATAAGTGCATCCTTTTTCCCATTTGTTCATTTGTCCAACAGACATCGTAAATGAGGAAAAATTGGTCAAGTAAGATTTACCAAGAAGATATTTAAAACCCCCCCAAAAAAAAACCCTCACAGCTAACTAATTTCTGAAAAAAAAGGAGCAAAAAAGAGTGAGGAAAACCCTAAAAGCGCTGACCTTTATAAGAAGGAGAAGGAGGAAAAAGAAAAAAGCAATCTCCTCATTTCTTCCCGCTTTAATTGATACTGCGATCTGTCAACCTGTCAAAAAAAATACACAACTTATTAGAGAGCAAAAATAAGTGTAACGAAGGGGAAAAAGGAACAAAAATAAATTTGAACAAAACGCTGGATCTGGAAAAAATGAAGACAGAAAAGAAGAAAAGGAAACCACGAGAGTGAAGGCTCGAGCAGTTGATGTTGTGATCTCTCAACCTGCCACAAAAAGATATACAAGTTATTTAAAAAGCATAAATAGATATAACGAAGAGGAAAAAAGAACCAAAAAAAAATTTTTTTTGAAGAAGACGGTAGATCTCAAAAGAACGAAGAGAGAAGAGAAGAAAAGGAAACCATGACAGAGAAGCCTCTGGAAACCACGACAGAGAAGCCCCAGGCAGATGAGGATGACGTAAAATGCTGTGACTCTTTCTCATCTGGAGAGGACAGGGGAAGAAACCAGAGGAGATGGAGAGGGGGGAAAAAAAACTCACGTGGCTGTCACGCAAGTAACGACCACATTCTGACCAATGGCAGCACGCCACGTCAGCGAACGACCACTCGATTTAGCCATTGCATTCCTGCTTTATATATATATATATATGTAAATAAATAAATAAATAAATAAACAAAATCTCACATTCTACCCCCTTTAATGATAATGGTTACATTTATTAACCTGCCCCATTCTACTCATTTTCTTCTTGGTTTTCTCCTTTGCTTGTTCAATCTCATTTGCACTTCTCTTTCTTAGCTTTTTATGCCTTTCGAAAGCTCCATCATACACTAGGGACAATGGACCTTCATCTACATCAATAGGTCTCCATTTAGTTCCTCCATTCTTGAGCCATACAGAGCTTTCATGACAAAATAATAAAAGTATTTAAGAAAACTTATAGAAATGTCTGTATAAAATACAAATTTAATATATAAGCAATACAATTTTATTAATTTATTGTAGTCCTTGTTTGGGAAAAATACACTTTTCATCCTCAATGTTTGGTTTGTCGACCAAGTTTGCCTTCAAAGTTTCACATGAAATACATTTCATCTTCAAAATTGCTCAAATTTGGCTGATTAAGGACAACTGATAGAATGAAAAACAATTTGAATAGAAATTGAACACGTGAGATGTATGCCCCACTAACCTGCCCTTTTTTAGTTACCAAAGTACGGAGAAAATCCCTTATTTCTTCCTACTACACTTCTCTCTTCACCAAGCCCCCAAATCTTGCAGCCGTCACTTGTAGCCTCTTCAACCCTCAATCCACTAGCAAGGAGAGTGACAATAATGGACGTTGGGAAGAACTTGGAATGCAGTGTGATGTGACCCAACTGAATCCAAACCTCTCGCCAGGCTCACTCAGAATGACCAATAACCCTTCAGTGAAGCGTAATTAACCATTTCAATCCAAACCACAAATAATAACTTTACTAAATTCAACTTACAACTCAAACTCTCAAATTACCATAAACCATCAAATTCATCTATTAATTTCAATCTTATACAAAGCGAGGCAATCCTACAAAAATACTAGCTTTCTCGATTCATGTGCCACACCTCGAAACCTGTTAAGGAAAACAAATTGGGGTGAGCTAACGCTCAGTGAGGCTAAGAAAACATACAAACATGCAGGGTCAAGAAAATTACACCTTTATTAAACAAGATAAGTAATCAGGACTTTGAACAAGAATACAAATACAGTATTTAATTACACATTAAATAAAGGGATCTGAGGGGCTCTCGGGAGCCAAGTTCCACGAATCTTGATCACATTCCAAATAGTTGATATTAGTCAACTTTCTTATCCATGTAGAGCTCCACTTGTCAACCATCTCCTTCCCCGTTTCACCCCAACCGGCCCGTCAAAACAGGAAATTTGGTAATATTCGAGTATACCCAGGTAAGTTGTCGGCGAGCGCACTCCAACCGACGAAAATATGTGAAAACTCATGATTTACCAATCCCTCGGCCAAGCCCTTGCCGGCCCGAGGTGAAGGTTTACCAATGAGATTTTGGGCGTCCCCAACAGGTCTAAATAGTAAGTAAGATGATGAGACAACGCTCAATCATCAAACAAGTAAAACAGTCGGACAAGTTATTTCAAGTACCACAAATACAAGCAAGCAAGTCGGTCAAGTAAGAGGTCGGACGAGATAAAGTACGTCACCCGACAAGTTTAATATTACGAACAATTTAAACAGGTAACAGGTCAAGCAAGTCAACAAATCATGCACTTGACACTCACCAAATAACCGAGAGCAAGCAAGAAAATTCAGGAGGTCATACAAGCGTCTCGGTGTCCACGGGATCACCTGAGATATGAAAATCCATTTTCAAACATGAAACGATGCGACGTACATATACTCAATGCTAAAACTCACGAGAAACATTTATAAACATTTAAAATAGCAAAAGGAGCACATGCATGGGCGTTAAACGAAAAACGAACAAGAACGAAACGAAAACGGAAAACACACACTAAAAGGTGTACAAGACTATTTTGACACTTTGTACGCCGTTACCCATAACTCAAGATACAAGTATCGGATTAGAGTGCACAAGGTGCCGTTTCGAAACTAAGAGAACAAGCTAAAACTTTCATGGAGACAACTTCTGCCCAGATTCACTCTTTCTAGGACAAAAATGCGGAAATAGGTCCAGGAATTTCAGTATCAGGATTTCCGACAGGTTTGATTCAAACGATCATAACTCAGCGCTCAAAAATCCAAATCAAGAAATTCCAAAGCCGTTAGAAAGCTAACATACAAGGCTACAATTCATAAGAGACATCAAAAGCAAAAACATTCATTTTCCTGGTCAAAATGACCCACTACAGTAGCAAAATAAGATTCCTGACAGAAACAGGGCATCGGGGTAATTTAGTCATTTCACATGATACAGTGATCCGATTCATCTGAAAATTTACAGGTAGAATCCTCACTCAATTCTCTACAACTTTCATGCTTTAGGATAAGGCTAACTCAGCTCCCAACATCCTCAAATATACCAAGCAAATTCGGACAGAAAATGAACAGAAATTCTTGGCTGAAACTTTGAGAAGCAAAACACCAAATCCAAGCCATCTAATCATCCTCTAGGACACACATGAGCATGAATTCAACTAAATCAAGAACAAAAACATCACTCCCATAACTAGAGGAGAATGTGAGATTTCATACCTTCAACAAATGGGTGTTTAAGATGAATACTTCAAGCTTCCAAGTGCAAGCTTCACTTCCTAGCTCCAAATTAAGATTAACCTTGCAAGAGTTCCCAAGCTTTTCTCTTTTTTTTTCCCTCTCTTTTTCTCTCTTCTTTTCTTCCCCTATCTCACGGTTTTTCCTTCTCCTTTTGTTCCTTGCTTGGCCGGCTCTATTGGTGCTAGAAAGAGCTAAAGGATGACAACACTTAGATATTTAGGACTTAGTCAAGGGTTGGTCAAAATTGTCATGCCAACCCTAGCATTTCAATGATCTTCCACCTTGGCCCCAAGTGATTTCATTTCCTAGCAATTAAGTCCATAAGTTGTAAATCCAACTTAGTCCACTAATAGTTAATCACACCTAGTTAGGTCACTAATCACCCAAGAATCGTAATCCTTCCTCTTAATCATGCATTATCACACCAAAAATCAAAGAGATAACAAACTCGTAGTTAAACGTAAAACTTAAATTTATTTTCAAAACTAGGTTTTACGAAATCAAACTAGGGTTTAAAGGTCAAATTAGAGAAAACAAACCATATAAACACCTTGGCAAACAAGAACCACTATAATTAGCAATATTTACTATTTTCCAAAAACTTGAGAAAAATCGGGGCCTCACAGTAATGAGTAGTGGAAGCTCTAGAGCTTGGATGTCATCAACACAGCTCTGCAGTTGTGGGCTAAAAATAAAGTCAACAATTTATTGGCATAGCTACAATCCAAGAAGAAAGTTCATTAGTTGTCCTTTGTGGCTGGTAAGAAATCTTTGTGATATGAACATAATAGTGAAGGTATGGTTTTAGCAAACTAATTTTAGAAAAATGTCATTATTTTGTTCTGTTAGAGGTCTAGTAGGTGCAAGGATTTTAAGTGAGTTGATGAGCCAATCTATCCAAGAAGAAGAGTTTTTATACATGGTTTATTGAAAAAAGATGAATAAGATTGAAGAAATTGTTGAAAAAATGCGGAAGAGGGAGAAAATTTGGATTAGCATAATTGTGTTATTGATAGTCCTATTAGTTATGAGGTGGAGGAGGAAAACCAAAAGAAATGCGAAGGGAGGCAACTGTTGCTAAGTTGGGATAAATGTAAAAACACATTATAAATGCAAAAACAAAACTTGTATTTCTACCCTTTTCTTTGAAGACTCGACAGCAAATGTTTTGGTTTTCTTTTTGACCTACAACTTAAAAGGAAAGCATTAGTTAACTTCCAATTGATTTAACCAACTAATGTAGCTAAACATACCAAGTAATAAAACAAACTTATAAATATTTTGGATGCTTTATCAGTATTGTTCTTCATAAATATCCGTGGAATAGGTAAAATCACCAAATCTTCAGTTAAACACCCATATTTGTTAGACAAGTCAATGTCATTTTCTCCCACATTTGTAGGCTAAGTTGGCCTCATTATTAGTTTTCTTAGCGACAGCAACCTGAATATCTTTTAAAAGCTTGCAAAATCTCATATTATACCCCTTTTAATGATAATGGTTACATTTATTAACCTACCCCACTCTACTCATTTTCTTCTTGGTCTCCTCCTTTGCTTGTTGGACCTCATTTGCACCTCTCTTCCTCAACTTATTATGCCTTTCGAAAGCTCTATCATACACTAGGGATAATGGACCTTCATCTACATCAATAGGCCTTCATTTATTTTATCTATTCATGAGCCATACAGAGCCTTCATAGCACTTCAAACAAGTTGCCACTATATATCAACTGGAAACATACTTTAGTGAGTTTTTGTTAGCCATCAAAAGTGCTGCAATGGCATGGGCGTAGGGAATAATGGTCAGCTCCCATCTTTTGCAAGTATGATTTTGCTTCTTGATGTTGACATCATATTGGTCACCATAAGGGCAGCAAACTTCATACAAGGCATTATTTGATTTGAATGGAAAAAAATAGGAACTCTCTTAATATTTTTCTATGTTCTTTCAAGAATTATGGGGCGATAAAGATCATTTTGCCACTTCTCCATGGCTAAATCCCTATATTGTTGTATTCTTTGCATCATGTGAAGCCACATTAACTCTGTCATTTCAATTATTAGTTTTTCTCTAACATCTAGTATATTGCTATTGAAACACTCAAATATATTGCTCAATAACATTATATACTTAGGATGGTGCTGAAGTAAGCTCTACTTCACTGATTTGCTAAACCATTTGACTGTATCAAGATCAATTTCAGCAATTTCTTCCATTTTATTGATGAATTAGGCTAGTGCTATTGCTTTGGCAACAGAAGACATTTCTTAAAACTTCTCTTTTAAGACTAGCAATTGAAAAGTCACTATGCAAATGTTTGACACAAAACCTATAGGTTGTAATTAGGTAAACAGTATCATATGTTTGGATTAAACCCATTTGTTTCTAATTCATTATAGTCCACTCATAATCTTTTTCAATTTTCAAATCCTCTTTTAGTAGTTTCAAGAACCAAGTTAATGAATCCTTGTTTTCACTCTCTACTACAACATATGCAACCCAAAAAATGCTATTGTTAGCCGAAGGACATGAAATCATTTCCTACAAGAAGCCATAGGGATATCTCTCCTATAAATAGGAGTGGTGAATCTCTCATTGATCACTCATCATTCTTCCCCACTTCATAGCTAACCAACATCTATCGTATAATTACTGATCTTAAGAACAATAATGAATAGGGTTAAAATTCATACTCAAGATGCTATAGTGATCTCAAATCTTAGGATCACTTATGCTACTATCACATAGAGAAAATTTTCACTGCCACTATAGAATTCTTAATTGATCAATCCAGTGTACTTGTTATCCACAAGCATCTATATATATGTTTAGATGTTTCCACACCATATTTGATAAGATCAACTATTTCATTCAAAAAGGAAGAAATTTAGTATTGGTGATGTCCTTTCTCACCAATACTGTGGTTACAGATATTTAATATTAATAACCATAAGAATGAGAAGAATCTCAACATCATAACTTTTATGATTTCCTCTTAAGTTTATTAATTCCATGGGTTTTATTATTATATTGGAATAAAATAACAATAAAAATAAACAATAAAGATTGCCATAAATCAACATGCATAAATATAAAAGTATTTTTAGAGCCCTAAATTGATTAAGTTTAGGGTATAACACTAACATTAGCATCACGTCCAACAACTGTCGATAATATCCCTTACCGCTCCCATCAAAAGGATGCCATCAACTCCAATAAATGACCTGCGTCTAGCTAAGAAACCATGCTTCATCTTAACAAAACACATATACGGCCTTTCAAATCTCTATTTCTCCTCAGTATTTTTATAACCATTAACAGTATTCATTAACATGGTACTTCTTAAGTTGGATCTTTGAATTTCATGCATATAAACCACCACTTTGATGTACTGGTTTGTTTCACTACCATGCACTATGTTTATAGTTGCTCTCTTTGACCTGTATGTTTGATTTTTAGTGAAGAAACATCTATTTTCTTTCGTCACTATCTTTCTAAAATTCTCAAAATCTAACTTTGGATTACACCTGAACTCTTTATAATATTCTTAACTACCTAAACAAAATGCACAAGAGGATTATCATAGGTAAAACCATGTGTGATTGTCTTTTGAAATTCTAATTTGAGCACTCGCATCTCCATTTAGTTTTCTAGCATATATAACTCACTTACATTTATCAGTTTTGCATTTAGTCCTTGGCTTTACTGTAGCTTGTTTCACAAATTTACGAGGCCTACCAAGTTTCACACTATAGTTCTGCACAACTAACTTAAAAAGTTTCAAATTTGTATAGACTATCTTTAGTTGTAATTTTGGATTGTCAATATCATTAGGATTAAAAAAAATACGCTTAGGCTTCCTAGAAGAATTTTCATCATCAGACTCAAAATTAGATTTTGAATTAGGGACTACATCTGTATTATCTCCTTTGTCAACTATGTCATTTCCATTCACTTCAATTCTCCTACTCACATTTTCTTGTCTGTGATTGTCTACCCCTAACCATTCTGTAGACGTCAAATGTTTCTCACTTTTATTTTATTTTATGCTGTAATTTTAAGTTTATCAAGTAATTATCTTTACTTGTTATTTTGCTCATTATGATTTTCTTATTTTTACAGGTTTAATACAAGAAAGAAAAAGAAAAGAAAAAAAGGAAACAAACAAAGCACCATATTCTTCTAACCCCAAAACCCAATTTTCTCAAGCCAAAACCCAAGAAAAAAGAACAAAAAGGTTCTTCTTAAAACCCGAAAGGAAGAAGCATAAAGCCCAGGACAAGAAGAGAAATAGCCCAAAGAAAAGAACCTCAAGTCTTGTCCAGCTTCTTTAAAAAAAAAAAAAAGTTCTTCCCATGCGGCACACGCACGTTCTTCTTCTCCACTTTTCTTACTCGTACGAAGATTGTGCTGGGTTCATGGCAATTGCCTTTCCTTTTATTTTATCTTTCCTTCCCTCCAAGCAAAATTTGCACAAGACAGCTCACGTCTTTGGTTCTTATCCTAATCCACAAAATGATTTTCATCAAAGGTTTTTAGGAGATTGCATCATCATTTTTCAAAAAGCTAGTTCTTAGACCTTGATCTTAGGTTTTCTTCTTCTTACATCATGGCCATATAAAAGCATAAGTTAGGAGGGGCTTTTAGGCTTCAAGGAGAAGGGATTCAAGTAGAAACAGTGCCTTTATAGAGTTAGGGAGATAGGAGAAGAGGGAGAGAGTAAAGAGAAATTTTCTAGAAAGCTATAAGTAGAGTAAGGAACCCAACTTGGTGACCTTTGATCTCTTCATTTGGGGGTCTTTTCTAGTGATTTTTACTTTTGGATAATCTTGGGACATAACAGATCATTTCTTGTGTTGAAATGTTGCTGAGAAAATAGCTAGAAAATCATCAAAATTAGTGTCAAAGAAGGCAAAAATCCAACCCTGGTCTTTGAAACATGGTGGCTGGAAATTGACTTTTCACTTCGAAGCTTGCTCCATTTTTGGCTTATTCCAACTTGGGTATCTCAAGTAACCATCCTAAACCATTTATTTTCTTTTGCCATGTTTGATTATGATGACATGTGGTGGTTGCTTTATTGTGTTCCAAGTTTTAAGTTTGAGTTTTGATTACTTGGCTATGAGCTATGGTCCAATTTTTCACGGATGATCTGCTTTTGTTTTAAGGTTAGAGGCCTATTATAATGAAAGGAATCTTGAGTTCATAAAAAAAAAAAAAACCATCGTTTTGAAGCTTAAAAGGTTGAAAATGGTGGATTCTCGGTTAGATGATTTCAGCCCCTATTGTGATTGAACGGTTAGATGATTTCAGCCCCTATTGTGATTGAATATTGCTTCCTATGACTCCATGAAATATTGATGTAGTTAGATTAAGATTGCTTTTGATAGTTTTGTGGAATAATGAGCAAAAAATAGAAAAGAGTTTCTATTTTTGTGATTTTGGAACCTTGTTTATGTAATCTTGATGCTTCCAGTGGGTTTTGATGTCGTAAGCATTTAAGACAAGTCTATTGATATAAATAGTTGGGCTAGAAGTCATCGAAATTTTTTTTGGCAAAATTCCAGTCATGTTGGCTAGAAGCTTTCCAAACTTTGGCAACTTCATGTGGTTAAGAATGGGTCAAATCTTTGACCCAGAGTTGACTAATCCTTCCTTTAGGGTCTATTTGGTTCATGAGATGATAGAGGAATGAACTATTAATCTTGTATCATCCCATGTTTGGTTGGGTTTTACACATGGGATAATACATCCCACTTAACCGAATTAATCCCCCATATGGGGGACAAAATAATCTCATGGTGATGCGAATGCACAAGCTGTCCAAGATTCCCACGTATCTCAAGTTCAAGTGCCTAGTGGCTCAATCACTCGTGCACGTACTAAGATGCTTAAAGATTCGTTGCAAGCTTTGGTACAAGTTGCTCACGAGTCGAATGGACGTTCCAAACTGTTTGAAGGTCTTCGATTTGATGAGCATCTATGTGTTACTCTATTACAAGTTGATCAAGGCTTGGTTGCATCGCATGATTGAAGAAACCAGCCTTGCTTTGATCTTGTGTCTCTAGGGTTTTATGGAATAAGTGACTAGCCTTGATGGTTCAGATCACATTAATTATTAAGGTTAAGTTAGTTCATTTTGTTAGTTAATTTAGTTTTAGTATGGATTAAATTCGGCCAGCAAGCTTAATGGGCCAAGCTGAATTTTCCTTTTCCTTGTTTAGATCGGATTTGTTATGTAAGCCTTATAAATCAAAAACATTTTTTTGATAGAACATTCAGCATTAATAAAATTTCTACCAATTTTGTAATTGAGAGAAAACTCTCTCTTGGCTTCATAGCACCCTTGAACACTTCAGATATTTTCTTAAGTGTTTAAGTTTGACTTATCAATCAAGAAATGCACTTGATTCTGGCGCTGTTCTACCAAAACCTAGGTTCGCTAATTCGTTTGGTCGTGGGTTGAGATCCTATCAATATTCTTTACATCACGAGGATTAGAAGGGTCTAAGAGATTGCTTCCGCTACTCCAAATCTAGTCATCAAAGCATCTAGATCTCCGACTTGTGGAACGAATTTCGTCATCTTGGCGAAACTCGTATTAGTTGGTATCAGAGCTAGGTTATTGGTGTCCAGGTTATATCCCTTTCTTTTATTTTTGTGGAGCTCCAAAATTCTGTTTTCCTTAGTTCCTTGCTGCCTTGAGTCGTGTGTTAAAAAAAATGAAAAAGAGTCAAAACAGCCGCTAGCACTTTTGTGTTCTATCGCTAGGGTTTTTTTTGTTTTGTCAATCATTAGGGTTTTCTCTTGTGTCGTTCTATCCAGCATTATTTCGTATCTCTTGTGTGTAGTTGCATCTAGTTTTTGTGTTTTGTTTCATGTCTTGTGGTGTTTTTTTGTTGCTATTTTCATATACAAAAAAAAAATTTAAATCTATTCGTCGTGTTCTTCTTTAAGGCTGAAGTAATTGCGGACTGTCCAGCTTGTTCCTTGAATTCTTGGCTGAAAATTTTGATCTCGTGAACATCTTGATTGTTATCTTGAAACTCTTGAAAGTTCTCATCAAATTCTGGAGCTTTTCTTGAATTTCTTGAACAATAAAAGCGTTCTTGAAACCTGGAAATTTGAAGACAAAAACCGCTACTTGTTTTGCATTCGGCCAGCCTCAAAATTTGCCTTGTTTGATCCAATTTTGTATTATCAAAACTGAAGCATGTGTTAAGGAAATTAATCCAGCAAAAAGTTCCCTAAATCTCTTCAAAAACCTGATCGTACCTTTCTTCTAAAAGTGAAAGAATCAGGTTGCAATTCCTTTTCCAAAACGGATTAAGCCTACGAAGTTCGAAAGGAAACCAAAACCTGATTTAATCTTGCTTCCAAAAGCTGCTTTTCACTTCGGATAAAGCTTCCAAATACCCTTCCAAATCGGTTTTGAGTAACAGCTTACCTAATCGAAAAGTGAGAAGGAAAAGCTAGCATGATCTGAATTTCTCATAGAAACAAATTCCAAATTTGAACCTTCCAAATCTGTTCACAACTTTCCTAATTGATTTAGCCACATCTAGCTTGTGTTTCTCAAAATTCCAGCTTCTTAATCGAGTCATTAGAGTCTTTTAAGTTTCCAAAATTTCAGCCGTGCTATTATTTCTTCATTCTAGTCATTCTAATCTTGTGTGTAGCATTCAAAATCTGTTTTAGTTAGTCTTGTCCTGTCGTGTCCTTCTAGCATTCAAATTTCAGTTTTGAGTCATATTTTCAGCTTCTTTAAGTCATTTTCCATCTCAACCCACAAAAAAAAAAAATTCCAACTTGTTATAATCATGGAGTTTTGTTGATAACAAGCTTCTTCCACTTTGAGGGAATTCTAAATTCTTCAAGGGAAGCGATTGAAGCCTTGAGAAATTGTTGGTGAGTGCATTAGAGAGATTTATACTCTTGAGTGCAAACACGAGCGTGAGAGCATACACGTGAGGGAGTGAAGTGAGGAAAATTTGTTTTCTTGTTTTCACTAGCCTTGCAGGTACCTAAAATGTCCGATGGTGAGCAACAACCCCAAGGCATGAATCAACTAAAATGGGAAGCTATGTTCAAAGATCTCTAACAACAGCTTAATAAAACACTTGAAGCTATCTATGAGAGGATGGACCGACTTGAATTGTCTCAATCTCAACACCACCCAAGAGCTGAATTGTCTCAATCTTCAAGGGAATCTAAAAGTTCAAATTATAAGGATGAAGAAGAAAGGAGGCCAAGGCGCGAAAGGCGAGTTCCAACCAAAGAAGTTGACCTTTTCAAGAGCATAAAAATCAAAATCTCAGAATTCTATGACAAAACCGACCCCGTAGCATACCTTGAGTGGGAACGAAAGATCGACATGATCTTTGAATGTCACATCTACACTGAGGAGCAAAAGATGAAGCTTGCCGTCATACAATTCAATGAATATGCTATCATTTGGTGGGACCAATTAAGTACAAATAGACGACAGAATGGTGAGCCACCTATAACTACTTGGACTCAATTGGGAAGGATTATGAGAGAGTGGTTTGTACCAAGTCACTACCACCATGACTTGTACTAAAAACTACAAACCCTTATTCAAGGAGGTCGAAGTGTAGAGGATTATTTCAAAGATATGGAGATCACAATGATGCATGTAGATATTCAAGAAGATCGTAAGGCAACCATGGCGAGATTCTTGAATGGATTACGCCCCGAGAAGAGGAGAAGGTTGAACTACAAAACTACATTGAATTGAGTGAGTTGGTGGACAAGGCCATCAAAATTGAAGAAAGGATTAAGAGGAGAGGTAACAACTGGAAATCCTACATCTACCCTACTCAAAATCTAAGACCAAATTCCTCAAGAGCCAATCCAAAACATAGCCAGCATTGAGTGGAACAAAAGGCATCAAATCCGTCTTCATCTTCAAAGCTGCAACGTGATGTGTTCAAGGGGAAAACAAAACTAACTCTAAGAACCCTAATGAAGCTGTCAAGGCACGTTCAAAGGATAATCGGTGCTTTAAATGTCAAAGTCGAGGGCATATTGCAAGCCAATGCCCTAATCAAAGGACAATGCTCTTACTTCCAAATGGTGACATTGTAACCGATGATGAGAAAGAGTATGAAGGTATGCCTCCATTGGAAGAAGATGCAAGTGATGCCAAGGAAGAATTTGCAATTAATGGGGACATTGGTGTAAGCTTGGTGGCAAGACGAGCATTGACTATGCAACTCAAAGATGATGAGGCTCAACATGAGAATATATTCGACACACGTTGTTAAGTTAAGGACAAGCTGTGTAGTTTGATCATCGATGGAGGAAGTTGCACCAACGTAGCAAGTGCTCACATTGTGGAAAAATTGTCAATACCTACCACGGACCATCCATGACCTTACAAGCTTCAGTGGATCAACAATAGTGGAGAAGTTCGCATGTCCAAGCAAGTCCTCGTACCCTTCAAGATTAGTCGATATGAGGATGAAATCCTTTGTGATGTCGTTCCAATGCAAGCGAGTCTTATCATCTTAGGTTGACCATGGCAATATGAAAAGAGCGTCAACTTTGAAAGGAAGATCAATAAATACTCTTTCATGCATAAAGATAGAAAAGTTACTCGTGTACCCCGAACCCCTAAACAAGTGCATGAAGATCAAATGAGGCTACAAAGAGAGTTTGAACAAGAAAATGAGCAGGAAAAAAGAGAGTCAAAGGCTGCAAAAAAAAAAAAAAAAGAGGGGAAAAAGGCAATAATCAATTTGGCCAGTGAGAAAATAGTGGAAAGAAAATTGAGTTTCTTAGCAAAAGCCAAGAATGTGAGAAGAGCTATTAGTGAACATCGACCTCTACCTGTTCTTTTGAGCAAAGAGGTCATGCTTTCTATTGAACAACTTGACGCATCCTTACCATCCATTGTCATGTCTCTTTTGTAGGAATATGATGACATCTTTCTCGAGGAGATCCCAAGTGGACTACTGTCTATTCGAGGCATAGAACATCAAATTGGCTTCATTCCGGGAGCTTTATTTCCCAATCGGCCAGCCTATAAAAGCAACCCTGAGGAGACTAAGGAGTTACAAAGGCAAGTCGATGCATTGGTAAGCAAAAGTTGGGCACATAAAAGCTTGAACCCGTACGCCGAGTTGATGATTCTAGTACCCAAAAAGGATGGCGAATGGCGATTGTGCACTAACTGTGGAGATGTAAATGCTATCACGGTAAAGTATCGACACCCTATACCTAGATTGGATGGCATGCTTGATGAGTTAATGGTGTCGTTATATTTACCAAAATTGATCTTAAAAGCAAGTATCATCAAATTAGGATTAAAGAAGGAGATGAATGGAAAACCACTTTTAAAACTAAATATGGTTGTATGAGTGGTTGGTTATGCCACTTGGATTAACCAATGCTCCAAGTACTTTCATGAGGCTTATGAATCATGTGTTATGGCCTTTCTTAGGAAAATTTGTAGTGGTTTATTTTGATAATATTCTCATAGACAACAAGAATTTGAATGAACATTTAGAACACTTGAAAGCTGTTGTAGTGTGTATGACTTTAAAATATTCATGGGTGATATAGTAATATAGTGAATTTTCATGGAAAAAAATTTATAGGTAAAAATTATAATTTGATAGGGGTGTTGAGCTCAAGTTGAGTACTCGAACTGAATCATACTCGCAAGAAAATTGAGTTTAATTGAGTCGAACTTGAGTTTTTGAACAATTTTTTTGAACTCAAGTTCCGATTCCATCGATAGGTTGAACTCGTGTAATACCTTCCAAGTGTTGAGTCGAGTTCAAATATAGGAATACTTAAGTCGACTCACCTCGATTACATCATTAATCACGGTGCACAGCAAGGTAAGATTCACATTCTATTATAGTGGGTACAGGTAGAATAGAAAAATATATTTGTGATCTTATTTCTGACCATATTTGGCTGATTATGATACCTCCAAAAAAAACTCATTCATAAAGAAATGTTAGTTCCTAATCCAAAAGGAAAACAAAGAATGTTGTGTATTCTTGGTTTAAAATGCCAAAGATATTTACTACCTCAAGTTTCATCTTATTCTTTGGATTTCTATGATTAGTCCTGATATCTAACACACTATATGTATTATAAAATGGGCGTTGCACTGGGTGAAACACTTACTATAAAATAGGTCTACGGTATTAGGCAAGTATTGAAACTATCTTACCTGATTGACCAATCATTGCCAATCTCTGACAGTGGGAAATTGAGATAGTTGTTTCTTTTTTCACATTGAACAATGTTTGTACCAATGATGGTTGATTGTGATTATTGATTTTTGCCATGCAAGCTGACATTTGCCCCATCTGGGATTCCCAGCATACTTGTTGAGAGAGTTGTTTTGTCATTTATTGGAGCATGGGATAAATAGACCTCTACTGATTGGTGTGGCTACTCAGTCATCACTACCTTGCCCTTGCCACCAGGAAACTAGATTGCCATAACTTCCATTTACTTCAATACTTCAATACAAAATCAAATTCAAGATTAAAAGGTAGGCCAACTGCTATGTTAGTGCCATAATTTTAATTTTATTACTTCTAAGGTCTATTTTTTGAATCTATTCTGTATTGGTCACATTTGACACATGCAATCAATGCTTATGGCTATTTCCTTTTACTTCAATAATTTTAGTTTTTTTATGAGAATACCATAATATTTGAACAAGTACTACAAAACATCCTACACAAATTTTCAAATAGAAAAACAAAAAACACAAAAGATTATTATTCAAACATCAAATATTTATAACAAAAAAGGAGTTACAGATTGTACACGATAAAATTTCAAGTCTACAAAAAAAACAAGAAAAGTGTACAACAAATATGAAATATAAATTTAAAAGAGATGCGAGTATAATCTTTGAGATTTTCTCAAATTTTTGGAGAGAGACTCCTTCGATTCTTCTCTTCGAATGCTAATCCAGGAGCTTCATAGCTTGTTCTTGGATCAACCGTTGACTTCTCCAAACCTTGATATGGAAGATTTGAAGAATTTGACAAACACGAAGAACGTGTCAAATCTTGATATGACAAAAATTTGAAAACTCCTAAAGATTCAAATCTTGATATGAAAAAGACTTGAAGAACTTGGAGTTGCAGAGCGTTCACGGCTTTGGAACTTCAAGTAGATCTGAGATATGCAATACTTGATGATTGATCTCTTTGATATGATATGTGTGAATTCTAGTGGAGAGACCCCCCCTATTCATACTTGTAGAATGTGGTAGAGGTTGAAAACTCATGCACCACTTTACTTGTCTTGCAAGACATGCAGTCATATAAGAACCGTATCACCTTGAATATTATCTCTTTATTTTATAAAGAGCTAATGCTTACATGTATTTTCTTGATTGTCCAATTCATAGAAACATATGATACGGCATGGCTTGATTGGACAAACCCTTGCAGTATATAGACATATATAAGGACTAAATAACTCTAAATATTATCTCTTTAATAAGAAAAAATATTTAGATATTTATCCAAATTTGTTTAGTCATAAAGATATGTGACATGGCACAATTTGATTGGTAGAGACTCTTCAGCAAGAATGCCTTAGCTTGACACTTAAAGGGATATAATTACTTGTTAAATAACCAATTTTCACGTGTGTATGACATATGGCAATATTTGATTGGATGAAAATGACTTATAAACCAATGGAAATTTTAGAAAACTAATTAAAATTCCATTGTCTACAAATGCCCCCTCGAAACTTGTTCGTGAAAAGCAAGATTTGAGCGAACAAGATTCGACACTTTTATTTTTAATGTCACCAAAATATTAATTTTTTAAACATAGCCCACAAATAGACTAACTTGAAGTCTTGCAAATTTTATGGCTGTGGCTTTCGAATTTGCATAAGATAACCATGCAAAACACTTGATTTCATCACTATTTAATCTTCAAGAGACCATTGTCCTTAGGACTCAAAAGATGATTCCTAAAAATTGGGACATAAATTGTATCAGTACCAAATTTTTTCACGCAAGCCATCTTGATCAAAAGACAACACCATCCCCATTTTCTTCCTCTTAATATTGGATTAGTACTTCATTCACTGAATTTGTGGCTTCCACTAAAACCAATGCATAAAGAAATGAATCATTCTTGCAAGATCAATTCCTCACTCGTTTTGGATTCCACAATCCGAGGAGCAATCCACTACCAATTATACTATCATGCATTGAGAACTCATCTAATAAGTCAAGTCTCGTGAATTACCAATTCTCATTCCTTGTTAGTTTCAAACTTCAAACACATTAGAAGTCCCAAGATCATAATCAATATCGAACTCCTCATTCTAATTGAATTAAGAACTGACAAAGACCTTGGACAGAACAACTATAAAGAATCCAACTCTTATTTGAAGTAGAACAACCAGCCTACTTGTATTCTTTTAGGACTTGGAATTTGAGCTTTCACTATAAATAGTCAAGTCCAGGCCACGAATTTTCAATAACAAAAAATTTGAGCAAGCTTTCCTTCTCTTTTTTAGTTGTATTATCAAGTTGCCGTTGCTGCTACCACTATTATTGTTGTTGCTTCTTTCTTGTTTGCTGAACGCTGCTACTATTTCGTAATTGTCAAGACAATTTCCCCAAGGCCTTTCGGTGAATACGAATACTAATATTCATCCTCGTGTAAGTACTTGCAACTCTATTTTCTAATAATTTTTTCCTGATGCTAAAAAATGTTACACACCTCTTTGAATGAATGATTCTTTTAGACTTGCATGTTCCATTGGTAATTCACTTCAATGTGATTGATACTTGAACCTTTGCATGTCCAACTCATCATGTCTCAAATTTATGAGAAATTGAAGCACCAATGTGTTATGGTATGAGACGGCCCTTTGATGTACTTTCTTCTTTTGTTTTTCATGAAGAAGTCCTGAAATAATTTTTGTGATCTTACCTCGTCGAAGTCTTTGCGTTTCTCTTGTTAATCATGACTGAAGCTTATCCAACTTAGTATTAAGATTGAAGCTTCTTTGACTAGAAAGCATACACCTCATATATTAGTTACAGGAAACCACACATCTTTTAATAACTTGGCTTTATCATCATCAATTTGATTAGGACCTTGAGTTTCCTTATGCATGAGACGGCCATTGCTATTTCCACCATTTTACCTGTTCTTGACTTTGATAATGTTTCTTTCTTTTCGTTTCTTCATAAGCAGCGGGTAACAAATTTGAAGAGAAATATCAACTAGCAAGGCAATTCAATCGCTAAAATTTAAAAAAAAAAAATTTCATTGGCTTAAATTTTTTTCCAAAATTTCAGCAACCATGCAAATTAAGGACTACACCATGCCACTACCAAATATCACTTTGATAGATGAACTTGGAGAATCTCAGTCAAAAATCCTGTCATTGTATGTCAATAAACCAGCATTCAACAGCCTTGCTAAGTCTTTCATCCCTCTTGATACGTCAATATTTCTTGAGGATTGGACTAGCAAATGGACCAAAGAGGTCATAGTGCCGTCGAATTTTCTACAATATCAAAGAGTGAAGAGGTGATTATGCTAAACTCATCACTCCACAATAGAGATCCAAGGATAGTGAAATTCACACTTTTGTTTGTGAGTTTCAATATCGACAAAGCTATATAGAGAATTCCTTCATCTTTCTTTGGTGAGGCGTGTTACACTTCTCACTACTGAGAATGGACCAAGGACATCATTGGAAGGCATAAGGAGGTGCTCACATGTGCAGGCATATTCGAAGCTGTCTATGCATCAAGTTCTCCTATGATCGTTCCGGGAACATCTTATGAGCCTTCTTCAAATATTGGTGTCCTTTTACGAACACACTTCATACGCCTATTGGGGAGATGTCCATCACGCTTTAGGACCTTTATCGATTTGGTGGTCTACCAATTGATGGCACATTTTTCGATAAAGTTGTCCCTTCTGCGGTGGAACTCCTTACTACTGACAAAGAAGGAAAGCCATTTCTTCCTACCAGTTGTAAGCATCTCTTTTCTACTTACTTTCATCTTTGGACAAACGACCAAGGAGTATGGATAAGAGATTGGATTTGTTTCTGGTTCAAAGGAGAGGGTAGATATAGGGCTCCTCCAGACAAGGCAAACAGAAAAAAGACTGCATCTAAATCAAGAACGATATTTAATTCTTCTGGAAGTATGGAGGCCAACCGTCTTGCTGACATGAAGGACTTTAACATTCCTTTCGACATATTAAATATTCAAGGGTCATTAAGGAAAGAGACCTACATAGTGGCATTAATAGCATGTTGGATTTGCAAATTCCTTCTACTGAGCAAGAAAGTTGATCGTATTCATCCGAGTGTCTTCAAGGTTGCATGCTTAATGGCAATAGGAACAAAGTTTTGCCTTGCAATTCTAGTCCTTGCAAGTATATGTCATGAGTTGAGGGAGATCGTCCATACCCCTAACCTAAGAGAATGTGTTGTTGCTTTCCCAATCCATTACGTCTATGCTTGGATTGGTCAGTACTTTGACGTATATTATGAAAACAATCAAGTGAGTAGTCATTATGTGCGCGTGACAAGATTTAATGGTGAGAAAATGGTAATCTTCTATGATAGACTAAAGGCTGATGAAGTCTTCAAAGAAGTAAATCCATTGACACTCTCTAAACTATCCTGGACCGAGAATGAAGAAAAACTGTTGATCGACAATGGATCCTTATCACCAAGGCCTATGAGCTACTTCATTAGTCAATGATCTTGTTTCTTAACTCTATGTAAGGATAATATCTTCATTATTGAAAGATATAATCATTGTAGATTTAGCTGGAAATTTGACTTTTGTCAGGATATTCCAAACAATTTGAAGAAAATTACTCACACTTATACTTTGGACGAGGCTATTCAACTATGGGTTCTTTGGTTCGAGTGCAAACAAGATCCAAAATGACTATACCCAAATAGAGGAAGCATTCCTTGGTCGCAAAAAACTATGATGCCTAGTGGTTAACATGATTAAATAATGTTCCTTCTAACTCTCTTAATATCACAATCAAGATTCCTCATCAATCATCAAAGAAGTGTATGACTACCTCGATTGATAAATCAATGCATCATAGTGAAGCTACGGACGTAGCCATGGATCCTACTACATCTTCCTTGCTAAAGGGTAAAACTACTAACACTCATTTGAAAAGCATTATCATGAAAAGTAACTTTTCTAGAGGTTCTGAACAGACCATAAAAGGCATGAAACAGACAGTTCCTTTGAAGACGCAATTAACACTTTCAAAATCTCTAACAGTAACTCATATGGAAGAAGATGTCGAAATTGAAATAGTAGACAACCATGATTTCACCGTGTCTATTTCAAAGCAAGCAACTCAGGGTAAGTGTACCGGATCTACTCAAGAGGGAATCCGTACAACAGCAAGTGGTAGTAGCAGCCAAGACCACCATTGAAATAGATCAAAGAAGAGACCAAGGTCTTCTAATATGAAGGAATTCTTTTACATCATCATTGATCAAAGTAGCACCACTTAAGGTAATACATATACTCTTATATTACTTCTTATCTTTCTTTTCCTTATTTCTTGATATCCATGTCTTCTTCATTTTCAACCTGCCTTTATTGAATTCCACCAAGAAGGAATCGAGAACAACTCTTCTGTTGAAGTTGATAGCTTGATTTCAATCAAAAGAAATATGAAGCCGTCGTCAACAGTCCAAAACAACTTACCACCAATGGGTCTACCTCATCAATGTATAAGAAAAAATTGGTCAATTCACATGAAATTTGAAGACGTCTAAAGCAGCATTAGTGTCAGAATTTAATGGGCAGAAATTGATTCAAATGCACTGAAAGAAATATGTGCAAAGCCTGTGGATGGACTTTCGCGAAAAAATTCTTGAAACTCCTATAAATCAAATTACTTCTTTGAAAAAGGGTGCGGAAGAAATCATTGGAGAGATCATGAAAACAGATCCAACAAATGGTCTTCCTTTGAAAGAGTTATTGACAGAATTGTTTGTGAAAGCCGAAGCATATGATTCTTCGATATCTTCATCATGGGAAAAGATGAGCAAAGAAACACATGCAGAGTTTCTTTCCAAAGTGACCACTCAACTTAAAGAAGTTAAGGGAGCGGAGGAAGAACTGACTTCTAACATTCAATATCTTGAAGAGAAGTTAAAATCTATTGAAGACAAAAAGATAATTCTTCAGAAGGAACTTGCTGACTTGAAAGAGCAAAGTGTGAAAATTTGTTCGACCATTGATCAAATCCAAGAAAGTCTCAAGCAAATCCAGACCAAGGTAGTTCAAGTTCATTACGACATCTCTTCTATCGAGAACGCTAATATTCTAACAGATGACGCAGCGAAGAAGTTGGAAGACATGAAAGTCTTTACTTGAAGCGTGTAAAATTACTGTAATAGATCATAAATTTGAGATTTACACCTTATTTTCCCTTTAAGATTTTTAGAGTTGGAGTTACATTTTTCATGTAATGATATTTCTCTTTTAAGTAGTAAAACCATTTCTCTTTTTTTTGGTGATTTTTTTTTGTTTTGTTTTATAAAAAAAAAAAGCTTAAACTTTGAGCTTTTCTCATCAAAAGAAAATTTTTTATAGGAAAAAGGATTTGGTTTGAGAGATATAACTGACTTTAGAGATTGCTCCCTAAACTGCTTACGTATCCCAAAAAGGGAATCAAGTTACACGGAATTCTTGCCGTACACAATTTAATCTCATATGGATCTAGAATGTCCACTTGTTTACCACCTTAAACTTGGTGGAGTGTTTCAGTAGTTTAGCCACATGATACATTATTGGTAATCACCATTCACAGTTTTACTTCATGCGGTTTAGGAACAACACGCAGTTTTGGCTCATGCGGCATGGAGTCTTCAAATTATACATAGTATTTCTTCAAGTATTTCCTATTAATGGGACCAATCCTTAATCCATCTTCAGCAATAAATTTATACGAGCCATTTGAATATGTTTCTTGGACAACACATAGACCATTCCACTTCGAGACGAATTTTCTTTATCCACCATGAGTGAGAATGATTGGTCGTTGAATAGCAAACACTAAGTCTCCAAATTAAAAAGAGCACGGTCGAACATGTTTTTTGAAAGTTTTTGAAAGTCAGGTTTGATAGCACTTAATTCATTATTAAGTTCTAACCTCTTTTCATCGAGTGCTTCTAACTCCTCAAGGCGAAGGCGAACATTGTCTTCCTCATTGAATCCTTCTTCAATTACAATTCTTAATGAATGTATTTGACACTCAAGTGGGAGGATGACTTCAATACCGTAGACAAGTACATATGGAGTCACTTGCGTGAGAGTTCGAAAAGTAGTTCTATATGCCCAAAGAACTTCTCTAGTTCAAAGATGCCAGTTTCTTTTTGACTTGTCCACAATTTTTTCAACAGGTTACATAAAGTCTTATTGAATGTCTCAGCAAACACATTTGCAGCCACATAGTGTAAGATCCCTAAAAAAAAATGGTAATAATAGAAATAGATTAATAAATAAATAAAATTTATAATACATGACTTTCACTTTATTATTCACTTTTAGTGACTTTAGAAGTATTTTATGTCAAATGCACATTTTTAAAGTTGAAAAATGGATTTTATAACAATTATTGCTATTATGGTTAATTTACGGAAAAATGTAGTATGATTTTAGTAATTTGTGGAATTTCTTTCAATACAACTCATTTTATTTGTTCAATTATAAGGAAAAGTCTAGCAAGAAGTATTTTCACATGAATGAGAGCCAAATGGTGAGTTTTGATTGGAAATTAAGAAAGCAAATTCATACTTTGCTTCTTTGACTTCTTGAACTTTCTTTAAGTATCAAGAAGCTTAATTAAACAACTAAACAAGGGCTTTAAAGCACCTCATGTTGGCTGAAATTTTTGGGAGAAAAAGAGAGAGAAAGAGTTCCATTTCTTAGCTTAAAAATTGAAGAAAAATTGAGAGAAAATTAAGAACTAGTCCAACCAACCTAGAAACCCTAGAAAATCCAACTTGTAGAAGTGATTTGAAGTTTTGGTGCATCTTCTTGTTGGCTTATTGTGCTCAAACACCAAGTACATAAAGGTATAAGAAACTTCATGCCCTAATCTCTTGCTTATGTTTATAATTTAGGGTGATGTGAAATGATTTTAGTTGAATTGTTGCTTAAATGATAGATTGAAGCTTGATTGTGTGAAATTTATCTAAATCTTGGCATGGTTTACATGAGAAATATCCTAGTACTTGAGCTTGAATCATGTAGCCTACCAAGTGTTTGATGGTAGTATTGGTGTATAAGTTGGATTTTGATAAGATTGTAAACAAAAGGAACCAAGAAGATAGATTAAAGTTGAGCCAAGAAGATTTCGCAGGTGCAGTCAGCTTAAACCTAGTTTAGAAAAATGATCATAACTTCGTGTAGGAAGGTTGGAATTGAGTTCCATTTGTTGCGTTAGAAACTAGACTTGAAGAGCTTTCCAATGGTATAAAATTTGGACCATAGCTCGTTTTCTATGAGCTGTAGTGAAGCCCGGAAAATCGCTGAATTTAGCATTCTGCACTAACAGTTATTGTAGTTGCAGCACTTTGCCGGTCTATTTAAACTCTCATCCAAACTAAATTTGTGAAAATGGTCTTCTAATGATTGTTTGTATTTTCGATCTAGTTTCCGACAGTATAAACCATATAGCTTTTCGACATCGGTAACTGAAGTTACACATTTTGAAAGTAACCTTGTCGGTGCTACTGTGCCGGCGAAGCCTAAATGGAACTAAGTCGGTAAATGGGTTGGTCGAATGGTTAAGTCATATATTTTAGTCAAATTTACTATCGCTAGTCGGCCATCAGGCAATGACCATTAATGTAAGTCATAATTGTACAGGCACGCGCGAGGGCCTCGAGCGCAAGCCAATGACAAGTATTTAAGGCGACCGTCGACTGCGGTAAGTTCCAAGTGCATGTGTAGCTATACTTAATACACGTACACAATCATCTCTACATGCCTTTTAATGTTTTACTGTGTGAAGGGACAGTGTGTACTTTACCGCACTTGCCCCAAATGTTTGAATTGTTCTGTAATATATAACGAGACGAGTGTGTACTTTATCGCACTCGTCCTCAACTATACAATTGGTTGCTATTGTTGACTGTACATGATTATAGCTTCCTGTTTAGTATATTATTGTGAACTGTTTGGCCCAAACCCTAGGGAACTGGCCGAGTCGAGCCCGCAGGGGCGTGGTCGAGTCGACCAGGAAACCTTGGTTATTGATACTGCTACTGAATTGGCCACACTGGGTATACTCGAGTAATACCACCCCACTATTATTGGAGTGCGGGCCCAGTCAGGGGTGACATGGTGGACGAAGATTGGAGTGAAGTGGGGTTCTACGGACCTTTGAGTGGTTGACGGAGTGTCAACATATTTATGATTTGGCTCCAATGCAAAGAAAAGTGTGAACTGCAATTGATTGAACTCCTCGGAGCTCTGTATCCTTAAAACTATATGTGACCTATTTGTTTTCGATTGTTTATTTAAATGTGAATTACTGTTAAACATGCTCTTGTATGCATCTGTGTGCCCTCTTGGGACTTACTGAGCTTATCACTCACCCTTTCCTATTTGTTTTCCTTAGTAGGGGCCAGGGCAAGTTTAAGGAGGGTAGGCGATCGAAAGTGGGAACGGTTTTGGGATATCAGTTGTGTAGTTTGAATAGTATTATACTTGAACTGTAGGTTTAGTTAAACTGTTACTGTACTGAAGTATCAAATAGGATTTGCTTGTGTATGTATTTTGGGTTGTGTAATAAATAATATTTTGGGAAGCTTGTTCTAGAAAACTGAGTGAGTCCTGGCGAGAGTTGGGCAGGCGATCTACCAAACCCTAGAGTACGCCCAAGGAGGAGGTAGGGTCATCACACATAGTACATAAAAGAATTGTACTGTTTAAAATTAAATTTTTCACAAAACTTGTTCATTGCGACATTGCAAAAAAACTTGCCATTATGAGTATAATATAACGCGGGACTCCAAATCGATGAATGATGTTAAGACGGATGAAGTCCACTACATTTGCCTTCTTCACTTCCCTTAGAGTAACTGCTTTAATCCACTTTGAGAAATAATCCAATGCAACCAAGATGAAAATGTGCCCAATAGAAGATTTTTAGAGTGGCCCAACTATATCCAATCCCCAAACATCAAATGGCCAAGAAACTACAATTGGATGCAACGGTGTAGGAGACTGATGGATGAAATTGCCATGAAATTAACATGCTTGACGTCTTCTTGCAAAGTCAATGCAGTCTTTTACCATCATTGGCTCGTAGTATCCCATTCTCTTGGTGCAAAAATGTATTTAGAACCAAATTGATAAGCACCATATATCCCAGAGTGAATCTCCTCCATTGATTGTATAGTTTCATAGAAACATTCCATCAAATGACCTTCGATAGAACGTCTCCTTGTAGTAGATGAAATGTGGTACTCGATGGTGTATGTCAACTCTACTCTTGGGATCTTCTGGCAATTTTCCATGATTGAGATAATTAATTATGGGATGACGCCAATCCTCCTTTTCAACTTCATAGACAGATACGTGGTAAAAATTTTCCTCCTCCTTGTAGTCTTCTTCATCGAACATTGGTGGTATGACCTAATTTTGACATATTGGGATTTGATTTTGATGAGAGGGTAAAGTGAGCATAGAACCTAACCTTGCCAATGAATTAGCTTGTTGGTTGAATCTTCTTGAATTATGCTCTACGATAACATCGCCTAAATATCCCATGAGTTGTCTTGCATAATTATAATATGGGACCAACTCAGAGTTCTTTACTTCATAAATACCTAGAAGTTGATTCACCAATAATTTTCAATCACCATAGTTCCTAAGATACAATTGCTTCATGTCTGTAATGTGACGACCCCACCTCTCTCTAAGAAGTACCCTAAGGTATCAGTGGTCTGCCTACCCAACTCTTGTCGGGACTCGTTAACAATTTTAGGATATTTAAGACCATCCAGTCAAGAAACTACTTAACATAGTAAGTGTCATTATCTAAAAGTGCAAATTTTGATTCAATACAACAACTACTGCGGTTATCCCTCAAGTTTATACTTACAAAAATTTAAACGACTTAAATAACTATGTTAGCGAAAAATAAACAAAAGCTCGCCAAAACTAGTTCCACCAACTTCTTCACTTCAAGTCAATGTTAAGGAATAACAAACTTAATGGGGTGAGCGAAAGTTTAGTGAGGCCAAGAAAACAGGCAGGCAAACAAGTAAAAGAAAAAGACTACATTTCTATGCATAGCAAGGTATATCTCCATAGTATTCACGTAAGAGTACAGAAGAAACTAAATAAGCATTCAAAGGAGGATACGGGAGCTCTCAGGAGCTAATCCACTTTCATGCCTTTCAGTTGTATTCAGAAACAGTTTCTATCTGTTGACACTCCGTCAATCAAGCAAGAAAAATTCCGTAGATCACCACTTAAAGCCATTCTCCATCCACCGCGTCACCCCTTACCGGGCCCACATGCCAACAAGGGTGGTAATACTCGAGTTTATCCAAAAAAGTGGTCAACGAGATTACTCTCCAATCGACTTTTAAGTCAAGAGCCCATGGCTCACTAAGCCCCTCGGCCAAGGCCCAGCTGGCTTGAGTTGAATGGGTCACCCCATGGCTCACCAAACCCCTCAGTCAAGCCCCAGCCAGCCCGAGTTGGATGGGTCACCAATGGGTTTTGGGGCCCTGAGAACACAAGTAGGTCGAGGAGTCAATACTCCACTCAACAAGCAGTCACAAATACAAGTAGCTCAAGTTCAAGTACAAGTAAGAAATCATCAAGTCAAGTAAGTGGGTGAGATAAAGTGCACACCCGCCTCAACAGGTCTGTTAACAAGATTCACATTCAAGCATGTAACAAGTTCATGAAAGTGATCAAGTAGAGCATCAAGTCATGCACTTGGCACTCACCATAATTTCTCAAGTTTTACTTGTTACTCAGAGCAACACTGGTTTCTTGACTTACGAGCCTTGGAGTAATAAGGCACGTTTCAGGTAGTGACTATTAGCTAAAATAGCCATACACAATCATGGATATCAATTTAAAACAAGATTGGAAAGAAGAACAAGGGACATTGCATAGCATATTCCAAACCTCATTATTTCTCTAAAAATTCATTATTTGCTTTTCATAGTTAAAACTAAGAAATAACTTGAGTACATTCCCAAGAAATCTTAGTAATTACCACTTCATAAGAAAAATGAGTTTGCTCTCTTTTAAGAGACTCTACTTTGGTCTCAATTTGCAACTTAAGCAAAGATAAGATATAAGAACATTCGGAATAGTGAATTCTCAAGTTGGCCTCAAGTTGGAAGATGAATAGTGAATTCTTTCACTTCTACCTTCTTCTGCTGTGGAATCCTCTTGTTTATTGGTGCACAAAAGGCTTCGAATTTGAAAAAATTTCAATTATTTATAATGTGATAACTTTGGGGGGTTTTACATTAATTGTGATGGATTTCATCACGTCTTATCCTCTTTTTGCATATAAGCTTTTTCTGCTGGTGGTCTTGATTTGGTCCATTTTTCTTTAAACTTTAGTAGTGATAATCCTGTTTTGGTCCACTGCACTTTTGTTGAATTGTTTTTTCATCAACCTTCCATCATGTTCTCGATATTGTACCATATGCGGGATTCCATTTCCTGTCAAAATCATTTATTTGCTTCAGTGCCTTCATCTGATTGATGCATTTCTTCCAAATATCTAGCAAGGACCTCATCATATGGATTAACTCACTGTGTATGATTATTGGTTGCAGGCGTGAATTTTGATAGGTTATTTTATTTAAACCCTTTAATCGGATCTTAGATTTTCATATGGATTAACATAGTATTTTTGTTGAACTGGTAAGCTCAAATCCCTGATTAATTCAAGTTAATTACTAATTACTTTGTCCATTGTATTTAGAGATAGTAGCGGGTAGGATAGAAACTGATAACCGCGGGTACTTGACTCTCTGATCAATTTGATTAGATGACCAATGGGTAATTCGTTAAGGATTGGTATTGATAAGGGGTTAATGACGGATAACTCAACAGGGTTTTAGAAGAGAAATACTAAAACCCCAATATCCTATACACACATACACACATATGTACGTACACACATAAAGACACACATATACATACATACACACACACACACACACACACACACACACATATATATATATATATATATATATTGTAGATTGTTATTTGTCATATTTTATGTGCAACTATTTGTTGAAAAATATGGAACAGTTGCTTGAATCTTATTTTGAAAGACTATTAAATTTATCCATCATAAGATATTGAATTTTCTATGACCCTACTCAAGTTTAAAATTCAATAAAATTTGACGTAGTGTTTTGATTTAACATAATGTGTATTAATTTTAGTTTGTTAAAAGTTAATTCCCCCTTTTTCTGAATTATTTAGACTAGCGGGTAGAGGGTGCCCGATGGATAACCAGAACTCGAAGCAAGGGGATTTGGTAATGAGAGTTAAAACCTGTAAGATTACCTGATAGGATTTGATAACATATTTAAATATGCATGTTAGGGTTTAGTATGAGGGATTTTTTAGTGTACCTGACCTACTGTGATCCTCAAGTATATTCATAGGAGAAAAACCTCTATTTTGGTCAAGACTAAAAAGAAATTTTAGCATGATCACAATGAAATCAGAGGAAAAAAGAAAAGTGCCTAGCTTCCGATTATTAAATGTCTTTTAGTAACTAATTTTCATAAGCAAAACTCACATAAATAAAATGCACCCAAATAATGTATGTCAGCATCCTTGAATTTTAGCAAACCCAATTATTTTGTCTCAATGACACATATGTATGTAAGAGAATATAAATAAAAAGAATTTCTTTGCGACTCAATCTACTGTACATGGTTTTCAAGTCTTTAATGGATAATATAGGAATTTCAGTCCCGAACACTAAAACCGATTTCATCCTTGATAAATTATTTTAACCAATTTAGTTCACAAACAAGTTTTTTACTTCTAATGGAGAACTTTTGACCAAATTTTGTTTAATTTGCATGGATCTACAAGGGCATAATTGGTATTTAGGCCTAATTTTCTACAATTAACAGACAAAATAGATTAAAAAGATAATTAAAAAATTGGTTAACATCTAAAATAAAAGAATGAGGGCTATGTTGAACATTAAGCAATTTTAGACATTAAGCAATTTTAATGGTCTTTCTAATCTATTTCATCTGTTAATCATAGAAGGTTAAACCAGTGTGACGATTATACCCTTGCAGGTTTATGTAAATTGAGTTAAATTCAATCAAAAGTCCTGCATTGGAAGTAAAAAACTTGTTCAAGGACTAAATTGGTTAAAATAATTCATTAGGGATGAAATCGGTTTTAGTAAAAATGTTCAGGGACTGAAATGGTAAATTTCCTGATAATATATAGGGAAATATCCACAGATATTGGTTACTTAGACACATCAGAACCTGGGTTTGAGAATTCTGTTTCAAACCTATTAGGATCTAGGTTTGAATTTAGAAAAATTTAGTGGGTTTAGTTTAAGTCTAATGGATCCAACACAAATAGTACCTATTAACAAGCCTATTCGAAGGAATATTTTTGCTCATTGTTTGGTATGTTGGAAAGATCTAGAATGGAAAGACCTTTTCACCCAAAATTCTTTTCTTACCAGAATGGACAAGAAAATATTTATCATTCTAGTTTGATAACCAAATCAAAATGGAATGTTAATTTCTTTTCTCATGTCTAGTGTTATCATATTGAGAAGTCAGAATGGAATTAAAAAAACTACTGTATTGATCTAATTGCCCCTATATAACATTCTATGCATATCTTGATTTAGGGATAAATGAATTACTAATTAATAAAGAACTTTTTAATAGCATAAAATCACACAATAACTTATTAAGTAAGAGCATAACCTTTTAATAGTATACAATTACAATGGGTAAATACTAACTGTAATACAATTGCAATAGGTAATATCAGTTGTAACTAAATTAAATTTTAAATTGCATGTACATTGAATCTCATGTATTTTTCATGCATGTTAAATCCGTCATTCATGCATGTTAAATTGTCTACCTTTGATTTGCTTCTGAAGGGTTTTAAGAACTGTTTATAAATAGAAAAATATAATTTTACCTTGGCAGATGGTTTAGTGGATTTACTCTTTTCTTTTTTTTTAAATTTTTTTCACTACATATGAATGTATTTTGGCATATTATTGTTTGTTTGAGTTAACAAATATTATCATATAATCCAATATTGTGAATAAAAATATATTAAAAATATCAACTGAATATTTTATTTCAAAGTAAAAAGAAAGAAAAGTCATTAAATAGAATTCGAATTACTCCTAAGTAAAAACGTAATAGACTTATTAACTAAACTCATAAAATGGACCTAATATTTGACAAAGCAAAAGACAAATTAATATATGTGAAAAATAAATACGTACATAGAAAATAGAGACATAAAATATAGAATGGTAATTTTGACTCTTATAATTTAGATATTTCCAAGATTGAGTGGGAATGGATTTTCTCTAGATTTTGATGAGGAGTGGGATTTCAAGAAAAAATTAGAATAAACCTTTTTAGGGGAAAAAGGCTTTCCAACAAAAATGTTCATACCAAATGCTAGAATGGAATGAAAAAATTGGAAAGGTCTTTTTATTCTAACCCTTTCCAACGTACCAAAGGAGAAACTGGAGTTCAGTATCATGTCCAATAATGAAAACATCGCTAGTAATGTGGTCGCTGTTTGATCGGGAAAAATTGTTAGCACTACTTTTTCTCATAATTGAGATGTTCTTCATTTGATTTTCAAATTCTTCTTATTCTCTATCTTCCTTATAAGGGCGAGAGTTTCCTTTAAACCAAAAAAAATATAAAACACAAGATGCTTAAAAAGAAATACCAGTACCTATTGAAATTGATTACCTATTTATCTTATACAAATTAATGCTGTTTGTGACGACCCCACTTCTCCCTAGGGCGTGCCAAAGGGTTTAGCGGGCCGTCGGCCTAGCTCTCGCCAGGACTCACTCACTAGAATAACCAATAATACTTTAAAAGAAAAACATAAACAACCATTCCAATCCAAATCACAAATATTACATAATGAAATTCAACTTACAACTCTCATTCCCAAATTACAGTTCAAAGTACTTAGAGTACAACCACAATAACATCTCACAGGCCCAAATACAACAAAAGTCCATCCATCCAAGATTACAAAGGGTACAGGAAATAACTCAACCAATAGCTAAGAAGGATCACACACGCCATCCATCGCCTCGAGCCCCAGTGGGAAATAAAACATTTTGGGTGAGCTAGAAGCTCAAGAATGTCCAAGAAAACAAGAAATTCATGGACCTTTGAGTTAAACATCATTTTGTAAAATATTTGAGTCTTTAAACAATCATTCTAGAAACACTTATTTAGCAAACAACATATAGTAAGCAATAATTCAATAAACATGTACTTCAAGTAATGAAAGGATACAGTGTCCTCCAATGGCAGTCACAGTCCGTCTTGTTAGTCAACCACCCTCCTACTCCTCCTTATAACTCCCAGTGGTAATACTCGAGAATATCGACAAGGTTCTGGTACCAACCCACCGACCGAAGTCCACGGCTCGAGTAGGTCGATAACGATGGGGGAAAGGCCTTGTTCAGCCAATGTGGTAAAGTACACATGGCTTACAGTCATACGCAAGTAATATACAAACAGTGGAGAAGTAAACAGTTGAACAGTGTATTCACAGTTAGGTCGAGTGAGATAAAGTACACATTCGCCTAAACCAAGTATTTAACACTTATGAAATCAGGTAACATCAAACATTAATCACATAAGCATGTAATTCACATAACATACAAGAAATACTCACAGCCTCGTTTCTTTACAAATATGAGTTGAGTAAATCAATTCACAAGTCATTTTCACGTAGTAGTAAAACTTTTGACCTAAAACAGATTTGAACATTCATAAACTCTTCATAAATTGTGTCACTTGTAAAAGTATATTACTTGGAAATGGTGGTAAATCACTTCATTAGAATTACTAACAGATCATTTCAATAAAGCATTCATTTGCAACCAATAGTAAAGTCTTTCATTTAAAAAGGGTTGGGACACTCACCTTGATTCGCTTAAACGAGTGAGCAAAGAAGAAGGCTAAACTTCGTTAGTTGGTTCACCCTCAACAAAGTCTTGGCCACCTGAGCCAAAGTTTAGCTATCAGATACTAGTCAAAATATCTAAAACTCAAAGTCTTAACTCAACTACTCAGAATTACCAAACCCTCACTACTACAGTTTCTTGTTCGCACCATGTCTAAGATTACTCTCGTTGAAATGGAGCAAGGCCTATGGGTACGGATGCTAGACTCGGAGAACTACAATTCACTAGAAAACTTCATTTTTCAAATTCATTCGGTAATATATGTCAAATTAAGTTGCAGGACTCAGTAGTAGTTAAAGTACAGTATTATCACTTTACAAAATCAATCAAAACTCACATAGAAAATCAAAGTTCTAGACGACTAAAATCGCTCCCTAATTTTTCCAAAATTACCTGTTTACCCAAAATTAGTGAAAACACAACTTTTCACCATTAAAATTTCATAACTTCATTCCATTCAAACATGTACTCATAATTAAACATAAAACACATTTATTTAGGCAAATATATCTTCAAGAGAAATTACAAAATTTTGAAATCAAACATTAAAATCACCAAGCATGGGTTTGGTCATCGCATACACTTTTCCATCACAATTTCCAACAACAAGACCCTATTTTCTAACCATATCAAGACTATTTTCACGAATATCATACAAATCCACAATCAGGTCCTCAAGTCAGTTACCTAAAATCCACCTCAAGTCTGCTACCTAGGTTGGGAATCCAAGAGCCCAACTCAAATGCTTCATACATAAGCATTCTTATCAAAATAAACCATAGATCTAACAAATCTACCGCTAATAAAGTTAAAGCTAAGATCTTTAAGGATTATACATCCAGATCTTTTCAGATCTAGTAAGATCAAGGAAGATCTGATGAAGTTCCACCCATAGATGATGTCCTAAGATTCAATACCTCGAGATCCTCCAAGTTTTCCCACAGATCTACTTGCTTGAAGTTGATTTCTCCCTCTGAGCTCAAGAACAAGAACTTGCCAAGCAAAGGAAGCTTTCTTTTCTCTCTTTCTTTCTCTCTCTCACCCACGACTCTCTCTCATTTTCTCACTCTCACTCTTGGCTGCTACAAGGATGGAGGAGAAACAAGAATCAAACCTTCAATGGACTCTTGAAGCTTCATGGAAGTGGAGGAAGAAGAAATTGAAGAAGGCCACACTCTCTCTCCCTCTTGTTAATCTCGGCCCTCTCTCTCTTCCTTTCACACACACGGCTGCAACAAGGAGTGGAAGGAAGCAAGATGAATCTCTTCAATTGGTATCTTCAAAGTGTAAGAGAATGAACGTGAAGAAGAAGAAGAAGAAGAAGACTTGGAATTTCCTCTCTTTCTCTCTCTCTCATTCGGCTGGCTCTCTCTCTCTCTCTAAGCCCAAGCATGGCTGCTGAAAAATGAAAGGAAAGGAAGCAAGAAACAAGCTTTAAGGAGACATAAAGTGTGGTTCCCCTTAAATCAGGGAAAAGAGGTCAAAAAGCCACTTTTTGTCGCGTCAACGCGCGACACTCTAAATTTTACTGGTTTATCTCATTCCTACACTGTCCAACCTTAAATATATATCTGTAATGTCTCTACATATGCTCGGGTTCATCTTAGAGTCACTATTCACGTTTCGGAACAAAATTCAACACTTAAACTGGTCGAAACACACACCGGCAAATAATTCTCAGAAAATCATCTAAATTAGAAAATAATGATTCAAAGCATAAATTTACTAATATTTGAGTGAAAGTACATAATATTATTATTTTCATTATCATTCATTTTCTGATAAAAATAAAATTTCCGAACCCTCACACTGTTAAGTTTGTACAAGCTATTGAACCTATTCCTGCATACAAAGATAGTGCTTCATATATGCCAAGTGTCAAAAATATGTGCGAATTACAACGTAACACTAACTTGATACACTTTTGCCAGCAAACGTGGCAGGAGATGTTTTTCGCCGTCTAATACTTTATATTATTGCACCAACGCATTTGGTGGAGGTCTTTTACTGATATTGTCACTGCTTGCGTTTGGATTATTGTTTTGTGTTAGGGTTTATATCTATATGACCTCTCTTATAGGTTTTTGAAATGCCAAAACTATCTACCTAACGTTACAAACGTTCTTACAATGGCTGTTCATGAAGTTTCAATTTTCCGCTTAGAAAATCCATGACAAATTTTATGAGAATTATATCCTACTCATATTCTTTGCTATTTAATACACTAACCAGGCAGCCAAGATAATTGCTGCTTTTCAAACGAGCCAAGCTTAACTATTGGGGTTAGTCCACTGGTAAACTCGTAAATTTCTCTCCCTACTAGGTTTAGGGTTCAAATTTTGAATCTGGTAGTTAAGGATGAGAAAGGCATGGAGAGGGGTGGGAAGGTAAAAGAAAAGGTCCAAAAAAGTGGAGAGCCAAGCTTGAAGGTAAAAAGGTTCAAGGCAAGGAAGAGGTCACATTATCGTATTCATTTGCAGGAGCTAGAAGTTAAGATTTGGGTGCAAAACTAGTAATAAAGATATGTACTTAAATATGCACTCTTATATTTTTGTAAAAACTTGGGACTAAAGTCTAATTGTTACAAGGAAATAAGTGAAAACCTTGGTATTTTACAGGATATATAAGATTTCTAAAATTTTGTCAAAAAGAAATCTAATTTCTATGAGAATTTATAAAATTTTTAAGAAAAATATAATCTGATTTGTAAAATATTGAGTGCTTGGAGAGGAACATTTTGCTTCATCAAATGCTCCTACACCTGCTAGTGGTAAGGCAAGTGTTACAAATGAACCAAACTGACTCGACCAAAACTTGACTTGAGCTTAGTATGGATTGAGCTAGTGTCAACCTCAAGTTGGCTTATTGGGCCAAGTATAGAGATACTTGATTCATTGGTTTATCAAACTATCTCTAGCTTATATATTTTAAATTTTATTATTATTGATAATAAATTCACATGTATGTCATCAATATTTTTACTCTTTATTAAGGTAAAATGTCTATTTTATCTATTTAAAAATATAAATTTTTTTAAATTTATTTGAGCTCAAATAGGTTTGAAATCGAAGTTGACGAAGGTCCAATTTGAGCTCAAGCTTGAACTTGAGTTTACGTTAAGAGTTCACCAAGCTCAAGTTTTGTGAATCTGAATTGAGCTAGCCTCAATGGGGCTAAAACTTGATTTGACTCAACTCTTTTATGTAGCACCACATCACATACACAAGTGCATTGGAAGAAGGGATAATTTTAGAAATTCCCATTGAGGTTTGTGATAATTTCACCTAATTCCCCTCTAATTTTAAATCTTATGGTAACCTCGCTTATATTTTCTATTTGGACAACAGAAAATTTTATATGACAATTCTAAATTACTCTACTGGTTAAGAAAAGGAAATAAAAGCTCTCTTACATTATTTTTTTTTTCTACCACCAACTCTTAACCACTACAAAGTGCACCTCCACAAACTGCCAACCAGAGGGGAAAAGAAATCTAATAAAAAACTCTCAAATAATTTTTGTGTCCGACCACTAGAGCTACGGCAGCACTAACAATTCCATCTATGTTGCTACTATCATATTCCTAAGGAACAAGTTATTGAACCAAAAATAAAATAAAATAAAATAAAAAGCCCCAAAAAGAGATGCTCTAGTAATCCAAAATCCATAGGCTACTAACCTAAATAAAAAATCACATCCCTTGGTTTTTATTAATTGTTTTCACATCTACTTTTATATTTATTACTTTCAGTAAAATCCATACCAAAGCATCCACTAAAATAAGATTTTTTTTTAAATGGGAGGTCTTGAATTCAAGACCTCCTACTAAAATAAGTCTTTTACATTTATAATTGATTTGAGCTATTACAAAAAATTGTTCCAATAAGCTTTTTTATATTTTTATCCTCATTTCTTTCCTCTTTTAAGCTTTTGTTTTCCATGAAAAATGACGAGAATATGAAGGTCATTTTTAGTTAACTCAGTCTGTCAAGAAATTCCAGTGTAATTTTTGAAATTGGAAGAGAATTAAGTGAAATTGTTGAAACAATTAAGGAACATTCCTGAAATTTTCCCTTGGATGATTTCTGGTTCAAGATTTCCTGACGGGAGTTTCTCCCAGAGTGATGGGACATTTGGAGGGTTGAATTCAATCTTTGTCAAAAAAAAAAGGGTCCTTCATATACCCGTTTGTCCATTCCTTTTCGTCTTTGTAGCATATGGTTGGTTAAATATGTAAGGGAATTTACTCCCTGATTGGTAGGTTGTGTTTTTTATAAGTTCGTATAAAATTTGTTTTTTTTTTCTACTTTAACTATGGGAATTCTTTAAAAACTTCCAAAATTTTAACTCAAATTTTTAGCAAATTTGTATAAAATTTGTTTGTTTCTTATTTTAACAATAGGAACCCTCTAAAAACTCTCAAAATTTTTAATATACTACCCACAAAACACGCAAAAAACTTCGCGCCCAAAAGTTTTTTCTACAACTTCTACAATAAGTTACAATAGAGTTTTATACAAATACCTAAAAAACTTCATTCCCAAACAGGGCCTTAGTTAAATGATTTTATATGATTTTTTTAATAATATTTTTTTAAAAAAGATAAGGGAGATGTGAGATTAAGAAGTGAGAATAAAAAAAAGGGAGGATCTAAACTAAAAATCTCTATTCTGAAATCTCCACATTAGCAGCTAAGGATTGTGTGATAATGTTTCAACTTTTTGTATTTGCTATAAAATAGTGATAATACCTGTGAATTGTTTAGTCACATTCTTAAAGAAGGTCAACAATATGCATCAGTGTAAATCAAAATCCTAACAAGTATACCTAAGGAAAGTTGATATAAACATTAAATGCTCTTCGTCATGGTATGAATCACTTTTTAGAACAACAATCGATGTGCTCATTAACTACTTCGAATCTTCTTCTTTTCCGCTATGTTATACATACATATAGACATATATATATATATATATACACACACACACACATATATTGTTGGTCCCGAATGCAACCAAAGGGAGGTGAATTTTGGTAGTTTAACAAAACAAGTAAATATGCAAGAATTCACCCAATAAACCAATCACAAATAATTTCTCAAGTGTGCACAAAGATATGTCAAATTAATCACAATAAAGATGTCACAATTGAGTAATAAAGAAAAGAGATAGAAAAAGAAATGCAAACCAAATTTCCAAGTTGCACCGAACTTGGATACAGTCCACTAGTAGCTTCTTCAATTAAAGGTGAAACTAACCAACTTGTATAAGTGAATGCTCACTCCTTCCTCACCCTAAAGGCCTTTAGTTGAGCCAAGGAGTTTTACAACTATAACCCTCAACAAGCTACAATTGAAAGTTCATTCAATCAATTAAGAACTACTATTACAAGTGAGGCAACCTTCACCAAGGTTTTATTCCTCCTATTGAGTAACCCCACTTTTTCCACACCTATACAATAAACAAAGAATATTTCTACCCATATATTTCACTTGTAAGCTTGTATTTCGTGTAGGCAAAAGTCTATTATCTTCTTGAACTAGTGGGTATTTATAGAGTGTGAGAAATGGCCTCAAGAACCTCTCTAACGGTAAAAAATATGGCTGTTAAAAAATAGCCGTTGGAACTATCGGACGTCCGACACAATGTTGTGCATCCGATGCAAGTGTCCGACAGGTTGTTTCGATCTTTATCAAATGGCCAATGCATATTTCTGCGTCCGATGAAGCTTGCGTCTGACGCTGGTCAGAGAGCTTAGATTTCATCTTTATTTCTATCGGATGTCCGATGATGATGATATGCGTCCGATAGGAGTGTCCGATACTTCCCCTGTCTATCGGACGTCCGATACTTCAGTTTGAGGGTCCGATAGTAGTTCTTCTGAGAGTTCTCGATCTTTATCGAACGTCCGGTACTAGTTTTCAAGCGTCCGATAAGTTAAAACCTTCTCAATTCATCTTGAATTGATTTCTTTTCTTTTCCAATGAATCAAGGACCTGTTCTAACATAATTCTCACATAAAAACATTAGTCCAAATCATTTTGTTTTGTTATCATCAAAACTTAGGATCAATTCCAACATATATATATGGGGAATAGGGGAGTCCAACTGCCTGTGCAGGAGTTAGTACCAGTGTACTACTACAGCCCGGATTTTAATCCAACTGTAGCAGTTTTTAAGGAGAGGAGAGGAGGAGGAGGAATGGTTTCTAGATTAATAGTTTCTAGATTAGGCTAGTTTCTTTATTTTATTTTATCTTATGCTTCTTTGTTAGTCTTTCAGTACTGGAGCAGACGCTCAGGTTATGCGATGGGTTACTAGATTCACCCTATACTGAAAAGATCAGATTTTATTTTAAGTTCAAAAAGTTTTTGTTCTATGAGATCTACTCTAACTTGATTTATATTGAGAATATAAGACCTAGGATGGTGATGTAAGCACTTACTAAGTTTTTCTGTTCTAAGGAATTTTAAGAATGTATTACAATCTTCTAGTGTAATTAGTTTATCAAGAGTTGATTGAAAATAAAAATATGTATCAAAGGTGCGCAATTCTGTGAGTGTAAAATTATATACAGAGCGTGGGTCATTCATAAAATGTTCAGAAGAGAGTTGAGAGAATGCTTGAATTTCTGGTGAATTATCTATGTTTACAATTGATACCAAGTACTTTATAAAGAGTTGAAGTGATATAACTTCCCGGAGTTCCTTCCGATGCTACAGTGATTCGAACAATATTGTGAGTGAGAGGTTTGCCTCACGGATCTTCCACTAACAGCCTTCAATGCTTTCTTAGCAATATGGCTTTTAAACGGGTACTACATCTCTTTTGGATCATTCTACTTTTACCTCTTACAATCTCACTGTGTTTGTTTACTATAAAAGCTGCACTTCTATGCTGACTTTCATTTCTTCTAATTACTCCTAATTTTAATAAGTCATTAATATGCATTTCAAATTCCTTAATTTCTTCATTATTAACTTCTATTTTTTCATTATTAGCTTCTATTTTTGCTGTACTAATTTTTAAATTTGGGTTAAGAATTTGTAGTTTACAAAAAGTTTTGTCTTTTTCCCAATGTTTAGTAGGGTTATCTCCTATTATTTCTTCTTTTTCTAGTTTACTAATAATGTTATCCATTTCTTCTATTCCTGTTTCTAGTAAGTTATATATCTTTTGTATATTTAGTAATTCATTATTTATTTCTAATTCATCGAATTCTTCTTCCCAATCTATACCTATTTCTTCCCGAAAGAATAAATTTTTACAATTTCCTGGCACTAAACATTTACATTCTTTTCTATTTCATCTTATCTTCTTTGGAGTTTCTATTTCAAGTCTGTTTTTAGGGGGTTGTAGGTGCCCACCACACTTCTCTAAGCACTCTGATGTATTAAAAGGTAATGTACTACTTTTTAGGAAGGTAAGTCCACTTCTAGTTAACAACATTCCATGATAATATTTAAGTATGAAATTTAATTATATAGTTAATCGAAATCTCATTGGCCTAAGGTATATTTTTGGTGCATAATATGGTTCAATGCATTTTTGTTGTCCTATATTAAAATTAAAGTCTACATAGTTAATGCTTTTGTTATAGGTGTAATATTATCCATCCATTTGTCTAGTTGGCATTATTACTGATGCAATTTGGTGAAATTTTTCAGGAATAATCATACTACAAATTACTGTACTGGTACATCCTGTATCTATTATGACTGGTATCTCAATTTCAAAATCTTTTATTTTAACGAGTACTGGTATTTCTATAATTGTTAAATTGATTGTTATTATTTAATATTTCAATTGTTGAATCAATATCTTTATCTATTGTTTGTTCAAGCATTTCAATATTTGCTTCTTCTGCTTTGTACAAATATGCTTCTATATCATCTATTTTTCTTTCTAAAATTCTTTTTCTTCTTTCTAGATGATGTTCTACTAGTTCTTCTATTTTTGCTCTTTTTGTTTTTGTTTTGCTTTATATTGTAGATTTTCTTCTGTCTTTTCTAAACAAAATTTACATCCTTCTATAAAACAATCTTTACATTGGAATCTAAATTCTATAGCTGGATATCTTTTACATTTAAGACATAGTTTATTATCTGATCCTTTCATGTGTTCCCAATTATGGCTACATTCTATAGTTACTAATTCTATTAATTCATCTTGTAATTTATCTAATTCTAACATACTTAATTTATCTCTTTCTTTTAATATATTATAAAAAAAATTATCTTCTTCTTCTTCACTATCAGAGTCTTGTCTATAATCATTTTCTAAGGATACTATACTATATATACTTTCTGTATCCAACATATATTCATCTACTTCTATTAGATCTTCATTAAATTGTTCAACTAATTGTGATTGCCTATTATATAAATTATTTCTTTTAGGACAATTTGTAACTAAATGATTTGGTTCTCCACATGCGTAACAAGTTAATTTATTACTATATCATCTGGTAGGTTTATATTTTCTAACATGGTGATCCTTTTGAAGATAAGGTTTTCTAGCTCTTGATTTCTTTAGACAATATACCTTTTTCTATGGTTTTCAAAATTTTTTATTTTTTTTCTATCTGTACTATTATATCTATAAGTTTGTGGAGTATAAATTTGACTACAGAAACTATATTCTATTTTTAACTATTTTTGGATTCTTATAAATTTACATATTTCGACTAATTTTTCTACAATGAATTTTATTCCAGTTGCTATATTTTTCATACTATCACTTGGCCATTCTATCTTCTTATATGCTTCATATATTTCTTTTCCTAAGTCACTTGGCAATTTTAAAAACATTTTATCAATTATAATGTCTTCATAGAAACATCCTGCTTGGGTTGCTAAATAACAAAAATCTTGCAAGTAAGGATTTATATGTTTCCATTTTTTTATAGATAATTGTTCTAATTTTCTAATCGCATCATGTTGCTACATTATTGTTCCTCTATTAGGGTTTTGGGCTGTTAGAATTACTTGTACTCTATTAGTAAAGTTGTGAGAATTTGTTCCTAATGACATATCACTTGCTAGGGTTGCAGGGTATTTTTCTTTAAATTTTTCCCAGGCTGCTCTTGCAGTTTCTCCTAAGAAGGTTTCTAGATAAGTGAACATATCTTCTGGTGTATGATCAAATCCTTTCTAAATATAATGTTGTACTACTTTGTTTTTCCATATTTCTATGATACTATCCCATGATTGTGGATCATGTGCAGTTAGATTAAGTGTCCTTCCTTCGTCTATTAGTTTATTTTTGTCTAAAATTTCTAATGGTTGTCTTTTTTCTTTTGTTTTATATTGTCCAGGGGATAAATCTCTATATTCACTATAAGTTCTTCTATGAGGTTGTTTTGGCTGATATTGTATAGGTATATTAGTTGTACTAGTAGAACTGGAACTGTTATCCAGCAGATTCATTCCTATTTGTTCTTCTATTATTATTTCTTCAAGGTCCAATTCTTCCTTTTTTATTCTTAGATTTTTATCTTGGTCATAGTAAAGAATTTATGTTACTTCTATTTTTTCTATTGTTTCTAATTTTATTTCTAACTCCATAAGTTCCTTTTCTATTAATTCTAATCCTAATTCTTTAAGATATAATATTCTATCTTCTTCACAAACTAACTCATGTATTAATTCTATATGTTCATTTGCTTCATCTCTTTGTTATTTTTTCTATAATTTAAGAATCTTACACTAGTATTTCCTATATTATTTTGATACATTATACTTTCTTGTGGTGTAATTGTATCTTCTTCTTGTGAGAAATTACTTAAGTTCCATTCTTCTCCTGCTAGAATTTCTAGATCTACTTGTTGTGGTTTTATTAATTGTATCCTTTTATTAGCCATAGCTTCAATAATTGGTTTTATATTGATATTATATTTTGTTTCAGATCCTAAAGTTAGTCTTCCAATTGTTTCTATACTTATGATTAAATTATCTCCCTTGAAATCTTCATATCCTTTACTTTGTACTCCCACTTCTATATTTTTAATATCTTCTAATGTTGGCATAATATTTGAGCAACAATAAAATAATCCTCTATTATTTTTCATATCTACTTCTATTGTGGCTATTACTGAATTTTTTATGTTTGAAAATCTCTTATCTAATAATGTAATCAATATTTTTGTTCCTAAACCTGGTATTGTTAATCCTTTAATTCCTATTACTGCTAACCCTGCATTGTGACAGCCCTACCTCCCCCTAGGGCGAACCAAAGGGTTTGGCGGACCGCCTGCCCAACTCTCGCCGGGACTCACTACGAAACCCAAATATCAATCCAAACATTCATTCATAAAATCATCATTAAAAGTTATTAAAATTACTAATAAACTCTCACAAAATACAAACCCCAAAATTACATCAAAATTACATTGAAAATAACTCTCAAAATACCATAAACCATCAAATTCATCCATTAATTTCAATCTTATACAAAATGAAGAAATCCTACAAAAGTAATAAGTTCCTCGATTCTCGTGCTCCACTTTCAAACCTGTTAAGGAAAACAAATCTTATGGGGTGAGCAAAGCTCAGTGAGGCCAAGAAAACATGCAAGCATGCAAGATCAAGAAATATACACTTTTATTAAACAAGATAGGTAACCAAAACTTTGAGGCAAAAATGCAAATAAGGAATTTAATTACACATTAAATAAAGGATAGAGGGGCTCCCAGGAGCCAAGTTCCACGAATCTTGATCACATTCTAGTAGTTGACACTTCGTCAACTATTTTAATAATCATGTAGAACTCCACTTGTCAACCATATCCGTCCACCGTTTCATCCCCCAACCGGGCCCGCTCGTCAAAATAGGAAATTTGGTAATACTTGAGTATACCCAGGTAAGTAGTCGGCAAGCGCACTCCAACCGATGAAAATATGTAAAGACTCATGGTTTACCAATCTTTCGACCAAACCCTTGCCGACCCGAGGTGAAAGTTTACCAATGAGGTTTTGGGCGTCCCCAATAGGTTTAAATAGCAAGTAAGATGATGAGACAACGCTCAATCATCAATCAAGTACAAGTACAGTTCAGGTAAGTCATTTCAAGTACAATAAATACAAGCAAGCATGTCAGGTCAAGTAAGAGAGGTCGGACGAGATAAATTACACATCCGCCTCGACAAGTTTAATAACATATTCAAATCAAGCATTTAACATGTTCAAGAAATTCAACAAATCATGCACTTGACACTCACCAATTACCTAGAGCAAGCAAGAAAAATTTAGGAGATCAAACAAGTTTCTCGGTGTCCACGTGATCACCTGAGAGATGAAAATCAAAATTACCTAAATATACATTCAAGGTCAATTTTCAAATAATTAAGCTTTTCGGTTCCAAATTAAAAGGAATCACATGGAATTGGGAAATCCATTTTCCAAAATTGGAATGGTATCCAAACACTCGAAAGATTACGCCTGAAAACCAGGAAATGTTTCCAAGGCATTTTTAAGCTTTCGTTGCCTCCTTGGAGAAATTTCAGTTTTGCGTGACATTCTTTGAAAAATCATAACTTGAGTTCTATAAGTCCAAAAATTATGAATCTTATACCGTTAGAAAATAGACTCAACGAACTAAAACTCTCGAGAAGATACTTTAGTGAGATTCTAAACAAAAATAGCCCAGATTTTCGTACAAAAACACTGCTTCAGTAAGAACAGAACAAATCAGGCTGGTTTTTCAGCATATTTTGGAAATTTGCCAAAAATTTTAGAAAATGAATTGGCCTCTAAAATTTACACATTTTAAAGCCCTATGTATCTATCATCAAACTCCATCAACGGTACTCGATTCTGACTCCCGAGTAAGAAATTATAACTGTCCAAACAGGGAAGGTTCAAAATTCTGCGTTTTCTGAAATTCCAGATTTGCAGGGCATCTTTGAAGCCTCAAATGAGTGACGAATTCTTACTCAAAAATCACCAAATTTTGAAGGCATAAACCTCAGTATGTAAACTACATTTGTACCAAAATTTAGCTAAAAACTCGCACACGAAGGTAGTGATCAATGTGACTAAAACAGGGCAGCAGAAAACAGTGAAAATTTTTCCAAATTTGGTTTCTTCTTTTCATGCGATTTTACTACACCAAATGGAATGAGTTTTGCAACTAAATTTACACACATATAGACCAACATTTCAGCTCTCAAAATAGCCAATAAACTCATGAAAATTCGTAGTCAAAACAGGGGAAAAATGCTGAAATGAAACTGGCAAAATAACATTTCCTTCCTCACTCGATTTTCCTTCCTCCTTTCTTCCTAGCTTTCTAACTTCCATGAATTCATCACAAATTCATTCCATCACTGTTGGATGATTTTCTAAATTGTTAGATGATTATGATTGTTTCTAAATCATTTTAACTCCTATTGAGGGGGAGTTTCTTATTGAGGGGGAGTTTCTTTCTATTCCCTTGCAAAATCATCATTTGGTTTGTCATCATCAAAAAGGGGGAGATTGTTGGCCTTGTTCCTAGGTTTTGATGATAACAAGACAAAATGATGATTTGGACTAATGTTTTTATGTGAGAATTTTGTTAGAACAGGTCCTTGATTCATTAGAAAAGAAAAGAAATCAATTCAAGATGAATTGAGAAGATGTTAACTTATCGGACACTTCTATCGGACGATATCATTATCATCGACGTCCGATAGAATTAAAATGAAATCAAAGCTCGTCACCGCGGACGAAAGCTATCGGACGCAGAATTATGCATCGGCCGTCCGATAAAGAACGAAACAACCTATCGGACGCTTGTGTCGGACGCACAAAACCCATCGGACGTCCGACGAGAGAAGAACTGTTTCGGACACTCCATCGGACGATAACATTGTATCGGACGTCCGATAGGTCCAACGGCTATTTTTCAACAGCCATATTTTTAACCGTTGGAGAGGTTCTTGAGGCCATTTCTCACACTCTATAAATACCCACAAGTTCAAGAAGATTAAAGACTTTTGCCTACATGAAATACAAGCTTACAAGTGAATATTTGGGTAGAAATCTTCTTTGTTTGTTGTATAGGTGTGGGGAAAGTTGGGTTTGTGAGGTTGCTCAAGTGAAGGTTACTCTATAGGAGGCATAAAACCTTGGTGAAGGTGAGCCTATCACTTGGAGTGGTAAAACCTTGGTGAAGGTTACCTCACTTGTAAAATAGTTCTTAGTTGGTTGGTGAGCTTTCAATTGTAGCTAGTTGAGGGTTTATTTGGAGAGTAGTAAAACTCCTTTGCTCAACCAAAGGGTGTTTGGGGTGAGGAAGGAGTGATCCTTCACTTGTACAAGTTGATTAGTGTCACCATCAATTGAAGAAGCTATTTGGTGAATTCAACTCCAAGTTTGGAAGAAGCTTGGGAGTTTAATTGGTTTGAATTTCTTTTACCTTTTTGTTACTTTAATCTTTGTGGTTTAAGATTGTTTATATTTATCATTATTGTGGTTGTTTGAGTACTTGTTTGCTTGAACAATTTTAGTTGAATTCTTGGGTTGCATTTCGGGACCAACAATTGGTATCAGAGCTTGGTCTCCTTGAGATTAAGCTCAATCGGCTTAGGAGTAAAGATGGCAACCAATAATGTATTGTTTTTAGAAGGGCAATCCATCGTTAGACCTCCCATGTTCAATGGTATAAATTATATTTGTTGGAGGGATAGAATGGAAATATTTTTGCAATCTATAGATATAGAATTGTGGTTTATTGTTAGTGAAGGACCTTATGAGGCTACAATTATAGATGAAACAACCGGTAGAAATAGAATTAAAACTAGAAGTGAATTAAGTGCTCAAGATAGATTTAATCTCTCTTTGAATGCCAAGGCCATGAATGTATTGTACAATGCCCTAGATGCAAATGAATCTACTAGAGTAAAAGGGTGCAAATCGCCAAGGAAGTATGGGATAAGTTGAGGGATATGTATGAAGGAGTGACAATGTTAGAGAACAAAGGAAATCTATGCTTGTTGCTCAATATGAATCTTTTAAAATGCATCCTCATGAGAATGTTGATAAAATGTTTTGTAGATTCAATGATATTACTAAAGATCTTGAATTGCTTGACAAGCTATACACTTTGGGTGAGAAAAATAGAAAAATTTTGAATGCCTTGCCAAAAGAATGGGAAAATAAAGTCACCGCTATAGAAGAGGCAAAAGATTTAAATTCTATGTCTATTGAATCTCTTGTGAATTCACTAACCCTTATGAATTGAAGTTAAAAGCACAAGATGATGAAGCATGGATCAAGAGAGGCATAGCATTCAAGGCCTCACAAGAAGATGATGAAGATGTGAAGCTAAATAACATGGCAAGAACATTAAAGAAGCTTCTAAATAAGAGGAGCTCTAGAGGAGGAGAGCAAGCAATGATAGAAGAGAAAACTCAAGAATTTCAAAATTACTTGGGACGAATGCAATTGGGATGAAGAAATGGAAGAAGAAGAAGAATCGACCAAATGGCACTTATGGCATTTGGAGATAATAAGGTAAACTCTAATCACTCTTAGTGATGAGGATGATGATAATGATGATATGCAAGTTCTTATGGTCAAAATGCATAAAAATTTGAAAGAATCTTATGCCAAAAACAAGGATTTGAAAATAAAAATAAATGCTTTATTGGAAGAAAATTCTAGACTTTTTCAAGAAAATAAGAATTTGAAAAAAGAAAATGATGATTTGAAAATTACAAAATTGATTTTGATTGCAAAATGATTTGAAAAGAAGTTGGAAAATAAAACAAAGTTTTATGAAAAATGTTGGAGGAACAAAATCTTTTAAAGAAAAGAATTAATGATTTGAATACTTCTCTCCAAAAGGAGAAACAAAATGTTTTACAAAGAAAAGAAAACCATATTTTACATGGCCAAAATGATTTTATTATTTCTAGAAAAGAAGAACTAAATTTATTAAACCTACTTTGTGAATGATTCTAGTATTATGTGTCATTTTGTTGCCAATTTGGACATATGCAAAATGATTGCTATGTGAAGAAAAATATAAGAAAAGGCATGAAATCTATGTGGATTATTAGATCATGTTATACTAACTCTCATTCATAATGTTCTCTTTAAAAAAAAAAAAAAAACTTTGGGCTATAATTCATTAAGTACTTTGTTGGAATTGTTAAATGTTGTGTATTGGTATTTGTTCCTTTGATTTTGGTATTGTGATATTGATGATATTGTGATATTTGAAGTTTAAATGTGGTTGAATTGTTAAATAGTTTGAATGACTAAATGAGGGGGAGTTAATATGTTTTTGATTGATGACAAAAGGGGGAGATTGTTGGATGATTTTCTAAATTGTTAGATGATTATGATTGTTTCTAAATCATTTTAACTCCTATTGAGGGGGAGTTTCTTATTGAGGGGGAGTTTCTTTCTATTCCCTTGCAAAATCATCATTTGGTTTGTCATCATCAAAAAGGGGGAGATTGTTGGCCTTGTTCCTAGGTTTTGATGATAACAAGACAAAATGATGATTTGGACTAATGTTTTTATGTGAGAATTTTGTTAGAACAGGTCCTTGATTCATTAGAAAAGAAAAGAAATCAATTCAAGATGAATTGAGAAGATGTTAACTTATCGGACACTTCTATCGGACGCATATCATTATCATCGGACGTCCGATAGAATTAAAAATGAAATCAAAGCTCTCTGGTCACTGTCGGACGCAAAGCTATCGGACGCAGAATTATGCATCGGCCGTCCGATAAAGAACGAAACAACCCATCTGACGCTTGTGTGGACGACATTAAAACCCATCGGACGTATTGAGAAGAATTTGACACCCTATCGGACGATAACATTGTATCGGACGTCCGATAGGTCCAACGGCTATTTTTCAACAGCCATATTTTTAAACCGTTGGAGAGGTTCTTGAGGCCATTTCTCACACTCTATAAATACCCACAAGTTCAAGAAGATTAAAGACTTTTGCCTACATGAAATACAAGCTTACAAGTGAATATTTGGGTAGAAATCTTCTTTGTTTGTTGTATAGGTGTGGGGAAAGTTGGGTTTGTGAGGTTGCTCAAGTGAAGGTTACTCTATAGGAGGCATAAAACCTGATGAAGGTGAGCCTATCACTTGGAGTGGTAAAACCTTGGTGAAGGTTACCCCACTTGTAAAATAGTTCTTAGTTGGTTGGTGAGCTTCAATTGTAGCTAGTTGAGGGTTTATTTGAGAGTAGTAAAACTCCTTGCTCAACCAAAGGGTGTTTGAGGAAGGAGTGATCCTTCACTTGTACAAGTTGATTAGTGTCACCATCAATTGAAGAAGCTATTTGGTGAATTCAACCCAAGTTTGGAAAAGCTTGGGAGTTTGATTGGTTTGAATTCTTTTACCTTTTGTTACTTTAATCTTTGTGGTTTAAGATTGTTTATATTTATCATTATTGTGGTTGTTTGAGTACTTGTTTGCTTGAACAATTTTAGTTGAATTTTGGGTTGCATTTCGGGACCAACAATTGGTATCAGAGCTTGGTCTCCTTGAGATTAAGCTCAATCGGCTTAGGAGTAAAGATGGCAACCAATAATGTATTGTTTTTAGAAGGGCAATCCATCGTTAGACCTCCCATGTTCAATGGTATAAATTATATTTGTTGAGGGATAGAATGGAAATATTTTGCAATCTATAGATATAGAATTGTGGTTTATTGTTAGTGAAGGACCTTATGAGGCTACAATTATAGATGAAACAACCGTAGAAATAGAATTAAAACTAGAAGTGAATTAAGTGCTCAAGATAGATTTAATCTCTTTGAATGCCAAGGCCATGAATGTATTGTACAATGCCCTAGATGCAAAATGAATCTACTAGAGTAAAAAGGGTGCAAATCGCCAAGGAAGTATGGGATAAGTTGAGAGATATGTATGAAGGGAGTGACAATGTTAGAGAACAAAGGAAATCTATGCTTGTTGCTCAATATGAATCTTTAAAATGCATCCCTCATGAGAATGTTGATAAAATGTTTTGTAGATTCAATGATATTATTAAAGATCTTGAATTGTTTGACAAGGTATACACTTTTGGGTGAGAAAAATAGAAAAATTTTGAATGCCTTGCCAAAAGAATGGGAAAATAAAGTCACCGCTATAGAAGAGGCAAAAGATTTAAATTCTATGTCTATTGAATCTCTTGTGAATTCACTAACCTCTTATGAAGTTGAAGTTAAAAGCACAAGATGATGAAGCATGGATCAAGAGAGGCATAGCATTCAAGGCCCTCACAAGAAGATGATGAAGATGTGAAGCTAAATAACATGGCAAGAACATTAAAGAAGCTTCTAAATAAGAGAGGAGCTCTAGAGGAGGAAGAGCAAGCAATGATAGAAGAGAAAACTCAAGAATTTCAAAATTACTTGGGACGAATGCAATTGGGATGAAGAAATGGAAGAAGAAGAAGAATCGACCCAAATGGCACTTATGGCATTTGGAGATAATAAGTAAACTCTAATCACTCTTAGTGATGAAGATGATGATAATGATGATATGCAAGTTCTTATGATCAAAATGCATAAAAATTTGAAAGAATCTTATGCCAAAACAAGGATTTGAAAATAAAAATAAATGCTTTATTGAAGAAAATTCTAGACTTTTCAAGAAAATAAGAATTTGAAAAAGAAAATGATGATTTGAAAATTACAAAATTGATTTTGATTGCAAAATGATTTGAAAAGAAGTTGGAAAATAAAACAAAGTTTTATGAAAAATGTTGAGGAACAAAATCTTTAAAGAAAAGAATTAATGATTTGAATACTTCTCCAAAAGGAGAAACAAAATGTTTTACAAAGAAAAGAAAACCATATTTTACATGGCCAAAATGATTTTATTATTTCTAGAAAAAGAAGAACTAAATTTATTAAACCTACTTTTGTGAATGATTCTAGTATTATGTGTCATTTTTGTTGCCAATTTGGACATATGCAAAATGATTGCTATGTGAAGAAAAATATAAGAAAAGGCATGAAATCTATGTGGATTATTAGATCATGTTATACTAACTCTCATTCATAATGTTCTCTTTAAAAAAAAAAAAAAAAACTTTGGGCTATAATTCATTAAGTACTTTGTTGGAATTGTTAAATGTTGTGTATTGGTATTTGTTCCTTTGATTTTGGTATTGTGATATTGATGATTTTGGTATTGTGATATTGATGATATTGTGATATTTGAAGTTTAAATGTGGTTGAATTGTTAAATAGTTTGAATGACTAAATGAGGGGAGTTAATATGTTTTGATTGATGACAAAAGGGGAGATTGTTGGATGATTTTCTAAATTGTTAGATGATTATGATTTTTTCTAAATCATTTTAACCTATTGAGGGGAGTTTTATTGAGGGGAGTTTCTTTCTATTCCTTGCAAAATCATCATTTGGTTTGTCATCATCAAAAGGGGAGATTGTTGGCCTTGTTCCTAGGTTTTGATGATAACAAGATAAAATGATGATTTGGACTAATGTTTTATGTGAGAATTTTGTTAGAACAGGTCCTTGATTCATTGAAAAGAAAAGAAATCAATTCAAGATGAATTGAGAAGATGTTAACTTATCGGACACTTCTATCGGACGATATCATTATCATCGGACGTCCGATAGAATTAAAGATGAAATCAAAGCTCTGTCACCGGACGCAAAGCTATCGGACGCAGAATTATGCATCGCCGTCCGATAAAGAACGAAACAACCTATCGGACGCTTGTGTCGGACGCACAAAACCCATCGGACGTCCGGACTGACGCTGAGAAGAACCTGTCGGACACCCATCGGACGATAACATTGTATCGACGTCCGATAGGTCCAACGGCTATTTTCAACAGCCATATTTTTGACCGTTGGAGAGGTTCTTGAGGCCATTTCTCACACTCTATAAATACCCACAAGTTCAAGAAGATTAAAGACTTTGCCTACATGAAATACAAGCTTACAAGTGAATATTTGGGTAGAAATCTTCTTTGTTTGTTGTATAGGTGTGGGGAAAGTTGGGTTTGTGAGGTTGCTCAAGTGAAGGTTACTCTATAGGAGGCATAAAACCTTGGTGAAGGTGAGCCTATCACTTGGAGTGGTAAAACCTTGGTGAAGGTTACCTCACTTGTAAAATAGTTCTTAGTTGGTTGGTGAGCTTTCAATTGTAGCTAGTTGAGGGTTTATTTGGAGAGTAGTAAAACTCCTTTGCTCAACCAAAGGGTGTTTGGGGTGAGGAAGGAGTGATCCTTCACTTGTACAAGTTGATTAGTGTCACCATCAATTGAAGAAGTTATTTGGTGAATTCAACCCAAGTTTAAGAAGTTTGGGAGTTTGATTGGTTTGAATTCTTTTACCTTTTTGTTACTTTATTCTTTGTGGTTTAAGATTGTTTATATTTATCATTATTGTGGTTGTTTGAGTACTTGTTTGCTTGAACAATTTTAGTTGAATTCTTGGGTTGCATTTCGGGACCAACAATTGGTATCAGAGCTTGGTCTCCTTGAGATTAAGCTCAATCGGCTTAGGAGTAAAGATGGCAACCAATAATGTATTGTTTTTAGAAGGGCAATCCATCGTTAGACCTCCCATGTTCAATGGTATAAATTATATTTGTTGGAGGGATAGAATGGAAATATTTTTGCAATCTATAGATATAGAATTGTGGTTTATTGTTAGTGAAGGACCTTATGAGGCTACAATTATAGATGAAACAACCGGTAGAAATAGAATTAAAACTAGAAGTGAATTAAGTGCTCAAGATAGATTTAATCTCTCTTTGAATGCCAAGGCCATGAATGTATTGTACAATGCCCTAGATGCAAATGAATCTACTAGAGTAAAAGGGTGCAAATCGGCCAAGGAAGTATGGGATAAGTTGAGAGATATGTATGAAGGGAGTGACAATGTTAGAGAACAAAGGAAATCTATGCTTGTTGCTCAATATGAATCTTTAAAATGCATCCTCATGAGAATGTTGATAAAATGTTTTGTAGATTCAATGATATTATTAAAGATCTTGAATTGTTTGAACAAGGTATACACTTTGGGTGAGAAAAATAGAAAAATTTTGAATGCCTTGCCAAAAGAATGGGAAAATAAAGTCACCTATAGAAGAGGCAAAAGATTTAAATTTATGTCTATTGAATCTCTTGTGAATTCACTAACCTCTTATGAGTTGAAGTTAAAAGCACAAGATGATGAAGCATGGATCAAGAGAGGCATAGCATTCAAGGCCTCACAAGAAGATGATGAAGATGTGAAGCTAAATAACATGGCAAGAACATTAAAGAAGCTTCTAAATAAGAGGAGCTCTAGAGGAGGAAGAGCAAGCAATGATAGAAGAGAAAAACTCAAGAATTTCAAAATTACTTGGGACGAATGCAATTGGGATGAAGAAATGGAAGAAGAAGAAGAATCGACCCAAATGGCACTTATGGCATTTGGAGATAATAAGGTAAACTCTAATCACTCTCTTAGTGATGAGGATGATGATAATGATGATATGCAAGTTCTTATGGTCAAAATGCATAAAAATTTGAAAGAATCTTATGCCAAAAACAAGGATTTGAAAATAAAAATAAATGCTTTATTGGAAGAAAATTCTAGACTTTTTCAAGAAAATAAGAATTTGAAAAAAGAAAATGATGATTTGAAAAATTACAAAATTGATTTTGATTGCAAAAATGATTTGAAAAAGAAGTTGGAAAATAAAACAAAGTTTTATGAAAAAATGTTGAGGAACAAAATCTTTAAAGAAAAGAATTAATGATTTGAATACTTCTCTCCAAAAGGAGAAACAAAATGTTTTACAAAGAAAAGAAAACCATATTTTACATGGCCAAAATGATTTTATTATTTCTAGAAAAGAAGAACTAAATTTATTAAACCTACTTTTGTGAATGATTCTAGTATTATGTGTCATTTTTGTTGCCAATTTGGACATATGCAAAATGATTGCTATGTGAAGAAAAATATAAGAAAAGGCATGAAATCTATGTGGATTATTAGATCATGTTATACTAACTCTCATTCATAATGTTCTCTTTAAAAAAAAAAAAAAAACTTTGGCTATAATTCATTAAGTACTTTGTTGGAATTGTTAAATGTTGTGTATTGGTATTTGTTCCTTTGATTTTGGTATTGTGATATTGATGATTTTGGTATTGTGATATTGATGATATTGTGATATTTGAAGTTTAAATGTGGTTGAATTGTTAAATAGTTTGAATGACTAAATGAGGGGGAGTTAATATGTTTTTGATTGATGACAAAAGGGGGAGATTGTTGGATGATTTTCTAAATTGTTAGATGATTATGATTGTTTCTAAATCATTTTAACTCCTATTGAGGGGGAGTTTCTTATTGAGGGGGAGTTTCTTTCTATTCCCTTGCAAAATCATCATTTGGTTTGTCATCATCAAAAAGGGGGAGATTGTTGGCCTTGTTCCTAGGTTTTGATGATAACAAGACAAAATGATGATTTGGACTAATGTTTTATGTGAGAATTTTGTTAGAACAGTCCTTGATTCATTGGAAAAGAAAAGAAATCAATTCAAGATGAATTGAGAAGATGTTAACTTATCGGACACTTCTATCGACGATATCATTATCATCGGACGTCCGATAGAATTAAAATGAAATCAAAGCTCTCGTCACCGGACGCAAAGCTATCGGACGCAGAATTATGCATCGGCCGTCCGATAAAGAACTAAACAACCCTATCGGACGCTTGTGTCGGACGACAAAACCCATCGGACGTCCGGACGACGCTGAGAAGAACCGTTTGACACTCCTATCGGACGATAACATTGTATCGGACGTCCGAGGTCCAACGGCTATTTTTCAACAGCCATATTTTGACCGTTGGAGAGGTTCTTGAGGCCATTTCTCACACTCTATAAATACCCACAAGTTCAAGAAGATTAAAGACTTTTGCCTACATGAAATACAAGCTTACAAGTGAATATTTGGGTAGAAATCTTCTTTGTTTGTGTATAGGTGTGGGAAAGTTGGGTTTGTGAGGTTGCTCAAGTGAAGGTTACTCTACAGGAGGCATAAAACCTTGGTGAAGGTGAGCCTATCACTTGGAGTGGTAAAACCTTGGTAAAGGTTGCCTCACTTGTAAAATAGTTCTTAGTTGGTTGGTGAGCTTTCAATTGTAGCTAGTTGAGGGTTTATTTGGAGAGTAGTAAAACTCCTTTGCTCAACCAAAGGGTGTTTGGGGTGAGGAAGGAGTGATCCTTCACTTGTACAAGTTGATTAGTGTCACCATCAATTGAAGAAGCTATTTGGTGAATTCAACCTCAAGTTTGGAAGAAGCTTGGGAGTTTAATTGGTTTGAATTCTTTTACCTTTTGTTACTTTAATCTTTGTGGTTTAAGATTGTTTATATTTATCATTATTGTGGTTGTTTGAGTACTTGTTTGCTTGAACAATTTTAGTTGAATTCTTGGGTTGCATTTGGACCAACAATTGGTATCAGAGCTTGGTCTCCTTGAGATTAAGCTCAATCGGCTTAGAGTAAAGATGGCAACCAATAATGTATTGTTTTTAGAAGGGCAATCCATCGTTAGACCTCCCATGTTCAATGGTATAAATTATATTTGTTGGAGGGATAGAATGGAAATATTTTTGCAATCTATAGATATAGAATTGTGGTTTATTGTTAGTGAAGGACCTTATGAGGCTACAATTATAGATGAAACAACCGGTAGAAATAGAATTAAAACTTAGAAGTGAATTAAGTGCTCAAGATAGATTTAATCTCTCTTTGAATGCCAAGGCCATGAATGTATTGTACAATGCCCTAGATGCAAATGAATCTACTAGAGTAAAAGGGTGCAAATCGCCAAGGGTATGGGATAAGTTGAGGGGATATGTATGAAGGAGTGACAATGTTAGAGAACAAAGGAAATCTATGCTTGTTGCTCAATATGAATCTTTTAAAATGCATCCTCATGAGAATGTTGATAAAATGTTTTGTAGATTCAATGATATTACTAAAGATCTTGAATTGCTTGACAAGCTATACACTTTGGGTGAGAAAAATAGAAAAATTTTGAATGCCTTGCCAAAAGAATGGGAAAATAAAGTCACCATATAGAAGAGCAAAAGATTTAAATTCTATGTTCATTGAATCTCTTGTGAATTCACTAACCTCTTATGAATTGAAGTTAAAAGCACAAGATGATGAAGCATGGATCAAGAGAGGCATGGAGGCCCTCACAAGAAGATGATGAAGATGTGAAGCCTAAATAACATGGCAAGAACATTAAAGAAGCTTCTAAATAAGAGGAGCTCGGGAGAAAGCAATGATAGAAGAGAAAACTCAAAATTTCAAATTACTTGGGAGATGCAATTGGGATGAAGAAATGGAAGAAGAAGAAGAATCAATTAAATGGCACTTATGGCATTTGGAGATAATAAGGTAAACTCTAATCACTCTCTTAGTGATGAGGATGATGATAATGATGATATGCAAGTTCTTATGGTCAAAATGCATAAAAATTTGATAAGAGGCAAAAGTGAGAGTTTTCTTGTGATTTTGATGAATAAATTGGAGAAAGCAAGAAGAAATGAGAACCACAAATTTTTGGGTACAAAAGTCAACAAATGAACACTAATTCATTAATGCTCCAATTTGAGATTAATTCTAAAGCACCCACTTTTCTAATCCCTCAATTAGCTTTTTCTTAATCTACTAATGATCATTCTTATTCTCCGAACTTACGTCACTCTCAATCCAAATATTTGCCTCAAAAAATGTGCCTTTTCTCGTTTTTCACAATTGAGTGACAGAAAAATCAAATTGATGGTTAAACAGGGTTTTTAGAATAAAATGAGGTAATGTTTGGTACAATTGTAATTAAAATAATTTAAGTCAATTATTTAGAGAAAATAAATAAATAAATAAATAAATAATTAGGTCAGATAAAAATAAATTTTCGGGTCCTCACATGCATGGAGATATTTATAGGTTTTTTCTAGGTTCTTTATGCTTTCATTTGTTACTAACCTAAGTGTTACTGGTTTTGTAGTTACTGATAGTGCTTCTTCTCTGCTTGTGCCAAACAATCCTGTGTTTCCACCCATAAATGCTTCTATTCTTCCTACCTTGTATAATCTTCTTGGATTTAATAAAGTTATACAATTATTTCTATAAATTTCTAAATCATTATTTACATCTGCAACTTCTTCTGATTGTATATGTCTTTCATCTCTTGGTCTCCTAATTCTATCTAATATTGAGGTTCCTACTGAAGTATTTTCTATTAATGTCCTACTTGGTCCCGAAAATGAATTTCTCCTCATTATAACCGTACCTATATTTTTCTGGTTTCTTTTGTTTTTAATCTACTGGTATTTTGCAAAATTTATCAGACATATGTCTAATATTTTTCTTTCTCTCTGTTTTCTAAGGTTTTAATTTTTTGTTCTAATAAATCAATTTTAACACAGGCTTTTATTAATAAGGCTATTATATTGTTTTGTTTTGGATAAGTTTTGTTGGATGCTGATGTTCCTATATAATCTGTAAGTCCTAATGGTTCAGGATGATCTTTTCTTAACTCAAGCAAACACCGTTTGTAATCTATCTTATCTTCTCAGTTCATTAACTAAGAACGATTTTTTCTATCTTTTCTAGCAAAGATTCTATCTTATTATAAGAGTTCTTAAGTTCTATTGATCTATTGCCAATTTCTTGAAGTAATCTTTTACCGTTACATTCTAATTCTAACCTAGTTTCCTTTTTGATATCTTTTATTAGTTCAATGCTTTTTATCTTGTTTATGATTATATTATTTTGTTCTTTTATATAATGCAAATTACTAACTAAAAACCTGAAAGTCTTATTTATACTGCTAATATTGTGACGACCCCACCTCTCCTTAGGGCGTACCCTAGGGTATCAGCGGACCGCCTGCCGAACTCTCGCCGGGACTCAATACAGATTCTCAATCATATTACAGGTCTCAAATAATTACAATGCAAGATCTCCAAAATAATAATTACAATTCCAACTAGTCAAATATTACAAATAGTACAAGAGATAATCCGACTAGTAACACTAAGAAAAATCACTTCCCATGCTTTCCTTCATCTCGAGCCCTGTGAGGAGGAAAGAAAATATTTTTGGGGTGAGTTAGAAACTTAGTGAATGCTGAGTGAAACAAGAAAATTCACGTTTTATCAAATTCGTAGACCTTTGAATCAAATAACATTTTGTAAAACATTTGAATTGTTAAAAGAATACATGTAAGTCGAGAACATGGTCACACAGTTACATTGAAAATATTTGAGAATCTTTTCATTTAAAATGATACAAGAAACAATAATCCCTCAAAGAACCATTCCATATACACTTAATTTAACAAGCAATAATGCAGTAAACACTAATTCAATGAACATTAATTCAATAAACACTTAGTTCAAATATTGAAAGGATACGGTGTCCTCCGGGAGTAGTTGCAGTCCACTTGATTTGTCAATCAACCCTTCTCCTCCTTATAACACCCAATGGTAATACTCGAGTACACCATACAGTGCCCTAAGTTACCAACCTACCTGACTGAGTCCACTTCTGTCTCGAATAGGTCGATAACGAAGGGGAAAAGGCCTTGTTCAGCCAATGTGTTTAAAGTACACATGACTTACAGTCATGCACAAGTAATTCCAACAATGATAAATAGCTATCAAACATTTTTGGAAGCAAGGGACCCCTGACGTCAGCCTCTTCACCTCAAGCCTCGTTAGAAAGGAGGAACAAGTTTTATTTAAAACAAAACGTAATAGTTTAATAGAACACATTTAGTAATAAAATACTTTCAAATCAAGATAAGTAAAATACCAATCCAAACACTCACGTATAACGATCAAAATTAACAGTTAAAGTTCACTTTGCATAGAAGCACCAGTATATAGATTTAAACAAGCCCAGTCAATCAATTAAGCACCCATTCAAATCATAGAAACATTTAAACACAACTAGCAACAAGGAACACTTACAAATCCTTCATAAATTATTTCACTTGTAAAAGCATTTACTTGGAAATCGTGGTAAATCATTTCTTTACAAGTATGAGTCGAGTAAATGATTTCACAAATCATTTTCAATAGTAGTAAAATATTTGATTTAAAACGGATAGGAACACTCACCAAGAAACAAGCAAGAGCAAGTTTAGATTTTCGAAGTCGAGTCACTCTCGAAGTCGCCTTGATCACCTGAGCAAAATATAGCTGTCATAAATTATCCATTCTAACTAGAATCCAAACCTATATCCATCACACTTCGATTCTACAAAGACAGCCCATACCACAGTTTCTCACTCAGCTCGTAACTAGAGCTATACATGTCAAAAATGGACATGGTTTAAGGCATTGGAAACTAGACTTGACGTACTAAAAATCATTAGAAGATTTCACTTTCAAATTCATTTTGCAAGATAAGTCAAATGAAGCCGCAAGATTCAGCAGTTATCAAAGCATAATGTTATCTGTTTGCAAAATCAGTCAATTTCTTGGAATTTCTGTGACTTGTAGAAAATGAACTAGCACACAAATTTTATACCGTTGGAAAGCTCTTGAAGTCTAGTTTCAAACGCCACTAATGGCGCCTGATTTTGACCCCCGAGCAAGGAATTACAGCTATTTGAACAGAGCACAGAAAGCTGGCCTGACAATCCGTTTTCCAGATTGCAAGGTGAAACTTCATGCTTCATTTAGCCAAAGAAAACTCATGGAAAAATTACCAAATTTCCTACACTTAATCTTCACTATATAGACTAGGCTTGTACCAAATTTCAGCCAAAAATTCTCATGAAAAGTAGGAGTTTAAGGGTGACAAACAGCCCCCCTGTTTCGGCACAACAAACTGCCAACATTCAAGCTTTTCTTTTGGAAATTCAATCTAGCAGAAAACTACCTCCATTTTTCCCACATTTGAAGCCAAGTTCCCAACAATGATTCTTGAGTAAATTGTGATCAAATTGCATCAAAAATTTTGACAAAAATGGTGCCAAAATAGTAGCACAAATGGACAGCATTTTAGACAGAAAAAATTTCCAGATTTGCTGTCTTCACTTCACTCAACTTTAACACAACCAAATGGAGGAATTTTTGAAAGGGATTTTGTACACTCAAAGCCCTTCATATCAGCATCCAATTTGGCAGCAAAGCCACGAAATTCTAGGGGCAAAATAGGGGAAAAATCTCCAAGAAAATTCGGACAGCAACAACCCATTTTCACCAGATTTTCTTCTTAACTTGTAAACACCAAAACTAAGCTAAAATCCATCACCATAACACAACAACAACATCAACCACAGCCACAACCAACTCTAGTGGGAGTCCAAGAGCCCACTCAAAACAACTCTACACAACAAGAATGAGATTAATGAGTAAATGATGCTTCAACTCACAAAATGGGTAATCAAAAGAATAAGATTTAGGAGAAGCAAAGTACCTCTTCTTTCAAGAACAAAATATTCAAGATGAAGCTGTCTAGAAGTCTCAAAACCCACCAATTTTTCCCTCCTAGAGCTCGGTTTCTTCAAGCTTCCATGGCCCCCAAATCGCAAGAGATTAAATGGAAGATCAAGCAAGTTTTGGCCAAGATTTTTGCAAGGATTTGGAGAGCTTCTTGTGAGCAAAATGAAAGCTCTTCTTGAGAGAAAATGGGGGGAGGATGGCCGGCCAAGAGGAATGGAGAAGAAGAAGAATGAGTGGTGGTGGTTAAGTTGATTTTTGAGGCTTTGTTGGAAAAATAAAGGAAAAAAATTGTGAAGAAGAATTTAGAAAACAACGAACTCAATTTGTCTATGCATACAGATCGTTTGAACAACAGAGAAAGCTAAAGAGAAATAGAAAAAGGTACCTCAAATTTGCTTGCTTAGTGGTAGAAAGTTCTTTTGTAAAACTGGGAGAAGGGAGTCTCAGAGAGCGGAGGAATAGCTATATATGGAATTCCTTGGCTGGTTCTCCTTTGTAAGTGGAACAGTACAAGACCTAATGTGAACCATCTAAATTTCCAATCCAATCAGGTTTGAAAGTAGGTTTTGTTGAATGATTGCTTTGTCAAAAAAAAATCCGATGGCCAGAATCGATGATCAGGTACAGGCTCACGAGATCAAATGGCCATGGATGTCTGATGCATAAAAAGTGATAATTTTATGGGCTAAAAGCACACGGCAATCTACCAAACAATTTGTAGAATCCATGACAATAATTAGCACTAAGCGATTACTCATGTGAATGCACAGAGGGGAAACAAATTATGAGTAAGCTTTAGGTGGGAAATGACCGCCTGATGATGGAGAAAATGGTAGCTCACCGCCTCCCTTCCCCGCCTGTGGAGATAACCGAGGAAGAAGAGAAGCTGCTTAAGGAGGAACCTAAGTTACCAAAATACCCTACACAAGTGTTGTTTGCCAAGCATGTTATACAATCGGTATGTAAGAGTAATTAAAATGAAAAACCAAAAGAACCCTTCAATGGCTAATCACTATTACACACAGACACTACTTTTTGAGGGCAAAGTTGACAAAAGCTGATGCTGCACACAAACACTCCACTCCATACTACCCCACGTGGCCGAATGTGGAGTAAGCAAACTTGTGTTTTTATTTATATATATATATATATATATATATATATATATATATATATATAGGGAATAGGGAGTCCAAGTCACAGGGAGCCGGATTTTAATCCAAACTAGAGAAATGAAGAGCGTTATATTCTCCTTACGCTAGGAATTCTCCGCTCATTTACCTCTGCCAATCCATCCAACTAGTGTGAATCGAATCAAATCGGTAATTGAAGTTTGAAATCAAATTTTTCAAAAATTAACCTGTAAAATTTGACCGATTTCAATTCAATTCAATTCAATTTATTTAGAAATGAATTGAATTGAAAATTACCAATTCACGAATTCAATTTTCTATTTTAATTTTAATTTTATATTATAAGTTAATTAAACATAATAATACACTAAACTAAAATTATTACATGGGTTAATCAATTAACATATTTTTATATAATATATTGATAAGATTAACATAATATTGTTATATAATAAAAATAATATATAATATATAATATATATTATATATATATGTATATTATATTATATTCGAATTCGAAATCGAATTCGAAATTCCGATTTCAAAAAATCTATTTCCGAATTCGAACCAAATTCGACACTTTCGAAATCGGAAGTTCTGATTATCAATTCCGATTTCATTTTTTCCGAATTCAAAATTCCGAATTCAATTCGAATTCGGTCGGAAATTCGAAAAATTTTGAATTTGCACACCCCTAATCTGAACACCAATCACAAGTTATAGCCAGCTTTAATTCTTACCTTCCTTGCTTTTATGCCTTTCTTGACTCTTGAAAACGCTGGAAACTGAATTTTTTCTAAAGATACTCACAATTCATTTTTTCTACTGATTCACAAGAGGCATTCAATAAATTCATTATTTAATTTGCGCCCTCTTGTAATTAAAATTTTAGATGCTGTTCTTATTATTTCATATTAGCAAGAGAGAGAAGAATATACATGCACCGCAACAAAATAATTAAAAAAAGAGAGAAAATTTTGAGACGCAAAACACACAATTAAAAAAAAAAAAAGAAAAAGACTGTTCATGTATAACATAAACTAAAATATTACATTTCTCGCTCTCATGTTCAGGCTCGAATTTTCAGTCTAACTCATGGGCTGAGAAGGTTAAAAAGCACAATCAATAGATAATTAGTACTCACCCACCCAAACTAAGATAAACAGCAGCCGCAACACCAAGCGCGTATACACCGATCACCGTCCCAACAACTTCTTTCCCGGGCCGAACCACCATCCCCACCCCAGCAATTCCCGCAACTCCAATAGGAACCCTCTTCAATACCTCTTTATGCGCGTTGGAAACGACGGCGTCAGTGAAAACCTCGAGGGCGACCTCTTTAAATTCCTCCTTTCCGATCACGACGTCATCGTTTCCTTCTTCTCGACTCGGGCAGGACCTGCTCTGACGGTTAATCACGACCTTAAAAGCCCGGTCGACTTGCTCCCTGGTCGGCGGAGACGGGACCCATTTGGTAATCAGAGGTATGGAGAGAGATTGGCGAAGGCGTTCGATTGAAGAGAAGAGTTGGTAAGATCTCATTCCGGGAAAGGCGTGCTGGGCGAGAGCAAGTGAAGACTCGTAGACTGAGTCGCAGGCTGAGTTGAAATCAGGTGAGTTGATGAGGCTGTGGTTGACTCGTTTGGAACCCGAGAGTCCCATATCAGAATTCAGAATTGCCTGGTAAAGGATTTTCTGATCAGTGTGAGGAGGAAAAAGGAATGGGTTTCCTATAAAATGAGGCGTTCAAATGTTATTTGGACCCTTGAACTTTTGCTGCTTCTGATAATTGCCCCTTAAACTTTGAACTATGCTGATTAGTACCAAAAAAGTTTTCAAATTGTAAAAAGTAACCAAAAAGGAAAAGAAAAACGGAAAGAAATATATTCTGACTATAATTTCTTTTCGTACAGTTTTGAATGACAAAAAGAATAATTAAAAATTACTAGAACTTAACAGAATTTTTACAATTGAAGGACATAAATGAAAACTTTATTTTAATATCACATTTATTGTGGTGAAATAATTTTTAAAAACTTTATGGAACATAAAAAATGATGCAGTAATTGGGATAAAAACAATAGTAAAATTAATAGAATTGAAGGGGAGTAACAGGGAAGAACAATTGAAAACTAACTAAAAGAAGTACATAGCTATTTTCCTTGTCTCCCCTAAAGCAGAGAGACGGAAGAAAAGGAAAAGGTTAAAGCTTTCGGAATTTGAAGCAATGCAAATTCATCACTTCATGGTATTCAAAAATATCTAGGATAAACTATAGAGCAAGAGTGCAAGATCATTTTGTGTCTAGGAAGACAAGTGGATTCCCAATTTTCTTGATGGTGGATTGGTTTGTCACAAGTCTTTAGACAGTCAAATGAACGGAGGTGCACGAGTTGATAACTAATTGATATTGTGTGATGAGAATTGGATGTGTAATGCCCAGATGGACTTTTTAACTACTAGGATGTGAATCATCTGATCTCATAAGTGTTTTTTCCCCCCTCAATACTTGGAAGGCAAAGACTTGAAGTCTGCGGGAAGAATTTTCGACTACAGCTTCTAACAAAAAATTATATAATTTTCAGGGGTATAAAGTTTCAAGGTTGTACTAAAAATTGGATCGTATTTTTTGTGTGATAGGAGAATTTCCTACTACTCAAGTTTGCCAACGCATTCGGTACCGTATTGCCTATTCAATCATTTCCAAGAACCAAAAGTAACGTTAGAAATGAAAAAGAGTTTTCAACAAGATTTTACATTTTCATACTTCTAATAAAATAAAAGAACTATTCTAAAGTGGATGGCCTCTCCTTCTCTCTCTATATTCATTGGAGGAGGCAATAGGGTATTTTTAAACCCTAAAATCTTTAAAATTAAAAAGATTTTAAAATTTTATTTGGGTATTTTTAAAATTAAAAATTTATTTGGGGTATTTTTAAAATTAAAATTTATTTGATGGGTGGTGGTGCGGGTGGGTTAATTTAAAAAAAAATATCCCAAATAAATTATTCCAAAAATATCCCAAATAAATTTTTAATTTTAAAGATGCCCTAAAAAATAACCCCAAATAAATTTTTAATTTTAAAAATGCCTCAAAAATTGCCCAATTAAATTTTTAATTTTAAAAAGTCTCAAAAATTGCCCAATAAATTTTTAATTTTAAAAATGCCCTAAAAATACCCCAAATAAATTTTTAATTTGAATGGGGGAGGGGGGGAGGGAGGGAAGAAAGAGAGAAGGGGAGCAAGAGAGAGGGGGAGTGTGACAGCCCCACCTCTCCTTAGAACGAACAAGGGTTGGGTCAGCCTAACCCTGACTCACTCACCGAATGACTAATAACCCTCAAAGTGAACGTAATTAACCATTTCAATCCAAACCACAAATAATAACGTTACTAAATTCAACTTACAACTCAAACTCTCAAATTACCATAAACCATCAAATTCATCTATTAATTTCAATCTTATACAAAGCGAGGAAATCCTACAAAAATACTAGTTTCCTCGATTCACATGCCACACCTCGAAACCTGTTAAGGAAAATAAATTGGGGTGAACTAACGCTCAGTGAGGCTAAGAAAACATGCAAACATGCAGGTTCAAGAAAATTACACCTTTATTAAACAAGATAAGTAACGAGGACTTTGAACAAGAATACAAATACAATATTTAATTACACATTAAATAAAGGATGGGGACTCTCGAGCCAAGTTCCAATGTAATTTTGATCACATTCCAAATAGTTGACACTCACAACTTTCTTATCCATGTAGAGCTCCACTTGTCAACCATTTCCGCCCACCGTTTAACCCCAACCGGGCCCGCCACAAAATAGAAAATTTGGTAATACTCGAGTATACCCGGTAAGTAGTCGAATGACTCCAACCAACTAAAATATGTGAAGACTCATGATTTACCAATCCCTCGGCCAAGCCCCTTGCGCCCAGGTGAAAGGTTTACCAATGAGGTTTTGGTCCCCAACAGGTTTAAATAAGTAAGATGATGAGACAACGCCAATCATCAAACAAGTACCGACAGTCGCAAGTCATTTCAAGTAGCACAAATACAGGCAAGCAAGTCAGGTCAAGTAAGAGAGGTCGGATGAGATAAAGTACACGTCCACCTCGCCAAGTTTAATAATACGATCAATTTAAACATGTAACAGGTCAAGTAAGTCAACAAATCATGCACTTGACACTTACCAAATAAACGAGAGCAAGCGAGAAATTTCAGGAGGTCATACAAGCGTCTTGGTGTCCACGTGATCACCTGAGATATGAAAATCTAGTTTCAAATGTGAAATGACGCGACGTGCATATACCCAATGAACTAAAACTCTCAAGAATGGCTTATAAACACTTAAAATAGCAAAAGGAACACATGTATGGGCGTTGGACGGAAAACGGACGGGAACGGAACGAAAACGGAAAACACACACTGAAAGGTGTAAAAGACAGTTTTGACATCCTGTACGCTGTTACCCATAACTCAGGCTACAAGTATCGGATTAGAGTGCACAAGGTGCCGTTTCGAAGCTAAGAGAATAAGATACAACTTTCATGAAGACCATTTCTACCCAAATTCACTCTTTCTAGGTCAAAAATATAAAAACAGTTTCAGGAATTTCAGTGTCAGAATTTCGGACAGGCTCGATTCAAATAACTATAACTCAGCACTCACAGATCCAAATCAAGAAATTCCAGATGCGTTGGAAATCTAGAATGAAGGGCTATACCTTTTGTGTTTTGGCCAAAAGCCAAATCACAAAGGATCAATACGAAAAACGTAGCCAAAATTGCTGCCCGGTCTCCCCTGTTTTCCCGTTTTACGCCCAAATGCATTGTATTCCATCTAAAACATGCACATGCAAATCCAACAACTCAAAAGCAATATCAAACATGCAATTACAGCCTTAACACGTCCTACAATACCCTCAACATGCACACACACACTCGATCCATACTTATGCACCAAAAGCGCTTAACCCATCTAACGGTTTTAACTCATGCATGGAATGATGCCAAGAACATTAAACCATGGAATATTAAACTTCAACCAAGAACATTCATGCTGCTTGTCGGCCGAGTCTTGAGGGTATTGAATCACCCAAATTTAAACCATAATTTCGCAAATTAACCTAAGAACAAGCATTAATCGCATCCAACCATCAATCACAAGCAACAACTCCCAACATTAAAGCTTTAAATCAAAACCCTAACCCTAACCCTAACTCACAATCATGGCTAGGCATAAACACATAGAAATCAACCCATCTAATCCATAGAATTAGCTCATAAGCCAAGTATAAGCACGAATCAAGCCAAAAGAACCACAAAATCCAACAATTACACATTATTCATCAAAATTCCAGGTTGCATATAAGGAGAAAAATACCTTCTTGGCTTATGTTTTTTTGATGGAATTGCAAGCCCAAGTTGGTCCACTTATCCTCCTAGCTCAAGTTTCAAGATTGGATGGTTAACATTTGCAAGAATTCTCCAAACTTTTCTTCTTTTTCCTCTCTTTTTTTTTTTCTCTTCTTTCTTCCCTTTTCTCACGGTTTTTCCTTCTCCTTTTTTTCTTGCTTTGGCCGGCTCTCTCAAGTTATAACATGACTAAGAGATGAGTCCAACTAGATATTTAGTGTTAGTCAAAGGTTGGTCAAAAGTGTCATGCCAAATCAACCTAACAACTTAGACTATTTTCCATTCTTGCTTACATGATTTCTTTTCCTATCAAATTAGTCCATAGGTACTCAATTTAACCTAGCCTATCAAAGTTTAATTACACCTACTAAGGCCACTAATCACCTAGGAATTGTAATCACTCCTCTTAATCATGCTTTATCACACAAAAATTAAAGAGATAACAAACTCGTAGTTAAACGTAAAACTTAAATTCATTTTCAAAACTAGGGTTTTCCACATTCACATTAGGGTTTTATCGAAAATTAGGGTTTTCGAAGCAAACTAGGGTTTAAGTTTCAAATTAGGGTTTTTAGACTTGGAAAACAAAATAGTTAAAACAAAATCCTTTAAGAAGGAAAACAAACCATATAAACACCTTGGCAAACAGTAATGACTATAATTAGCATTATTTAATATTTTTCAAAACTTGGAAAAAACATCGGGACCTCACAGGGAGGGCGAGAGAGAGGGAAGGTGGAGGGGGGAGGGAGAGAGGGGGGGAGGAGGTGGTGGTAGGGGTGGGTGATGGTGCGGTTGGGGTGGAAGAAGAAGGGATAATTTTTTTTATTTTGTGTGTATAAATTATTTTTGAAATATTTGTTTGGATTGGTGTTTTTGGGATTATTTTTTGTTGATGTATTACTGTAGCATTTGGGATGTGAAAAATAGTTTTTCAAAAACAGCTCAAAAAACAGACAATCCAAATAGACTCATAAGGAGCCGTTTGGTTCGAATTCCACTATCACTATCACTATTGGTATCATAGAGTGGTCAATGATAATGAGTTTTGATGAAAACCGCAGTGTGTTTGTTAATGTGGAATGGATTTTATAATTTATTAATTTTCTTTTTCATTGTTTCTTTTTTTCTTTTCTTTTTCTTTCCATTTGTTCAAACAGTAGAATTTTATTTTCTTATTTTTGCATTTAATGAGAATAAAAGGGTAATTAAGATGATTTAAAAAGAATAAAATGGGCAACTAAGATGATTCCTTAGTAACAGGTGATTAATCAAAAAACCCATAGAAGAGGGCTATCATTCTCATTAATTTATTCCCATTGACCCCAACCAATTATTCTACATGAGTATAATTTAATTTGAAACTCATAGTAGGGGTTGAAACCTATTTACCAAACACCCCTTAAATGTTTTTAGGTTTAGCAGGAAAATAAAAAACAACAAAGGAAGGATTGATATAAAGTTTATTGCATTGTCTGGATAACTTTTGTTTGGACGGAATGAAGTTGTGCATAGAGAGGAGTGCCCTCTTTTGCCTCTAGCTACTTTTCCTTGGTAGGAAAATTTATTTGATTTTTAAATTTAAATTTAATAGTAGGTTAGTTTTTATTCTTTTCTAAATATGTAGTCATGTGTGATATAAGATATTAAAAATATTGGAATTTTGGCTAAGTGTTTCTCTTGGTTTATTGGTATTTCCTTTTGATTTTTACCTTTTTGTTCTTTCTGTGTAATGATTTTCCCCTTTTTCATTGCCTTGTTGGCTTGACTATTGGTTATTTTTACACTTTTCTTGCTGAAATTTAGGATTTTAGGGAATCTCTTTTTTTAATTTTTTTCTCTGCTAAAAATTAGAGTTTAGGGCTTCTCTTTTATTGGTTTATGTGATCTTTATTAATGAAAAGTAAGACATTAAAGTTGTAGCTCTAATTTTGTTTTTTTCCCCCGATTGACAGAAGTTATATAGTGCATTGTGGTTCTGCTATTTGCTTTGTTTCCTTTGCATCACTTTTTCAGAATTTTTGAAACAAAGTGTCGTAAGCTTTGTTCCTGAAAAAAAGAAAACTTTTCCAGCACATGCAAGGCGTTCTTTTTTTGTTTCATTAGTCTCAGTGGTTATGAACTTTGTCATAAGATATCACACCTGAACCAATATTGATTTATCAATTCTTTTTAAATTCTTGGATAATATTTCTTCCATTGAGGTTAGTTTAGTAGTCATGTGAAGCAACATGATTTATTGTTACTTTTAAAATTTAGATAACTTTTTATATACTGCCAGTGTATAATTTTTCTTATACAAACAAGTTTAGACCATACAACATACTATGAATTTAAATTTAAAATTTAAATCACGCATATGTGACATACATCCAAAACGCTAGTGTAAAAAAAATCACTACATTGTCAGTGCATAAAAAATTAATTCTTAAATTCTTAGACAATATTTCTTACATTGAAGTTAGTTTAGTAGTAACAAGAATCAGTTCCATCTTTCTCTTTTGTATTTGGATTGCTGTCTTTGTAATTTTGTTTAAAGATTTTGTAAACATGGCGATGTCTTGGTAATTTTATGAGATTTTGTTGATCAGGAAAATGAAATTTGTAAAATATTTGAATGTCAAAAAATTTACTTATTTTTTATGAAAAATGAATGAACCCTGTAATTTGTTTAGTATTCTTTCAAACTAAATTTTTGTGCCATATTTGTCTTTTACCATTTAAGGATTTAGTTTAAATTGCAAAAGGTATAGTGTTGAAAATGAAAAATGTGACAGCCCCCCTCACCCTAAGGCGTGCCAAAGGGTTTAGTGGGCTGTCGGCATAACTTTCGCCAGGATTCAAACACTCGAGTAACTAAAACATTTGGAAAGTGAACGTAAAACCATTCCAAACCAAACCACAACTAATAACATTACTATATTCAACTTACAACTCTCATTCCCAAATTATAGTTCAAAGTACTTAGGATACAACCACAATACCATCTCACAAGTCCAAATATAACAAAAGTCGAACGATCCATGATTACAAATGGTACAAGAATTAGCCCAGCCAAATACACTAAGAAGGATCACGGCGCACGCTATCCATCGTCTCGAGCCCTGTGGGGAAAAATAAAACTTTTTGGGGTGAGCTAGAAACTCAGTGAATGTCCAGTAAAAATAAGAAATTGAAGGACCTTTGAGTTAAATGTCACTTTGTAAAACATTTGAGTTTTCAAACAATCATTCCATCAATACTCAATTCAACAAACAACATACAGTAAACAGTAATTCAGTACATATTTAAATCCAGTATTGAAAGGATACAGTATTCTCCGAGAGCAGTTGCAGTCCATCTTGTCAGTCAATCACCCTCCTACTCCTCCTTATAACACCCAGTGGTACTACTCGAGTATACTGTACAGTGCCCTAAGTTACCAACCTACCCGACCGAGTCCGCTTCTGGCTCGAATAGGCCGATAACGAACGGGAAAAAGCCTTGTTCAGCCAATGTGATAAAGTACACATGGCCTACAGTCTTGCACAAGTAATATACAAACAATGGAATAGTAGACAGTTGAACAGTATATTGACAGTTAGGTCGAGTGCGGTAAAGTACACACTCGCTTAGAAACAAGTATTTAACACTTATGAGATCAAGTAACATCAAGTATTAATCAAATAAGCACGTAATTCATATAACATACAGGAAACACTCACAAACTCTTCATAATTTCACTTGTAAAACATTTCATTTGGAAATGATAGTAAATCATTTCAATAAATCGTTCCTTTGGAAACCATAGCTAGATTTCATTTGAAAAGGAGTTGAAACACTCACAAATCCTTTATAAGTTATTTCACTGGTAAAAGCATTTTACTTGGAAATAGTGGTAAATCATTTCTTGGTAAATACTAGCAAACCATTTCACAAATCATTCATTTACAAACCATGGCAAGATTTTCATTTAAAAGAGAGTTAGGACACTCACCTCAATCCACTTAAACGAGTGAGCAAAGAAGAAGGCTAAATTTCGTTAGTTGGTTCACCCCCGACAAAGTCTTGGCCACCTGAGCCAAAGTTCAGCTATCAGATACTAGCCAAAATATCTAAAACTCAAAGTCTTAACTCAACTACTCAGAATCACCAAACCCTCACTACTACGGTTTCTTGTTCGAACCATATCTAAGATTACTCTCGTTAAAATTAGGCAAGACTTATGGGTATGGAAGCTAGACTCGAAGAACTACAATTCACTAGAAACTTCACTTTCAAATTCATTTTGTAATATAGGTCAAATCAAGACGTAAGATTCAGTAGTAGCTAAAGCACAGTGTTATCAGTTTCAAAAACAAGCCAACGAAATCTTACGGGAAAAATGCCAAATTTTGTACACTTATTCTTCTATATATATATGTTAGGTTTATACCAAAATTCAGTAAAAAACTCATACGGGAAGTCAAAGTTCTAGACGATTAAAATCACTCCCTGTTTTGAAACAATCTTGCCCAAAATTACATTTTTACCCAAAATCAGTTAAAACACAACTTTTTACCATTAAAATTTATAACTTCACTCCATTCAAACACGTATTCATAATTAAATGTAATACATGTTTATTTAGGCAAAATCTCTTCAAGAAAAATCACAAAATTTTGAAATCAAACATTAAAATCACCAAGTATGGGTTCGGCCATCTCATACATTTTTCTTCCAAAATTTCCAACAACAAAACCCTACTTTCAAGCCATATCAAGACTATTTTCACGAATATCATACAAATCCACAATCAGGTCCTCAAGTCAGCTACCTAAAATCCACCTCAAGTCCGCTACCTAGGTTGGGAATTCAAGAGCCCAACTTCATCTTTTCAGATGAGATCATTTTACCAATATCAACCATAGATCTAAACTATTTAACACTAATAAAGCTATATCTACAAGTTTCAAGACTTATACCTCCAGATCTAACACCATCCGACAAGATCAAAGATGATCTCGTGAGTTTCCTCTTCCAAGAGTGCTTCCAAGCTCCTAGCAACTCCTCAAGCTTCGATCTTTACCCAAGATCTTTGAGATTTGACTATGATTTTCAACTCCAAGCTCACGATCTAGCAACACACCACTCAATCAAGCTTTGTTTCTTCACTTTTCTTTTTTCTTTTCTTCCAAACTTTCGATCTCTCTCTCTCTCTCTTCAATCGGCTGCCAAGAATGGATGATCAAGCCCAAGAATCTCCACTAAGATCTTACACCTCAAGTTGATGGATGATCAAGAAGATTGAAACTCCAACCCAAGCTTTTTTTCCTCTTTCTTCCCCAAGGAAATCGGCTAGTCTCTCTCTCTCCTCCTCCCCACCACTGCAAGATGAAGGGATGATGGCTCCAATGGTGATTTGAAGCTTGAAAGAAAGAAGGAAGAAGAAAGGAAGAACACTAGCAAACTATTTCTCTCTCTCCTTAGAGCTCTCGGCTGCCTCTCTCTCTCTCACCCAAGTGCAGCTGAAAATGAATGGAAAGGAAGTAAGAAACAAGCTTTAAGGAGACATAAAGCGTGGTTCTCCTTAAATTAGGGAAAAGTGGTCAAAGCCACTTTTGTCCCGTCGACGCCACACTCAACTTTACCGGTTTATCTCATTCCTACACCGCCTAACCCAATATATATCTGTAATATCTCTACATATGCTCGGGTTCATCTTAGAGTCACTATTCATGCTTCGGATCAAAATTCAACACTTAAACTGGCCCAAACCACACATCGGCAAATAATTCTCGAATAATCATCTAAATTAGAAAATAATAATTCAAAGCATAAATTCACTAATATTTAAGTGAAAATATATAATAATATTATTATTTTCATCATCATTCATTTTCTGATAAAAATAAAATTTCCGAGCCCTCACATCCTTCCCCCCTTAAAGGAATTTTGTCCTCAAAATTCTTACCTCCTACTACCTCAGTTGTCCCTGGAGTCTATTGACCAAAGAGGGTATATACTTTAACCGGTGCTCTGGTCGCTCTCTCCTTCTATAGCTTGTTGAGAAGTATCCACATTTCTTTGAGTACTACTATCTCGCAGTTGCTTCCTTAAGGCTAACTTGATGGTCATGCTCCCACAACGCAAACATTTTCACCCTTTCACCCAACAAGCTTGTCCTCAGATTGTTTTTTTCCACAATATCCACAAGTTGGTTGAAAAATCGTGGCTCGACTTCCCTGTGATATTTCCTTTAATTGGACCCTTCTTATTTGAGTTCCTTGTGATGTAGCTCTTTCTAATTGCTCCACTCTATGAGAAGAAGAAGGAAGAGGTGGTAGTCTCACTCTATCAGCCCCTTTTCAGACTTTGAATGGTGATACACACTCTCTAAAAGATTCAAAGTGACTACTACTAGGTGTATCTCTCTTTCGTGTGTAAGAGGCTCTCAGTTGGGATTTTGTAATCTCGACCCTTTGACTTTCTCAAGAGCATCAGAAAGTCTCAACTTGAGTCTGAGCATCTTGAATTTCTAGATTGAGTCCTTGAATAAACTGCCTTATTCGCTTTCACTCTGTAATCACTAGTTCCGGGGCAAAACTAGACAATTTGGTGAATTGGGTTTCATATTCGGCCACACTTAAGGTACCTTGTCGAAGTTTTATAAAATCCTCTTCTCTCTTTTCTTGGACTAGTGGTGGAAGGAACTTTTCATTAAATTCTCGTACAAAGTTCATCCAAGTCCTAGGAGTTTGTTCCCTTTCCCACTTATAACATTCTACCATGCTCGAGCCCTCCTTCCAATTGGAATACAACAAAGGTCATTTGTCTCTCCTCCGGATAATCTAATGCATCAAATATATTTCTTATATTCTCTAACCAATTCTCAGCTTTATCAGGGTCAGGATCCCTAGAAAACTTAGGTGGAGAAAACTTCTGAAATCTTTCTAAAGCCTTATCTTTCCTTATCTCTTGATTTCCAAGTTGATTCACTTGTCCAGTTCCATGGCCTTGTTGAGGCACTAAACGTTCTAATAAATCTGTCATATGATATAAAACCTGTGCCACTTGATCGTTTGCCTCAGCCCTTGGCCCAGTGTTTTGGTTAGCCACAGAGATCCACTCTCTTTCTCTTGATTTTGGGGTTGTCTGCGTGGACGTCCCAGTCGTGGTCTTCTAGCTTCCATTCTCACAACTTAATCCATATAGACATACATTACTTCAATATAAACTTGGAGCGCACACATACAAGTAATAACCCATAAGAACAAAAAAGACAAATCCATTTTTGCACATAACATTTTCACAACATAGTTTAAACTCAGTCATGTCCCAATCTAGTACAAACTAGAACTCATTAAACTAAAACACAAGTCACAGTCAAGTTGAGTACATACCAAGTCAAGAATAGCAAACAAAAGCAATTAAGTCATTAACAAAACACACTAGTCCCCAAGGTAGAACATTCTACGTTCTAATCCTGTCATCCTCTTACATGAGGTTAAAAGAAATACATCACTAGATTAATTAGAATCAAAAGATTCCCGTTCTCTAACACGTTCAACTTCATTTCCAGCGCTAGAATCCTCAGGGCCACGATCTTCTCCACCTCTCTCCCTTAATTGTTGTGCCATTCGAGTCAAACAATTATTGGCTTCTTGAAATTGTGCGCACAAAATATCAGTTCATTCTTGCTCCTCGAGCACCCTAGTTTCCAACTCTCGAATCCGGTCATTTGCTCTCGTATTTGCGATGACTAGCCTTTGCCTCTCATCTATTAAAGCTAGCACTACACGATCGGGATACGAATATGTTATCCAACAATCACATTGACTATCCACCCTACGTCCTGGAACGAACTGCCGAAATGGCTTGCCAGATCTTGTCTGAAACATAATAGGACGAAATCGCCTCCGAGGTAATCCAAGTACTCCATTTCCTTCCATTCCTACAATCACAGCTAGAATTAGTGTTCGAGGTAGACTATTACCATAAATCATATTACTTAACGCTCAAACCAGTCCCACAGTCCGGCATCCTAAACTTAAAGCCTAGGATACACTACAGAGATCTAAAGCCTAAACTCTGATACCACCTGTAACAGCCTCCCCTTACCCTAAGGCGTGCTAAAGGGCTTAGCGGGTTGTCGGCCTAACTCTCGCCAGGACTCAAACACTCGAGTAACTAAAACATTTGGAAAGTGAACGTAAAACCATTCCAAACCAAACCACAACTAATAACATTACTATATTCAACTTACAACTCTCATTCCCAAAGTACAGTTCAAAGTACTTAGGATACAACCACAATACCATCTCACAAGCCCAAATACAACAAAAGTCTAACGATCCATGATTACAAATGGTACAAGAATTAACCCAGCCAAATACACTAAGAAGGATCACGACGCACGCTATCCATCGTCTTGAGCCCTGTGGGGAAAAATAAAACTTTTTGGGGTGAGCTAGAAGCTCAGTGAATGTCCAGTAAAAATAAGAAATTGAAGGACCTTTGAGTTAAATGTCACTTTGTAAAACATTTGAGTTTTCAAACAATCATTCCATCAATACTCAATTCAACAAACAACATACAAGAAAGCATTCAAGACATATTTAAATCCGATTGAAAGGATACAAGATTCTCCGAGAGCTTGCAGTCCATCTTGTCGGCCAATCACCCTCCTACTCCTCCTTATAACACCCAAGGGTACCACTCGAAAGTATACCGTATGCTGCCCTGTTACCTACCCCACCGAAGTCGCTCGCTCAATAGGTCGATAACTAAAGGAAAGACCTTGTTCACCAATGTGATAAAGTACACATGGCCTAGGCCATGCACAAGTAATATACAAACAATGGAATAAGAGACGTTGAACAAGATATTGACAGTTAGGTCGAAAAGGTAGTACACACTCGCGAAAACAAGTATTTAGCACTTATGAGATCAAGTAACATCAAGTATTAATCGATAAGCATGTAATTCACATAACATACGTGAAACACTCACAAACTCTTCATAATTTCAATTTGTAAACATCTCATTTGGAAATGATAGTAAATCATTTCAATAAATCGTTCCTTTGGAAACCATAGCTAGATTTCATTTGAAAAGGAGTTGAAACACTCACAAATCCTTTATAAGTTATTTCACTGGTAAAAGCATTTTACTTGGAAATAGTGGTAAATCATTTCTTGGTAAATACTAGCAAACCATTTCACAAATCATTCATTTACAAACCATGGCAAGATTTTCATTTAAAAGAGAGTTAGGACACTCACCTCGATCCACTTAAACAAGTGAGCAAAGAAGAAGGCTAAATTTTGTTGTTTGGTTCACCCCCGATAAAGTCTTGGCCACCTGAGCCAAAGTTCAGCTATCAGATGCTAGCTAAAATATCTAAAACTCAAAGTCTTAACTCAACTACTCAGAATCACCAAACCCTCACTACTACGGTTTCTTGTTCGAAACATATCTAAGATTACTCTTGTTAAAATTAGGCAAGACTTATGGGTATGGAAGCTAGACTCGAAGAACTACAATTCACTAGAAACTTCACTTTCAAATTCATTTTGTAATATAGGTCAAATCAAGACGTAAGATTCAGTAGTAGCTAAAGCACAGTGTTATCAGTTTCAAAAACAAGCCAACGAAATCTCACGGGAAAAATGCCAAATTTTGTACACTTATTCTTCTATATATATATATGTTAGGTTTATACCAAAATTCAGTAAAAAACTCATACGGGAAGTCAAAGTTCTAGACGATTAAAATCACTCCCTGTTTTGAAACAATCTTGCCCAAAATTACATTTTTACCCAAAATCAGTGAAAACACAACTTTTACCATTAAAATTTATTGCTTCACTCCATTCAAACACGTATTCATAATTAAATGTAATACACGTTTATTTAGGCAAAATCTCTTCAAGAAAAATCACAAAATTTCGAAATCAAACATTAAAATCACCAAGTATGGGTTCGGCCATCTCATACATTTTTCTTCCAAAATTTCCAACAACAAAACCCTACTTTCAAGCCATATCAAGACTATTTTCACGAATATCATACAAATCCACAATCAGGTCCTCAAGTCAGCTACCTAAAATCCACCTCAAGTCCGCTACCTAGGTTGGGAATTCAAGAGCCCAACTTCATCTTTTCAGATGAGATCATTTTACCAATATCAACCATAGATCTAAACTATTTAACACTAATAAAGCTATATCTACAAGTTTCAAGACTTATACCTCCAGATCTAACACGATCCGACAAGATCAAAGATGATCTCGTGAGTTTCCTCTTTCCAAGAGTGCTTCCAAGCCTAGCAACTCCTCAAGCTTCGATCTTTACCCAAGATCTTTGAGATTTGACTATGATTTTCAACTCCAAGCTCACGATCTAGCAACACACCACTCAATCAAGCTTTGTTTCTTCACTTTTCTCTTTCTTTTTCTCTTCCAAACTTTCGGATGGCACCCCTCTCTCTCTCTCTCTTCAATCGGCTGCCAAGAATGGATGATCAAGCCCAAGAATCCTCCACTAAGATCTTACACTTCAAGTTGATGGATGATCAAGAAGATTGAAACTCCAACCTCAAGCTTTTTCCCCTCTTTCTTCCCCAAGGAAATCGGCTAGCTCTCTCTCTCTCCTTCTCCTCCCCCACGACTGCAAGATGAAGGGGATGATGGCCTCCAATGGTGATTTGAAGCTTGAAAGAAAGAAGGAAGAAGAAAGGAAGAACACTAGCAAACTATTTCTCTCTCTCTCTCTCCCTTAGAGCTCTCGGCTGCCTCTCTCTCTCTTCACTCCAAGTGCAGCTGAAAAATGAATGGAAAGGAAGCAAGAAACAAGCTTTAAGGAGACATAAAGTGTGGTTCTCCTTAAATTAGGGAAAAGTGGTCAAAAGCCACTTTTTGTCCCGTCGACGCGCGACACTCGAACTTTTACTGGTTTATCTCATTCCTACACTGTCTAACCTTAAATATATATCTGTAATATCTCTACATATGCTCGGGTTCATCTTAGAGTCACTATTCATGTTCCGGTTCAAAATTCAACACTTAAACTGGCCCAAACCACACACCGGCAAATAATTCTTGAATAATCATCTAAATTAGAAAATAATAATTCAAAGCATAAATTCACTAATATTTGAGTGAAAATATGTAATATTATTTTTATTTTCATTATCATTCATTTTCTGATAAAAATAAAATTTCCGAGCCCTCACAAAAAAGAATAACATAACTTTATTAGAGTGTAATTTTGAAAATGAAAAAAGAACTTAAATTTTTTTAGAATATTAATTTTAATATCATTGATCAAGTTGCAATAGAGAGGCCATCACATATCTTCAAAAGAAAAATAGAAAGAAACCCAAAAGGTAACAATTGTATTATTAACAAGTAAAGACGTAGTTAATACATAAATAACCTGTAGCTTCCAGAGTCGAAAAAAAAAAGGAAGAAACTTTATAAGAGTAGTTAGCTATCTTGGCATGTTTATCTTAATGAATTAACACTCTGTAGTCTTTATGAATTTTGTCATGAAAATAGCATGGACAGTGCTATAGTCATTCTTCAGTTTTCTTTTTCATTGTATATCTTTTTTTTTCCTTTTGCTATATTGATTTTACATTTCCTTGGCTATGGTTACAAAATGACAACCATCTTCTTCGATTGAAGTTGCCTCTTCTATTTACTGTGTATATTTTGCTCCAATAAGTTGGCATCTTATGTTCTCAGGTTTGTCTAAGACACTGAATTTTTTGCTACCCTTCTATTTTGTCTCAAGAATTTGAATTTTGTTGTGTTGTCCATCATATTACAACCTCCATGTTTCATGTTGAAAAGTTTTAAGCTTTAATAATTTTAAGTGCTCTATATTTGATTTTTGCATGATTACTTAGTTTACTTCTACATTATTGATAAGACAGGAAATAACAATACAGTACCTAAAAGAAAGTGCTTGAATCGTAAGATATAGATGCATGATATAGTAGATAGTTTTCTTTCTGTTAGAAGAGTAAAAGGCTTGATATGATAAGAAAGAATCTTGATAATCTATATCACCTTCGGATAATAGTTTTTTACCTTTGTCATGGATTCTGTGATCAGAGAAAATTCTAATAGTATTCCTACTATGATTCCTCAATTTGATGTACATCAAGACATGAGGAAAAAGTATTACAGAAAGGATGCTATTCTTGCATGGAAAAAGAAATGATTGGATAGAGCAATACAGCCTCATAGTCTAGGAACTTTGTGACATGAACCCCGCCTATTTCAGACGAAATCTGTAACACATCAAAATACAGGATCTAGAATCCGATATCAAGTTTGGCAGCAGAATTATGACTTGATTAAGGACAGCTCGAGATCGATTAAATGTGGTGGACTTGATAGGTTGCTCTTCCACATCACTTTGGCTCTTGGTATTACATCTCCTTCGCTACTTGTAAATTTGAAAATGTGCAAGTATGTGTTGTGACGACCCCACTTCCCCTTAAGACGAGCAATAGGGTTCTGCAGGTCGCCTGCCCAATTCTCGCCTGGACTCACTACAGTCCTCAAACAAATTTATAATCCAAACTCCAATTAAGTACAACCCAATACAATTTCCAAATAATTTCCAAAATATTACAATCCACCAATACTCAAAATACTTACATTTCAATAATTACACAAGTCATGCCAATATTGAAATATTTCAATACTTTAATTACATACCACAAGTAATCTAAAATAATATGTGATGACCCTACATTTTCCTAAGGCGAATCACAGGGTCCAACAAACTGCCTGCCCAACTCTCGTCGGGACTCACTACAGACTTCAAATAATTACAAATTTCAATCCTCAATAATTACATCCAAATATTCCAAAATAACAACATAACCCAAAATTTACATTTTCATAAGTCATTTGAAATTCCAATTACACACTTTCTCAAAATAAAGTAAAAGTTCAAGTTACATGGATATAAAGTTTACAAAACATCTCAATCTTAAAGTTTACAACCACTTTAAATTTACAAAATGGAACAAGTCCACTAATACATCGGTACTTAAACAAAAGGTAGCACACTAGACTTTTAGGCCACAAGCAAACTCTCCGACCTCTTACACAACCCTGTTAAGGAAAACAAAAGGGAATCGGGTAAGCGAAAGATTAATGAGATCCCCAGATAAAACATATAGTCACATTAACAAATAGGCAAAACAAATAGTCGAATATCACATTTAATGTAAAATAAAGCAACACACTCAAATAAAGGATATAGGTGGCTTCCAAAAGCCAAACCCACCAAAACTTGATCGAAACATGAGCTGTTGACTCTCCGTCAACGTTTGAAGTTAAGAACCAAATCCGTAGACACCACTTACGCCACAACTGTCCACCAATCACCCCCTTACCGGGCCCGAACACCTTAACTAATCAAATTTGGGTAATACTCGAGTATACCATGTTCCAAAGAACCAAATCGAATAACTTATGGTTCACCGATCTTCTCAACCAAGCCCACGTTGACTCGATACGAACGGCTCACCAATGGGGTTTTGTGGTTTCCGGAGCTCCAAACGAATCAAATTAGTCGACGGGATATCACCCGAATGACTTTTCACATCAAAGTACACAAAGTCAAATCACAAATCGAGTAGGTCAAATTCCAAGTGAAAGTCAAATGAGAGAGTTTGAGTGCGATAAAGTACACCCTCGACTCAACCTTAATAGTCCAAACATGTATCAAATGTAAACAAGTTCAATAGTCACATTTCAAGTAACTCAAACCGTCACATGGTTCACATAAACACATAAGGCAAGTAGTTCAAGAAATCACACAAGTTCACGAAACAGGTAAGGGAGCACTCACCAAACAAAGCCAAGTAATTCAAATGTTCATGCCTTGATTACCCTCGATACCACCTTCGAACCCTATGTATAACCAATGTATACAATCATCAACTTAACCAAAGCAAACAAATGCAACCTAACATGTGCAAATGAATGCTACTTGTTAATGCATCTAACTAGGAAATTCTAGGGTGATTCAAGTCATAAAACGATGAAGCATTGAAGGTTTAATAGATTCACAAGTCAAGTATGATATTTGGAATGAAATAAGTGTGCAAAGATTCAAGAAACATCAAGGTTCAACCAAGAACAAATTCACGACAAAAGCTAAGGTTTGGGTATAACAGTGGGCTCTACGCAGTCTTGGGAAAACTGGCATAACTTGGTGTAGAAAAATCAAAATCGAGTGCCGTCAGTGGCATTAGAAACTAGACTCATAGGACTTTCCAAAGATATATGTCTCAGCTCCTAGTTTGTTTTCTATCAATACCAGAAAAGCTGGGAAGTTGACTATTTTTTCAATTCTGATGGAGTGCAGAACCGAAAATTTGTTCAAAAGTTTGTGCAATTCAAGAGGTTTCCACCCTTCAAAATAAATTGATTTCACTCCAATTTGACACAAAAAGGTCCTACCAATGTTTCTCAACAAGAACCAGTGAAGCTTGAACAAGAAAGAATCACAAAACGAGAGGGAAAATCCACAAAGACTGCCCACAACTTCCTTCCACTTTTAAAAGTTCAAACCAATTTCTATAACTTTTCTAACATGAATATGGAAGCTAAACAAGCATCTTTTTCAAAGGAACAATCATCATAGACTAGTAATTAGTGCTAATCCAAAAATCAAACACATGGTAGACATAAACTTAAACCAACTCTTAAGATGCAACTACAAGAATCCAAACCAAGAACTTATATTTCCAAGCATCAACCATCCTTAATCATCACCCACAACCTTCATTAAACCAACTTTAAAGATTATAGGACAAGGGTTTTGGAAGAAAATTACCTTAACAAGCCAAAGAAGTGGGTCTCCAAGCAACTAAAATCTTCTCCTAGCAAGCTTGAGGATTGATGGTTAAGGTGCTAACAACTTCCTCTCTTTGATTTCCTATCAAACTAAGCAAGATTTAGATTGGTTTTTGGTGAGTTTTCTCTTCTCTTTTCTCTCCTAAATTTCGTCCAACATCTCAAGAAGAAGAGGAAAATGTGTTGATTTTAAAGGAGAAAAGTTGGAGGGAAAAGCCATTCAAGTCAAAGTTTAAATCCTATGATGACAAGTGGTGGTTTCTTGGCCACTTCCTAACAAAAGTCTCACTTAATTGCTTCTAACTCCTCTAATTTAGTTTAGTCTCCAATTAACACCAATACATCCTATTTTCCTAGCAATTAAGTCATGCAAGAAGCTCTCACTAATTCTAAAATTAAATCTAAGAAAAGTTTATCTAACCAAATAATGAATAATGTACTTAGTGAAAACATGCCACTAATGCACTAAAGGAATTTATTTGCACTTGAATGAGTTAAATGGTGATGTTTGCATGGAATTTCTAGTGTGAAAATGTATGCATGGAATTTCTAGACTCTCACATAATACATCCAAATAGAACTAGAAATAATCCACAGGAAAATCATCTCAACTGATCACACTAAAGATCCTTGTACTTGACGTCATCCAATCTCAAGCCGTGCAAAAGATTGTAAAATTTTTGGGTTGAGTTAAAGCTCAGTGAGGTTCCGAGAGAACGAGAAAATTCACGTTTTATCAAAATCATAGACATTTGAATCAAATAGCATTTTGTAAAACATTTGAGTCTTTAAAAGAATAATGTGTAAGTCGAGAACATGGTTACATATTCACATTGAAAGTATTTAAGAAACTTTTCATTTAAAAGGATACAAGAAACAATAATTCCTTAAACAATCATTCCATAAACACTTAATTTAACAAACAATAATGCAATAAACAATAATTCAATGAACAATAATTTAATAAACATTTAATTCAAATATTGAAAGGATACGGGTGCTCATTTGGAGCTATTTCCACATTATAACTTCCAATAAACAATCCCCTATATATTTTTCCACCTTATAACCTCCAAACTCCCACCTTATGTCCTCTAAAACTATAAACGATCCCCTATCTTGATATCACCTAATGTCCTCCAAAATGATAAACGATCCCCTCATTTAACTTTGAACATTGGATATAGTACTTAAGAGATTTCCGCAAAGAGTTTTGAGTTTTGCACTTAACATTGGTCAGTCATTACCCAAGGCTATCCAGCTGATTTGATCTCGCAATGGCGGTTCTAGGATAAGCTTTTGGCCTATCTGACCTCACGTTGGTGGATCTAAAATAGGGTTCCAGTGAAGGGTGAGCTCAGTTCAGCCGATGCAATAAAGTACACATCGGCCTACAAACATGCACATTTAACAAGCAATCATGCACAGGCAACCTTCTGAGTCAAGCAAGACACAGTTGAATATGTTTTCACTTAGAAATCATTTGGTGAAACTCATTTCATTTAGAATCATCTCAATAATAAATCATATGAAATCAAGTTTGGAAATGATTTTAGTTATAAACATGAGTTTGGAAATCAAGTTTAGGACTCAAGTTTGGTAAGTTTAGAAATCATGACTAAAAATCAAGTTTGGTAATGATCCAAAATTTAAAATCAAGTTTGACAATCATTTTTAGAAATCAAGTCATGAAAATCATTTCATTTGTAAACTTTAATAAAATATTTCATTTGAAAATCAAGTTTAAATCACTCACAACACTCTCAAATCATTTCATTTGAAAACAATGGAAACCATCTCTTGTAGGACAGGAATAAACCTTTTCAATTATAAAGAGATTGGGACACTCACTAACAGTTTATATCACAGTCATTTAGATAACATCCAAGTAACAAATCACACTTCGATTAATCAACTTAAATGCACTTATAGATCATTTCAAAAGTAAATCAAATCATTATATTTGTAAACCAATGCAAGTCAATAGTAATTAGTAGTAAAACGTTTTACAAATGATTTCCTTGAAACAGTAGTAACACAGAAGTGTCATAGTGGAACATTTTCTTTAAAACAAGTTAGAACAAAACAGCAGTAAAACTGTCAGTTAGAAAGAGTTTGGAACACTCACCAAGTCTTATAGTTTTTCCACATCAATCATCCATTTATCTTCTTGCTAGTCCAAGTCCTAAAATCACATATATCATATCCGTCATATAATCAAACACTTGGTTTACATAATTCAAAGCCTAAGATCACACATATATCACACCCGACATTTGATCAAACACGTGGTAGTCATTAAGATTCTTGGTGAAGATAATCATCAAACTATCAAGTTTCTATCATCTCTTGGTGTTTTGATCATAACTGGAGCTATATTCATCGGATTGAGATGAATCTTATACCATTTCGAAGTTAAGACATAGACCTACATTCTTATGACTCGAGATCTAGTTCATGCATTCTCATCGTAGGAAATCGCAATCTCAGAAGAACAAGAAAGCTATCAAGCCAAAATAGGCATTTGAATAATCAAGGGTATTTTGGTCATTGAACATGCTATAGTGCTCCAATTGATCTGAACTTTTGTAGGTGGAAATTCAACTCAATTCCTTACAACTTTTATGTTTTGCACAAGAATTGGTTTGGCCATTATCACAGACAAATTTGCAGCTCAATTTGACACAAAATGGAGCAATACATCAAACACTTGATAGGAAATAAGATTCTTCCATTTTCATTCTATTAAGCTTCTTCCATTCCATGATATCCAAGAATTAAGCTTAGACAAGAAGAATTTGAGTCAACTTAAGTAAACTAGATCACTTGAGTACCAAACATCATTGATATAACATGTTAAGAATAGTTTCTCACTAAATTACTTGAGTTAAACCAAGAAACTTCCATAATCATGCTATGTTGTGAATATAGTACAACATATATATCAATTTCTCCAAACCTAAAAGAGAATATGAAGTTTTTTAAGCATGTTATACCTCTTGAAGACTTCACAAAACTAAGCTTGAGAGTTGAACAAGTCTCCCTTCAAAGTTCCTAGCTCAATCTTGATCCAAAACTGAAGCAAGAAAACTTCAGTTCAAGAGCGATTTTTGTGTTTGGTTTAAGTTGTTTTCTCTCTTGTTTTTCTTTCTTTCCTCTCGGCCCCAAGGAGTGAAGAACACCCCAAAATTTTGATCAATCTAGCTATTTAGTTAGGCAACAAGGCTTCTTGAATAAGGCTTGGTTTTACCTAGTAACACATGTCAAACTCTAAAAAAAACAATCAAGTGCAAATTGAGAATTACTACTAATACCATACAAGTAACAATAATTCCTTGCAAATGAGGTAAATATTGACACATAAATTTCTGGTTTCTCACATGTGTGAATGCATTGTTTCAGTTTACAGGGAGGCAAACTTTCTACTTGAATACCTATCCAATATAAATGAGTATGAGATCACAAAGCAAAGCATCCCAGAGAAACCAAGCTCTAGAGGTGGTGTCTTTAGAAAGTCAGAGTGCATAGCATTCTAAGATTGTGATTGAATCTTTTGCTCCTCAGTCTCTTCTTGTGCTGTCTTTGTTCGATGCAAATTCAAATAATATGCAAACTTTTATGAAATGTGTCATTTGGGTATGCAAAGAGCCAAAGTATAACTGTGAGACATTATGGGAAAGAGACAGCTCTTACATTAGAGATTTAGAGATCTTGGAGAAAAAAAAATTCAAGTCAATGAGAATGTATGAGATCTCAGATTATAGGACCTCTTCCAAATGTCTCTAAATCTATTTAGCCTCTTATGGTAGAATCTATCAATACATCTTTATTGTCAAATACAGACTTGAATATCCTACACTCATATATGTCTTCTCCATTGGAGTTTTCAATAGGTGAATCTTCAACCTATTGAAATCAAAGGAAAGAGAGAACACTTAAGTTGAGAGCAAAAACAAAAAAAAAAGGTGTAAACAAAATCAGTTGCTTGAGGCACACACTGTAGGATGTGAGGGTTTGCAAGCTCTCATAAGTGCAATTGGACAAGATAATACTGAGATATTTAAGGTTTTTAGTAATTACAGTCGGTCGAGTGCCAGTCTTTATGTATTTAATGTAGCTCTGCCTATTAATATACTACTTCTTATCAATTAAATGATTTTATCTACCTTTAAAAGTCTTTTTGTCTTCTTAGAATAGTCTAACTAGCCTTTTCCTTTTCTTTAAAATAGGATTTTTCCCAGTTTTTTAAACTTAACTCTTGCTTTTTCTACACTAAACTATTAGCTTTTAATGCATTAAATTTAAACCCATTTCGACAATCACTTTATATTGTTGATTTTTCTATTTTTTAAGATGCATAAGCCTTTCACATTAACATGGAAGACATTGCTTCTAAAACTTATATTGTAAATGCTATCAAGCAATATTACCACTACCTTATCCTTCTCTAACAGCATACATTTCTATTTTTCAATTGAATAGTTAGAGGCATTATTTTTTGGCATTTAGTCAATTAAATATCTTTAGCCTTTAGCCAATGAAGCACTTGGGAACTTATATTTCAGTTTTCCTTGTTTTAACTTTATTTTTATTTTATAACTTATTGTACTTGAGTGATTGATATTGCTATCTACTTGACACAAATATCTAAATAGAACCAAGGGAAAATTAAGAGGAAACATATAGGCATTTTAATATTTAGATTCTTAAGTGGCGTCCATTTCAAATTCTATTAAGCTTTATTGAACAAGCTAAGTCAGTAGAGTTTATCTTTTATTAACGATAGGAAAAGTTCAAAGAAAAGGGTGAGACCAATTAGATTGCACCCCAGATGCAGTGACCATTCTTCCAAAAACAACCAAATCACACACATTGTGGTGCAAAAGGATTTCTCTATCAAATAGCCAACTTTTGCTATTCTAACGGAGATATAGTATTAGCTACAATCAAACTCCTTTAAAAGAGCTATTTTGTCAATCTTTAGAAGAAGCAAAATTATTTAAAATATGTATAAGGACAATTAACAATACGTTTGCTTTCATTTCTTTTAGAGTTAAGTTTGTGAAGAATCTAGCAAAGAGAAATAAAGGACTCTAGACGTTAATATTTTCATGACACTAAAAATGAGCTGACAAATTACTTCAATGGATATTCAAGGCTAACAAAAAGTATCATCCAAAAGGTTATGAATATCCTCGAATAGAATCCATATACTAGATTTTTTCGTGGTTTCAGAGAGGTTCATAAGCTTGACACTTACCACATTGCCTTGTGAACATTGCGTGGTTTCGACCAAAGGGTATTTAACAAACCTATGGTCTCTTAGATTGCTGCATTATGAGTCGAAGGGGAAGAAAATGGGGAAACAAGCTGGAGGGATGTTCGCGTCCATTCTCTTGGCAGTCATTCTCACAGTATAGAATATTACTGTGGCTATTATGAGCTGTTGCAGCACCCTCTTCTCTTTCCTTTTAATAAAATTGGCTGGCATCAAGGAATCCAAAGACAAGGAAAGAAAATCCACAAGAAAAATACATGGAATAAGAGTTTTGAAAGTTCAATTTGTCCGATGCTTACTGCTACTGTTGAGAATTATTACAAATGGAAAAAGATGGTAATAGTAACCAATCTTATCCATATATCTGTAGTTCAATTTAGCATAGTAAATTAACTAATCATTTCATAATTTGTGTCCCAACAATGATGAAAATAGATAATGGTCTAGATTTTGTTTCTGTTGGAGAGCATTATGCTTACAATTTGCAAATAAGGGATAATGATGAATCATTTTTTGCTTCACTTTGGTGGACTAATTAGCAATATGTAGTGGATATGTATGTTAAGATTGAGTCTTAGATATTAGATTTTTTAAGATCACAGCAGGAGGAAATAAGAAGAGAGTTTTTGCAAGGAATACAAGACTCTATGACTGCTTGTGAAACACAGCCAGCAAATGCAGGTCAGAGAATTTTTTTTGCTGGCAAGCTTTGTTGGAGGACCAAGAAATTTGAGAAGAAAATACATAGATGCAATGGCTGTGTTAAAAAATTTGGCAAACTAAATATCTTCTTCATCATGACTCATAATTCTATCAGCAAGAAATAAAATAGCATTTAATTGAAAATGAAGAAGCTCATAATCAGCCCAATTTAATTGAAGAGTCATTCGTGCTTGATAAGTAACTGTTTTATGATATTTAGTAAGTTAATATGTGTTTATTTTTGTGTGATTTTGGATCATTTATTAGTGTTTTAACTAGGGTTTTGTGTAGATGCATGAAACTAGGGTTGTGTTTACATTATTGCAAACTTACAAATTTAGTGGCCGGTTATGCTTGCATTGTAGTAACTTGGAGCAAAGATCATTCACAAGGAGAGATTGATGATTACTTTCAAGATTATGAAGTTCAAGTGCAAAGAAACCAAGCAAAAGAAGCCAAGGTCTGCTCTAGTTAAACATTACTTGTTGGATTTTGGTAAAGGCTAGCTAAAGGACCATCTGAGAAGCTAACTAACCAAAAAATAGAGGAACAGGGCCGGTTATATTAAAACATAGTTGGCTAGAATTAGAGCACCGGGCCGACACTAGGGCCAGTTGTGATGTTGACTTAATTTCGGGCTGAAACTTTTAGGGTTTCTTACCCTTAGTGAAGGCTTCATTTTGGCTGCCTCCAACCTTATGTATCTATATTTAAAGATTCAGAACTTGGAGGATCTTGGATAGAAGAAAAAGAGATAAAAACCCTAGTTTTTGGTCTTGCAAAACCCCAACCTTCCAGTCTTGTTTCCAAAAATAGTTGAGAGATATCCAAGGAAGCAACCACTTGTGATTGATTGAAGATTTGGGGGAGAAATCTTCATCACCAACTTAGTTACTGTCCTTGTAAAATTGCTCTTAAATTGTTTCTTGTAGAGCTTGAATGAAGAACTTTGTTTGTAGTATTATGTGTGTTTAAGTATGATGCAAGGCTAAACACTTGAATCATAGGGTGATCTATGAATTCGTTATTGAGGTAATGAATTGACTATGATTTGTTTGTTAAAACTACTACTAGATAGTTTAAGGATTTGTTTGTTAAAATTACTACTAGATAGTTCAAGGATTTGTTCTCATACTTGTATTTGCTTTACTACAAATTACAAAAATAGATCTAGACAGCCAACTAATAATTTGCTAATCTAGATTCTTAGAATTTAGATGTTAGAGCCATGAAAGTAAGTGATATTTCTAGAGGGATAAATGAATAATTTGCAGACTTTTATGAACTTGTCCTAGCTCTTTAACCATGCAAATAGGAAAAGTCTAGAAAAGAAGTATTTTTTCATGTGGAAATAATGAACAAAATATTATAAAATTAATACCCTACAAATAGTAGAGTTTTAGCATATCGAATGCGGTTAATTTTATTTTGATAACATGGAATTATGAAAGCCTAAGGGCCTCAATCTGCTGATTTTTCTCTCACTTAGTTAAATTGCTAAATTGTTTACAATTTTTGTCTACTTGAATTAATTAGTAATTTGTTAATCGAATTACTTTTGATTATTTTGATAATAGAGCAAATGAGTAGTTTTAGTACTTGGACACATTCTCTGTGAGATCAACCATGATTATCACTATACGCATTTTGACCTAGATACTTGCAGTAAAGTGGAGTATTTGGGCCAATATATATTGGATAATTAGGATTTAAAACTTGAAGCTTGGACGCGTCAATGCTAAACTTGAAGAATTAAAAAAATGAGATATTGAAGAAAAATATTTTTAGTGAAGTAGCAACCTATTTATATGTTATAGAATTTCAAAAAAGAGACTTGCTATATGCACACTTCCTCTTAATTTTTGATATCTCAGCACAAAATGTTCAAAATTGATGAGTATAATAAAACTGTAGGTGTTGAGATTCCATATAAAGTTAAATACTCACACTTATATAGGATGGTTGAAAAACACATTGTGCATGGTCCATGTGATGTTTTAATCTGTCAAGTGTATGTATGACTAAGAATGGCATTCCTATCCAAAGGACTTTTGAGAGGAAACAATCTAGACTGTTGATTCTTATCTAGCATATAGGCCAAGTAATGATGTGTCAAAGTCAAATTTAGATGACATTGACTTGACAATAGATAGGTTGTTTCTTAAAATGCCTATTTACTTGCTAAATTTAATTATACATAAATCTTGAGATTTGTTCAACAATTTAAGCTATCAAATACATTTATAAGTACATTTGTAAAAAGCATGATAGAACAGTTTTCATGTTAACTCTGTAATCCGAATAGTCAAATTGATGAAATCTAGCAATATGAAGTAGCTCCCTAGATCTTACCACCTGAGGCTACATGGAGGCTTTTTCATTTTGCCATGGGTGAGATAAAGCTTGCAGTGATTAGTCTCCAACTTCGCCGACAAATTTTTCTACCTATAAATTTCAAAAAGCATAAAAATCTCACCAATTTTGTGAGCAATACTTACTGAATATTTCTACATGAATAGAACAAGTTTGAAAGCTCAAACACTGAAGTGTACACACTTTGAATTTCCAGACTATTTTGTATGGCTTCCTGATGAGAGACATTGGAAAATGAGAGAGCAAATGGATGCTGTGGATAGAATAAATTTAGTCCATCCAACTGAAAGAGAGAGATACTACCTTAATCTCAATTTAACAAAAGTTCATGCTCCTAGGTCCTTTGAAGAATTGAAAACCTAATAGAGCACAAGTGACAACTTCTTGGGATTTATGAACTTTTTTATTGAGATAATGAATTGGCTATGATTTGTTTTAAAACTACTACTAGATAGTTCAAGGATTAGTTCTTATGCTTCTATTTACTTTACTAGAAATTACAAGTCATCTTAGCAATTGTTAGGGGTGATAACCAACTAATAATTTGCAAATCTGGATTCTTGGAACTTAGATATCAGAGCCACGAATGTAGGTGATGTATCTAGAGGGATAAATGAATAATTTCATAGAATTTTATGAGCTTGTCCTAGTTTTTTAACCATGCATATAGGAAAGGCTAGTAAACAAGAATTTATTCATGTGTGGAAATAATGAACAAGCTCATAAATTACAAAAACATGGAAGAGATTTAGTAGAATGAATTCGGTTAAATTCTTTCTTGATAACATGGAATTATGGAAACCCTATGGACCTCAATCTCTTAAATTTTCTCTAAGTTAATTAAATTGTTTACAATTTTTGTTAACTTGAATTAATTGGTAATTTTTTAATCAAACTACTTGTGATTATTTAGATTATAGAGTAGTGAGTAGCCTTGGTACTTTGAACACATTCCTTGTGGGATTGATTCTGATTATCACTGTACTCATTTTGACCTTTAAACTTGTAGTATGGGATAATTAGGATTTATAACTTGAAACTTCAACACACGTCAAGTTTTTGGCACCATCATTGGAGAGAAATTCAATATTAGGGCAAAATTAGCTTTATTGATGTAAATTTCTTTATTTTGGATTTTTATTCATTTTGGGTGCAAATTTTAAATTTTGGGCTGATTCTACTATTTTTGGTTCCTGGCATTGTATGCACTAACCGCTTTGAATTGTAGTTCCATGTGATCCAAAGATTGAAGAAATGGCAAGAAAAGCAAGAAAACTTACTTGACAACAAGCACTTCAAATAAAGGAAAGTGAAGGAGAGATGTTGGTTGGGCAACCCTAATTTGAGACAATGGCCAAAGAGGGAGTTAATTGAAATTCACAACAGCAAGTTTTATGAGATTTTGCTTTGCTAGATGTTTCTGGAGCTCAAACAAACATAACAAGGCCAGTAGTTAACGCAAAAAATTTTGAAATCAAGCTTGCCTTGATTCAAGCAATTCAACAGGAGCAATTTGGTGGTAATGCCATTGAAGATCCTAATGCACACTTAGTAAATTTCATGAAAATCTATGATACTATTAAGTTCAATGGTGTAAGTGATGATGCTATTAAGTTAAGATTATTTTCATTCCCTTTGAAAGACTAGGCTAAGTTATGGTTAAAGTCACATGCGCCTAGTACTTTTACTCCTTGGGCTGATTTGTCATGAGCATTTTTGAACAAGTATTTTCCTTTTGGTGAAATTGCAAAATTATGAATGGATACAACTAATTTTCATCTATAGAAAGGTGAATCCTTATATTAATCTTGGGAGAGGTTTAAGGAATTATAAAGGAAATGTCCACACGATAGACTTCCTGACTAGCTTATCGTCCAAACTATTTATAATGGACTAACTTATCCTATTAAGGTCAATATAAATATAGCTGCAGGGGAACATTAATGGAAATATCTGCTAAAGATGCTTAACAATTAATTAAAGAAATGGCTTCCAATATTATCAGTGGGCAAACAAAAGAGGTAATCATTAGAAGAACCACTGGTGTATATGAAATTGAAATTTATAATATGTTAGAAGCTAAATTGAAAAATATGCTTGAAAAAGTACTTGCCAAAGGGGTTGTCGAGTACTAGTTATTTTGCTAATGTTGCATATTGTAAAGTGTTTGGAGGAAATCATACGAATGCTGAATGTTTAAATGTCCAACAGGTACAATATATCAATAAATTTAATAGACAATCTATTGACCTTGGTTGATCAATCCTTGGTTTTGATGATTAACAAGACAAAATGATGATTTGAACTGATGATTTTATGCGAGAAATGTGTCAGAATAGATTGGTAATCCATTGGAAAAAGAAAGGAATAGGAGTTGTTGTTATACGTCGGATACTCAAACCTTCCTATCAGATATCTGATAAATTCCAGACTCAAAGTGCAAACTCTCTGTTTCTGTCGGATGCTCGTTTTTCAAAGATCGGATATCCAGTACTATCGGATGCTTGTATCAGACGCTCATATCGGACTTCTGATACTCTTAGCGACTAGTATCAAATACTCATATGCTCCTATCTGACATCCGATACTCCTAGTGGCTAGTTTTCTAACAGCTCTATTTTTGACCATTGAAGAAGCTTTTGGAACCAATTTTCTTCATCTGTAAATACCCCCAAACATGAGAAGACAGGAGAATTTTAACTATATTGTATATAAGTTATCAAGAGTGATTTTAGAGTAAATATTTTGATTATTGTATCATGTAAGAAGAGTTGGGTTTTGAGCTTACTCAAGTGGAGGTTACTCATTTGGATGAGTAAAACCTTGGTGAAGGTGAACCTCACATGGAGGAGTAAAATCTTTGGAAGGTTGCTCACTTGTGTGTATAATAGCACTTGGTTGGTTGGTTACTTGGCAATCAATTGTAGCATAATGAGGATTAACTAGTAGAGTTGTAAAACTCCTTGGTTCAAATAAGAGGAGCTTAGAGTGAGGAGGGATTGAACCTTCTTATGTATAAGGTGATTTGCATCACCATCAATTGAAGAGTCTATTGGATTGGTTCAATTCCAAGTTTGGGAAAAGTTTGGGAGTTTGTTTAGTGTGCATTCTCTCTTTCACTTTTATTTCCATTTTTTAATATTTGTTTGAGTGGATTTAATTGCTTTATCTTTCTTATCTTTATTGTTATTTTTCTTGTTTAAGTGTATGATCATTTAGGAAATTTGATTAGTTAAAACTGGGTTGAAAACTTGCTATCTTAGGTTACTTTGGGACTAACAATTGGTATTAAAATTTGGCCTCTTAGAGATTAATCTCAATCAGCATTGGAGAAAAGATCATGCCAACCACTAGTGCTTTATTTTTAGAGAGCCAATCTATTATTAGGCCATCCATGTTTAGTGGCTCACATTTTAATGTTTGAAAACAAAGAATGGAATTTTTCTTGCAATCTATTAATATTGACTTTTGGTATATTATTTGTGATGGTCCTTCTAAAACTAGAATAGTTGATGTTGCAACTAATTTGAGTAGATCAAAAACTAGACAAGAATTACATGAAAAGGATAAATTGTATCTTTCTTTGAATGCTAAAGCCATGTATGTGCTATATAATGCTTTGAATGCCAATAAATCTTGTAAATTTAAGGGTTATAAATCAGTTAAGGAAATTTGGGATAAATTGTGTGATCCATATAAAGGTAGCTAAGATATTAGAGAACAAAAGAAATCATTACTTGTGAGTAAATATGAATCTTTTAGAGCAGAACCCCATGAGAATATAGATATGATGTTTTGTAGATTCAGTGATATTATTAAAGACCTTGAATTGCTTGGAAAAGAATATTCTTTGGGTGAGAAAAATAGAAAATTCTTAAATACTTTGCCAAAGGAATGGAAATCTAAGATCACAGCCATTGAAGAAGCAAAGGACTTGATCTGTTGAATCACTTATAAGCTCACTAATTTCTTATGAGTTGAAGTTTAAGTCAAAGATGCAAGATGATGAGGAAGTTAGAATCAAAAGGAGCATGCACTCTGTGAGGGCCTCAAAATTTATTATTTTAAATATTGTTATTATTATCGTTAATCCGTTTAATTAATTTTATTGTTGTTTAATTAATTTTATTGTTGTACTAATTCATATTTTTCCCAGAAACTTTAAATGGAAATCCATTTCTTTTTATTTTATTTTCTTGTAACTCAATTTTATTTCACACATATTTTCTTATTGATTTTCAACATCACGTTTATTTTTTTTAAATTTGCCCTTTTAGCATTAATTAGAGAGAAAATGAGAAAACACGTTTTTCGAGGTAAAAATTTGGGCTGTGAGTGAAGTAGAGATGGAGAGTAAGGATGATCAATCAGAGGTTTAGAATTCAATCAAGGGACTAGAAGTGAATCATTAAAGGTGAGATTAAGTAGGGTTTTGAAACCCTAAACCTAGTTGGACAAATTTCCCAAAAACTAGGATTTTAATCTTGAGATTGTTTTATCCATTTAATTTCCTCCAATTCACTTTATTTTTTTTTCTTTTCTTTTCCCCCTCTTAGCCAAGATTACTCCTTAATTTGCAGCTAAAAGAGCTAATTATATTCCCTCCAAAATTGCTAGCAAATCTACTATTCCAAGTTGGACTTTTGACCCTTAAATTTGGGCTTTAAGTCTTGTCTTGATTTCCTTTCATTTATTCACTAAATCACCTTACAAATCACCACTCTTCTCTCTCTCTCTTGGCCGACTTCCTTCCCCTCTCTTCCCTTAGAAATTTCATCATCTTCTTCTTCCATTTCTCTCCTAAATCATCCACAATCTTGCAATCATCTTGGCTCAAACTTAAAGCTTTGGTGAAGAACATTGAGGAGGAAAGCTCTTGGTGTTTAAAGTTAGGATTCTTGGGTGTTTTGCTAACTACTTGGAGGAGGTAAACCCTTAAAACTTTCATATTTGTCCATCCCTTAAACTTCCAAGAATGAAATTAGGTTTGGGTTGTTGAAGGGTTGCTAGAACCTTGACATTAGGTAGTAGAATTGAGCTTTGTGTTGGTTTTGAAATTTTAAGTTGCTAAGCTTCTTTAAATTGCAATTGTTGAATGTGGATGATGTGTGGGCTCTTGGAATTCCCACAAAATATGTGAATTTGTTTACTAGCATGATAAATAATGAAATGTGGGTGGATATATTGGAAATTGTTGGTTTGAATGTTGGAAGAAAAACCTCAAGGAAAACCGAGAGGGAGAGAGGGAAATGAGGGTTGAAAGTTGCTGTTTTTCCTTTAATTTCGTGGCTGCATTTTGCAGGCTTAGGGGCTGATTTTTTAATACTTAAATGTTGAGGTTTAAGATGTTAAATTTTCCCACAAAAAGCCCTTCAAAAGTTGTTGCAATAATGGTTGATAAGTTGGAACAAAATCTGGAATTTTGGAAGAGCATGCTGTCCGAATTTTTGGGCTGTTTTAGTGCCAAAAATTGATAAAAACTTCCACCATCTTTGACCATCATTAGGTCTAGGGAGGTTAATACTATCTGGTTTCAAAAAATTAGGGCAATTGGTGGTGATTTAGGTATGTTAGAGGTGTTTAAAAGAAGAAGATCAAAACTTCGCAGGTTTGAATCGAGTTGCTAAGTACACTTTGGGAATTAAAAACACTATTGTCCCATGAGATTTTTTAGCTGAATTTTGGTATGATCTTATTCTATATATATTAGAGTTAGTGTACCAAATTTGGTGATTTTTGAGTAAGAATTCATCACTCAAATGAGGCCTAGAACTTGCCCAGCAAATCTGGAAATTCAGAAAAATCAGAGTGTGGAACCTGCCCTATTTGAACAATTTTATTTTCTTACTCGAGAGTCAGAATCGAGTGCCATTAGTGGAATTTGAACCTAGATTCATAGGGATTTAAACTCTATAAATTTTAGGGGTTAATTCATTCCCTACGATTTTTGGCAAATTTCCAAACTTTGCTGGAAAACCAGCCTGTGCTGTCCTGTTTTTCACTGTAGCCGAATTTCAAACGAAAATCTGGGCAGTTTTTGTCTGGAATTTCACCATGGTGTCTTCTACAAAGTTTTATAACTTTAAATGAAGTTTCCAATGGTACCAACCTTGTGAAATTTGGACTTATACAACTCAATTTACGATTTTTCAAAGAATTCTGCTCAAGTTGAAAGTTTATTGAACCTACTCTTTCTTGAACTAGATTTGATTGATGAACTAGAAAACTTATTTCCATTGTTCTTTCATTATTTTAGGGAGTGGTGCTGATTTACAAATTGATCAAAACTTGAATTCCGAACCCTACTTTGTTGGTGAGTTTCCAATGCATGTTAATTACTTTAATTAAATGTTTTGTGTGAACGTATTATGTACTTGAAATTGAAATTGTTGAACCGTTCACTTAGGGAGGGTATACTTTATTGCTCTCTTTTAAGTAGAGTTGGTGACCTAGTTGTTTTGCATGTGTTTATACTTGTGGAGAAAGTGTTTATAAAACTACTCTTGGCCGCGTCCCTTGAGTAGTAAGTATTAAGTGTTTGGATTGCGGGCCCGGTAAAGGGGGAAGTTCAGTGGAAGGAAATGGTTGTAAAGAGTCGTCTACTTGGATTGGAAAGTCGACGGAGTGTCGGCTACGTGAATTGAACGTGCATTGTGTAACAGCCCCACCTCCCCCTAAGGCTAACCAGAGGGGTTAGCGGGCTGTCTGCCCAACTCTCGCCAGGACTCAAGCATTCAGATCATTTCTAACTCAAACGTGCAAATTTTTCCCAATTAACAAAACATTAATACTAAAACTGAGAATAACATTTAAACTTAAAATTTACAATCATCCAATTCACAGGGTTACAATCCTCGAGCCAAAGCTCATACACATCCATAATCTTGAAGTACTAAACATCACATAAAAATATACAAAATGTCTTACTTTTCGAGACCAAAATCCAAAAGATCAAGACATTAGCCTTAACTATGCCTCGGGATTCTCTTCACCTGTTAAGGAAAATAAAAGGGAGCGGGGGTGAGCTAAAAAGCTCGTGAGTTTTCAAAATTCATGCACAGGCACTTAAAGCGGTAAAATTGCAAGTAAATAATTAAAGCACATAAATAAATACAAATAACACACAGTGAGGATACAGGGGCTCTCAGGAGCCAATTCCCATTTATCACGAGCAATTATAGTAGTCGACACTCCGTCGACTTTCAAACCAAGTAGACGACTCTTCACGCCAACTCCAACCACCTTACTCCCCCTACCGGGCCCGCACGCCACAAAACTCAATAATATACAGTAAACAGGAAGTGCTCAAGGCACACGGCCAAGAGCAAGTACATTTCATGTTTTTTTTCATTTCCCCGAGTTCAATACATGCAAAAATCAAGTTTCGACCCTACAAAAGGGAGCAATAAAGTATACTCTCCTTGAGTGAGCGGTCCATTAAATTCTCGCTTCACATTCCAAGCAATGTGTCAAGAAGCACGTATATACATCAAGCAGTTCTATGAAAGCGTTTAACATGCATTGAAAACTCACCGACAAAGTAGGTCTCAGAGTTCAAGTTTTGATCAGTCGCAAAATCAGCTCTTTGACCTAAAAATGATTAAAAGAGATCAAAAATGAGTTTTCCTAATCGATGGTGAAGTTTAAAGCGAAAAGTCGAAAGTTCGACAATTTTCCTAATTGAGCTGAAAACTTTGAAAAATCATAACTCAAGTTTTACAAGTCGGAATTCTGCTCATTTGGTACCGTTGGAAACCTATTTACAAGCTCTAAAACTTTTCAGAAGACATCAAATTAAAATTATGGACGAATTTAACCCAGATTTCCGTTGAACATTCAGCTACAGTAAGTCAACAGTGTCCGTCAGGCTGGTTATCCAGCACATTTTGAAAATCCTCCAAAAATTACAGAAAATTAATTAACCTCTGAAATTTATACACAATATAGTCCTACATATTAAGTTTCAACAGCCACTGACAGAACTCAATTCCAACATCCGAGTATGAAATGACAACAGTGCAAACAGAGGCTACTCGGAATTCTGCAGTTCTGGGATTTCGAAAATACAGGGCAGCTTTAAAGTTGCTATTTGAGTGACGAATTCAAGTCCAAAAATTGTCAAATTTGGCACAATAACACTTCCATATACCAACTAGATTCACACCAAATTTCAACTTAAAACATCACCGGGAAGGCAGTTTTCTATGTGCCTCAATTTCGTCCAACTCATGTATTCAAAACTGGAAAATTTGCTCCCTCACTTGTATCACCTAGTTCATGCCTCAAATCACTACCAATTTGCCTAATTTTCGAAACCAAGCTAGTATTGAACTTCATAAGCCTATTGATGATCAAAAATGGTCACATATTTTGGCAAGAATATCACAAAATAAAGCCTCAAAATTCGGACAGCATTACCCCTGAAATTTCCAGATTCACGGGGCAATTTTTGGTATATCATTTGGAGGCCAAAAACACCTCAGATCAACACCAAATTTGGTACACATATTTTATTATATGTGAACTAGAATCCTGACAAATTTCAGCCAAGGACTCCCACGGGAAAGTCACTTTCCAAATACACAAAGTTTGGTCATCGACAAGGTCACAAAACTGGAAATTTCTACAACGTTCCTTCTAAGATCAAAAATCATGTCAAACCACCTCTAATAGACCTAAAATTTGGTACCAAGCTAGCAGCACATTTCCCTAACCTTTAAATGGCCCAATTGGAGTATTTTTTTTTTTATCAAAACCTCCCATGAAGCAGCGTAACTTTTATTGGGCAGCAGGGACATTTGGCAGGTTGCCGAACAGGAATTCGGATGTCCATTTGACCATTAAACTTTGATTTTCCTTGTCCCAACTCACCACACACTTGTAAATTAAAGTCCCAAGAGTTGTTTTAAGCAAAAATCAAGCTTAAGTTTAGCATGGAAATTCGAAATTGAAGCTGCACAAAAGACTGCCCTATTTGCATAAATTTTTCCAGATTTCATTCAAATCTTACAAACTTGAGCTCAGCAAAAATTACCCCACTTAGAGCTAGGGTTTTCTTCCATTCTTAAATCAACCAAAGCACATACAAACACCATCATATAACAATCATTAGAGCACCATTAATTCACCCAAAATTCGAAAATTCAAGAAACACTTCAAACTGAAATTTTCGACCAGCACAACCCTTCTTCCTCTCTTGTTTTTCTTCAACTTTCCAACTAATCTAAACCATATCCCTTCTAGATAAACAACAATCAAGCAAGAATCATTCAAATCCTCAAGGCATCTACCTAGGGTCAAGGTTCTGGAAGAACCCATCAACAACCAACCACTACATCATCTAACCTACTCTTACTACTAGGAGCTGAAATGAAATGAGAGAAAGGAGGGATGAGCGTTTGCAACTTTTACCTTAGCTGACACGGTGAAGATCAGCTCAGCTTCCACGATGAAGAGAGGCCCAACTTCCACGATGAAGAACAGTGCTGGCCAGTCCTCAAGCCACCAAAATTCTGCCTAGACCAATCCCCCCCTTCCAAGTTTAGTTGGTGCTCCAAGAGGAATTGCGAGTTTGAGTTGAATCTTGAAGCTTCAATGGAGGAATTGGGGCTGAAATTTTTGGAAGACAAATGGGGAAGTGTGGTCGGCCAAGAGGAGAAAGGAAAACAGAGATGAGAGCGTTGATTTGGTAAAGTGGAATGAGATAAGGAAGAAAAGATGATATAAGTGATCTTTTGAGCACATAAGTCAAAGGTTAATTACTGCGTCTTTAGGGCTCCTAGTTGTGCTTAACTTGTCTCAACCACATGTAATCCCTCAATTAACTTTTCTTAGTCCACTAATGATCATCCTTTCTAGTCCAAAATTTATCGTGATCCCGAACTACAATTTTCCTCGAAAAACGTGCAAGAGCTAATTCTCACTAGTCGGGCTGCGGAAAAAAAATCAAACTCACTATCACTATGTTCTAAAAGCACAGGTAAGGCATTAATCTTCACGAGTGGATTTTAAAATGAATAAAATGGCTGCATTAAGATTCAAGTCGGAGCAATTCAAGTCAAACGGTAGGTCAAGCAAGCTAATTTACACTTGAGGTTTTTCCTCCAAATTTCAACCACAAATTCCAACATGTACACACACATTTCATCATCTAACAACACTAGCAAACAATTTCATACATTTTGTGGGAATTCCAAGAGCCCACTCAACAACCATAATCAACAAATGCTTAATAATAATGAAACTTGACAACTAAACTTCAAAAATTAATCTTAAAACTCATCATTTTAGGTGTAGGAGGATTACCTTCTCCTCTAGTCACTGGATAACATTTCTAGCCTACGGTGATCATCCTTACATTCCATCGCCACGCCACTCCGCCTCAATTTTTTTTCCCTTGAAAAACGTGTTTTCTCATTTTCTGTCTAATTAATACAAAAAGGGCAAATTTTAAAATAAGAGGAATGAAAGGTTGAAAATATACCTGGAAAATTAATATAGAGCTAAATTAAGTTTTTCTCAAAATGAAATAAATTAAACTAATAAATAAATAAATAAATTGAATTTCATTTAAATTTTTCTAAAAATTCGTTTAAATGTAATTTTAAAATGTTGATCCAAAAAATACATTGCCAGTAATTGTTAGCCCTTTTCTTGAAAATGTACAGATAGAGAAGTTGCTATGAGTTTCAAGGAGGCATCAACAAGGAATAAAGTGGACAATTTTAGATATTAAGGGAAAAAGTCCTGTAATTTGCATGCATTGAATTCTCATAGAAGAAAGTCCTAAACTAGTTGTGAAGATACAAAGGCATTTAAACCCTCATATGAAAGAGGTGGTACAAATTGAAATTTTGAAATGGCTAGATGTAGGTATGATCTTTCCTATTTCTGATAGTGTTTGGATTAGTCCGACTCATGTGGTGTCAAAGAAACATGGGATGACTGTGATAGTGAATGAAAAACATAAAATTATTTCCATTGGAATTATTGCTGGATGGTATGTATGCATTGATTAGTATAAATTAAGTGTAATTTCTTGTAAAGGTCATTTTCCATTACCTTTTTTCGACAAAATTTTAAAAAAGTTAGCTGGATATAAATTTTATTATTTTTGATAAATTTTTAAATTATAATCAAATTGTAATTGTACAAGAAGATCAAGAAAAGATGACATTCACTTGTCCCTATGGCACTTTTACATTTAAGCAAATGCCGTTTGGCTCGTGCACTACCCCAGCTACTTTTCAAAGATCCATGACGGCTATATTTTTGGATTATGCGGAAAAGATTATAAAAATTTTCATGACCGATTTCTCAGTTTTTGATTCTTCATATGAAAATTGCTTAAGTCATTTAGAAAAATTTTACAAAGATGTGAAGGAACCAATCTTGTTTTAAATTGGAAAAAATGTCATTTCATAGTAAAAGAAGGAATTGTTTTAGGTCATAAGATTTCATCCACGAGAATAGAGATCGATAGAGCTAAAGTTGAATTAATTAAAAAAAATGCTGCCACCTGCTAATGTTAAGGGAAAGAAGTTTTCTTGCACATTCAAGATTCTACCATCAATTTATTAAATATTTTTTCAAGATATCTAAACTCTCATGTGATCTATTAAGTAAGGATGCCATATTTCAATTCAATTAAGATTGTTTAGATACTTTTAATAGGTTAAAGAAGGAATTAACCTCAACTCCAATCATAGCTTTACTAGATTGGTCATTTCTATTTGAACTAATGTGTGATGCTAATAGTTGGAGCAGTTTTAGGTCAAAGGTGGAAGGGCAAAATGCATATCATGTATTATGCAAGCCGAACTTTGAATAAAGCACAAATTAATTACATTACTACTGAAAAAGAATTGCTAGCAATTAGTTTTGTTCTTGATAAATTTAGATCTTTTTAGTGGGATCTAAAGTCATTTTTATATTGATCATACAACATTAAAATACTTGGTAACTAAAAAAGAACCTAAACCAGGGCTAATCTGTTGGATTTTGTTGTTACAAGAATTTGACGTAGAAATTAAAAATAAAGATGGATTAGAAAATATTATAGCAAATCATCTTTCAAGATTAGAGTATATTCCTACACAAGATCAAATCCTATTCAAGAAGAGTTTCTAACAAGTATGTCCTTGCTATTATTAAGCCACTATAGTATACAGATTATGTAAATTATTTGGTAAGAAGCATTATACCTAAAAAATTGAACTATCATTAAAGGGAAAAAAATTCTTCATGATGTGAAAATTTTCTTTTGGGAAGAGCCAATATTTTATAATTATTGCACAGGTATGATAAGAAAATATGTTCTAGAAAATGAAATATATAGTATTCTTTATTATTATCATAACCGTGAAGGAGAAGGACATTTTGGTACTTTTAAAGCAATTGAAAAGATTGGCAATCTAGTTTTTGTTGGCCTACTATATATAAAGATGCTAGAGATTTTGTTAGAAATTGTGATAAATGTCAATGAATCGGTAACATCTCCAGAAGAAATGAAATTCCTCTTAATGTTTTTCTAGAAGTGGAAAGATTTGATGTTTGGGCCATAGATTTTTTAGGACCTTTTCCTAAATATTATAATAATGTGTCTAAATGAGTAAAAGCAATTGCCACTCCAACTAATGCTGTAAAGGATGTATTAAAGTTCTTGAGAAAGAATATCTTTAATAGGTTTGGTATCTCTAGGACTAACAAATGGTTTGATTTGCGGCACAAAATGTCACTTGCATATCATCCCAAAACTAATGATTAGGTCAAACTTGCAAATACGGAATTGAAATTAATTTAGAAAAAATGGTGAGCAAATCTAGAAAAGATTGGGTTAGAAAATTAGATGATGTTTTATGTGCTTATAGAACTACATACAAAACTCCTTTAGGTATGCCACCTTATTATCTTGTTTTTAGTAAGACTTGTAATTTGCTTGTAGAAATTGAGCATAAATCTTACTAGGCAATTTGGAAACTTCACATGGATCTACATTGTGCGAATAGCAAGAGATTGCTTCAATTGAGTGTGTTATAGAAGTTTCAATTGCAAGCTTATGAAAATGCCAAAATTCATAAAGCAAAATTCAAAATTTGGGATGATAAACATCTTCAATCTAAACAATTTGAAATTGGCTAGAACGTTCTTCTATTTAATGTGTAAAGTTGTTTATAGGTAAATTAAGGTCGAGCAGGGCAGGACCATTTACATTTACAAATGTTTTTCCTTATTGAGCTTTAGAAATCACTTCAAAGTAAGGAATCGTCATTTAAAGTGAATAGTTAATGATTGAAGTCCAATCTTACTGGACAATGAATTTATAAAGGAATTACTTATTCTTTGTAGGATCCTGTTTATGGTTATACTCAAAAGAAAAAGAAAATTGACTCAATGACTACAAACAGAAGCGCTAATTGGGAAGCAATCCAATAATTTGATTTTTGTTCATTGTTTTATCATTTTCTTTTTAACAACTTAACTCAAGGAAGAAGAAGTAAGAAATTAAGTAATAAAGCTCAACTGAGATCAAGGAAGTTGAAATAAGAAAAGGAAAGTGCTAACTTTTTTTGTCTTTAATTTAAGGTGCTTGAAATTAACTTTAGGGCATGAAGGAAGTATATATCTCTTGATGTTGCATTCTCACTTAAATTACACTTTTCCAGGCTTGTTTTGAAGTAATACATTTTAGAATAGTGACATCAATAGAAAAAGAAAGGTTGTAGCGGTGATTGATTGTTTGTAATGCACTAATCTATCAAACACTGGATGGAATTCTTGCTTAAAATAAAAATATGGTAAATCGACCCTATAGCTGGTCTTGGCTTAATCTGGGAATGTGCTAGATCTGTTTTCGATGAAAAAGGCATTTTTCAATATTTTTCTTCATTTTCTCAAGTACATTCTTCTCGAACCCGAACCTTCTCGAGTTTAAATAGTAAATTCTTTAAATTAACTTGCATTTTCTTCATTTGCTTACAAAGAAAACCCTAATATTTGACCTCTAAACTTAGAACAACCTCCAAGCAACTACTTTATCCATCAATCTTCCAAGAAGTTGTTTGAATTAGTGGCTTTGAAATTGACGTCCAAGAGACTCAGGAAGAATGGGAGATTACTACTAAAGCTTAATTAGCTTAATTTGAAGTTGGCGATTGGCTATTTGATTTCTCCATGAGGTATTATCTTCACCCTTCAAGCTAGTTTCACTTGCTTCTATTTCTTTCGTGTATTATGTCTCTCAAGCAAGGTAATTAGTGAAAATTGGTGATTAATGTTGATTGATGGCTAAGTTTTATTTTGTGAATGTCTTGACATTAACTTGACTTGTTTCTCCTTATACTTGGCCATTATCACATTTTTTGAGCTCTATTAATAGTTTTATTATTAATTCCAAGATGGTCCAGAAAGAGGTCAATTGGACTATGTAAGGGTTAATTGCAACTCCTAAGTGGAAAGATTATGATCTATATATAGAGTTGATATCTATTTGGAGTAAATTAATATTTTAAAAAGGTTGAGATTACCTATGTTGGGGTTATGAAAGATTAGCTATCTTAATGTGGTCTTTATAGAAAGATTGAGGTAATTGTCTCACATTTATTGTCATTCTTTTGAAGGAAATGATGCCTAACTGGATATTGACTGCACAGAAGTCAAATCCAACTCCTTTCTTCTTAATGAATGAGGATGAAGAATGGTATTTTGAGCAACTATTATCTCATCGTGTAGTGGAAAGAAGTATACATTAGGATGTTAAACAAGAGCTACACCTATGAGAAGTTTTGTGACAGCCCCACCTCTCCCTAAAGGGTTCAGCAGGTTACTTGCCCAACTCTCGTCAGGATTCACTCATTCAAATGACTAATAGTTATTCTTTGAAAACTTAAAGTAAACATAGACAACAATTCCAAATCAAACTACAACTTAATAAACATAACTCGATTCAACTTATGATCCAACTAATAAAATACAACCTAACATGCTTGAACTACAATTGAAAGTTCATCTTACAAATTCCAAATACAAAGTTCAATGTTCTAAGACAAAATACAAAAGATAAGATCCAACCCTAACTAGTGTACCTTCACTCGAGACCTCAATCCCTATTAAGGAAAACAAATTTAAAAGAATGAGTTAACGTCCAGTGAGTTCCAAAAAGGCATGCAATTCACATAGAACATTTGAAAATTTCACTTCAAATTCACATTTAAAGGCAAAAAAGGAAAGCGAGTAACAACACAGGAAAATGATATAGGTAACTCTCAGGAGCTAATTTCCATGAAGTTTGAGCACATTTCACGTAGTTGACATTCTGTCAACTTTCACATATAATATCCATGTAGAACTTCACTTTCTCCTTTCTCCTAACAAAACCCCCATCCGGGCCCGTTCACCAAACACGTAAATTATATATTGCTCTCCAAAGGGACAAGTCCGTATACCAAGTCTAGAGCACACATCATGTCACGTAACTCTATGGTTTGTCAAATCTCCTTGACCTAGGACTAGCCAACGGCTCGAGTCAATTGACTTACCTATAGGTCTCAGAAATTCCCGAAATTAACATGCACATCTAGTCATGACACGACACGTTCACGTATGTCACCATTCAAATAGGAGTGAGTGTGATAAAATACACACTACCTCCATTTGAAGGACCAGCAAGCCAAGTTTACAAGTCATGTCACTTAATCAAAACATAATTCATGTCAAGTCACAATTTCAAATTTACATAAAACAATCACAATCTTATGTCACATTTGCAAATTCAAGTCAAGTAACATGCATGGAAACTCACCAATTTATCAAAACTCACAATCCAAGTTATCACTTTCAAGGTCACCAACACTTCCTATAAACAAGTAAAGAAAAGTAATAAGTTTCGCTTCAACAATTCGTGAAATTAAACCAAACTAAGTCTAGTTACTAGTTCAATCCACAAATTCCCAAAATTTCTTCAAACTTTCCTCAAGTGAAAAGTAATCAACGTGAGTAGAAAAATAACATAAAAGATCCGATTTGACATCAACACGTCGTTTAAAAACCAAAATTTTCAAATAAGTACTACGTGAGCGCAACTTCTCACTTTTTAGGTTAACGAAAATAAAGTGAGGTTTTCACCTCAAAACTCACCCATTTATACTCAAACTTAACACACATACTCGAATAGAGATATTAACATATATCTAGTATAGTTTTCACCAAAATTTGAGGCACAAAAATGAAGAAAATAGCCACAACAATTTTGGATACCCAAATCTGCCCAAACAATAGTTTTATCCAAAATTTAATGAAAAAATTCACTTTTAACCATCCAAAATTCAAAATTTTGACCCCAAATCAACATACACTCATGGTTGAACATAATACAAAGTTATTTGAGCAAAATCTTGCCAAGACACATCATTAATTTTCGAAAATCAAGACTGCAAATTTCCAGCTTTCATTCGGCCAGCCTAGCATATTTTTCCTCAAGATTTTCTCCAAAAATCAACCATTAATTCAACATAATCTCACTCAAATTCTTATGGATTTCATCATTCATTAGCCCTATGGTACAAATAGCCAATTTCCAACAAAATCTAACCAACAAATCAAGTTCTATGCTAGTAGTTTAGCCATTAGAACATCTAGTGTAATTTTTCAAATAAATTACTAAATCCACCATAGATCAAATATAAATCAAGTAGATCTATCATTTCCGTGGTTGAAATGATAACTTTTACCCATAATCACAACTATAAAATGTAATAAATTCCTCAAGGCATCTACCTAAAAGGCCTCCTCAAGTCCGCTACCTAAAGATTGGATCTTTAACATATCCAACCCATGATTATTGCTAAAACTTCCTAGATATACTTAGATCTAACCAAAATAAATACAATAATCACTAGGAAAAATCTTATCTCTCTTCCAAGCTACACAACCACAAGATCAAGCTCAAAGACCTTTGAAATCTTCCACTTTCCAACCTCCGACACCAAGCTTGAGTTAGCTCCAAGATGTGACTTGAAGTGGAGAAACTTAGGTTGCAAGATTGAAACCAAGAAAATGAAGTTTTCTCCCTTCTTTTTCTTCTTGAGTGGATTGGCCAAGGAAGAGAAAAAAGAGGAAGAAAAAGTGGAAGGAGGAAAGAGAAAATAGAGTGAGAAAGAGCTTGGAGAAATGAGAGAATTTTGCAGTACAGCTTAGTTGTAGTCTTGCAAGAAAAAGGAGTGGTAATGGGGTCACCACTTGTCACGCTCCTGTTGGTTCATAATCTAAGAAAATCTTATCTTATTCACAACTTTATCTCTTTTTGCACTAAAACTCCCTCTAGTCTCTTTAAGGTTCATCCCACACATCATTAATTATCTCTTACTAAATTTCCTCCAGCCAACATTATTTTATCATCTATTCCAAGTTTCCTCTAAAATAGTCACACAACACTAGCTGATAGGAAACTAGACAAAGTAATTTAAGAGATCTACTAAAACTTAAAAAAATGGCTATTTAATAAATATAAGTACCAATAATTTAATACAAAATGAGTAAAATAATTATTACTATTATTATTATTTATTTTTCAAAAAGAATAAAATTTTAGAACCCTCACATCCTTCCCTCCTTAAAAGAATTTTGTCCTCAAAATTCTCACCTTCCTGAGCGAACAATTCTAGGTACTTTTTCTGCATCTCCTCTTCTATCTCCCAAGTTGCTTCATCAATGTCATGATTTCTCCAAAGGACCTTAACCAAAGGAATTTTCTTATTTCTCAAATCCTTTACTTCTCGATCAAGGATCTGCATAGGACGTTCTTCATAGGATAATGACTCATCTAATTCAATATCTTCCAACTGTAGAACATGAGTTGGATCCGAATGATACTTCTTGAACATAGAAACGTGGAAGATGTTGTGGATCTTGAACATACCAGTAGGCAAATCCATCTGATATGCCACTTTTCCAATTCGTCTGAGAACCTCAAAAGGTCCAATATACCTTGACTTTAGTTTCTTCCCTTTCTTTGCTACAACTCCTCCTTTCACAGGTTTAACTCTCAAGAATACCTTATCTCCTGCTTTGAATTCCAAGTCTTTTCTCCGATTATCTGTGTAACTTTTTTTGTCAACTTTGAGCGGTTTGGAGTCTTTCTCGGACTAAGTTTACTTTCTCATATGCTTCATCAACCCAGGAGATAGTGGTCAGATCCAAAATTTTTCTCTCTCCTACTTCATCCTAGTGGATTGGCGACTGACACCTTATTCCATTAAGCACTTCATATGGTGCTATCTGGATTGAAGTATGATAACTATTATTATATGCAAACTTGACCAACGTCATATGTTGATTCCAACTTCCACCAAAATCCATTATACATGATTTTAGCATATCCTCCAAAGTTTGAATTGTCCTCTCCGATTATCCATCCGTTTAGGGATTATACGCTATTCTAAGATTCAATTTGATCCCCAAAATCTCTTGTAACTTCTACCAGAAACGGGATACAAATCTCGGGTTCCTATCGGAGACAATACTTACAGGAATTTCATGTAACTTCACAATTTCGTCAATGTAAAGTTTAGCTAGATTCTCCAAAGGGTATCTCATACTCACTGGCAGGAAATGCGTAGTCTTAGTAAGTCGATATACTACCACCGAAACTGTGTCATGCCCTTTTTGACTCCTTGGCAACCCAGTCACGAAATCCATAATGATTTGTTCCCACTTCCATTCGGGTATCTCCAGGGGTTGCAAAAGTCCCGAAACTTTCTGATACTCAGTCTTGACTTGCTGGCAAATGAGACATGTTTGAACAAATTTCGCCACTTCTTTCATCAAGCTGTCGCGCCCCATTTTTTATGGAAAAGGGAAAATTGATTTTTTTGAAAAAGAAAGGGAAATGGGTCATGGGACTACAAAAATGTGACGATTTGGACCCAAAACAAAAGTCTAGAAAAGGGTTTTAGAAAAGTTTGGAGTCGCCACTTGGTATGGAGTTTAGGTGTACCAAGTCACCCAAAAAGTTTTAATTAATGAAAATAAACTAAGAAAAACCCTTTTTTTAGACAACTCCAGGTCTTTGAAAACTAGAGAAAAAGGTTCGGGGGTCACAGTTGAAAGAAGGGAAGGCAAAGATTCGATGTTACTCGTCTCTAAGGCACCCTTCTAACCTAGCCAAAGCTAGTTGCAAGATTTAGTTAAAAATTTCCTAATTCTAATTTTAAATTTATCACATTTGGTTGTTATCTATATGGATGCAAAACCTAAACCTAATGTTGGATCGAGAGGGGCAAAATGTCTCCTTGAGGTTTGATTGGAAATTGATCACATTAGTTGTGTCATCCAAGTTTGATCCCTTGAGGAGGTCACGAAGAATGCAAATGATGAGACTCGAACAAACGGAAAAATAGAGTTCTCAAAAGGAATAACAATTTTATAAAATTTCAAGGGAAAAGAAATTGGATTTTTGAAAAGATCAATTTTAAGTGTAAAGAGGAACTTGAATTTCCAAAAGATGCAATTTTTAAGGAAAACGGTTTTTTGACTTGGAATTGCTTAAAACATGAAGAAGAAACTTGACTTTTAAAGAATGATTTTGATAGAATAATGCATATGTATGTCCTAAAGAGGGATAATGCAACATAATGGGTGCGGGGGACTAAGTTCGTGACTTTAAATCTTCCTTTTTATAGAAGGAAATAAAAGCGTGCTAAGGCTAGGAAGCCATACTCGCTCTCTTCCCTAATTCAAAAGGTAATGCCTTAAATGCACTAATCTATTTTTGACGAAAAGGAAAAACTAAATGAGATGTCTCGCATACGGGATGGGGGAATAGCAACATGCAAAAATGGAAAAGAAACTCTAAAAGTGAAAAGTGTGTGAAATTTGTATCTAATGCATGAACGGCATTTAAGGGTCTAGCATTGGACTAGCCGTCGTCTAAAAGTTCTCACTAACATTGGATTAGTGAAATCGAAGGAAAGGCCACAACTAAGCGTTGGACTAGTGTGGTGACGTCAATACATTTACACAATAAACATGTAGACATGATAATAAAGCAAGTAAACACATAAACACATAACACATAGGCATAATATCTAGATGCAAGACCCTAGGAAAACAAGTAAACACATAATCATGCAAGCATGCAAAATAAGCATATAAAAACCTAATTACTACATTGGGGGAACCTAAATACATTCTAAAGGGAAAAATTAGGAATAATAATCTAACTATTACATTTTCTAGAATAAATACACTTTTTGCCAAATTAAACCTATCTATTACAACTTGGCATCCAAGGCCTCCAAATGATTTACCCAAAAATTAAATGACGCAAATAAAGACTAGGCATGAATAAAAAGCAAAGGAAAACTTAATTTAAAACATGCAAGATCATGCAAAAACACATAAGAGCACATAATAAGGAAAAGAAGTTACCATCCCTTAATGTGATGCCTTAATTGAATCCTTAAATGATGGGAATGGTTATCTAAGACTCAATGTCAACAAAAGGGATCAAGGTACCAATTTAAAGGAAAAATCAATCAAAAATTCAAAGAAAGGGTATCTAAACAAATTCTGCAAGCAACATAGACAAGACTAGAAAATGGAGTAAGATTCGGAACAAAAGAGCGGGAAATATCAGCGAGAATACAAAGAGAGGTTACGCGGAGTAGAAATGAAATGAGCATCAACTAGGTCAGCTACAAGCAAAATCAAAGTCCAGAGGAAACGGACAGAACGGACTCAGCCGCAGAACAGGCGTCTTTCCATCTTCAAAATATCAGGAAGATTGCTTCCAGTTTTTCAGACAATAACACAAAACAAAATTTTCAGAGGCAAGGGGATCTATTTAAAGCATTAAATATCATCATTCAGATCATCAAAACAAGCTAAAATAGAAAAAGGCCAAATCTTAAGCATCGACATCATCAAATAGACAAAAAAAAAGAAGGGAAGAACTGTCGGTAGAAGCGCAGGTTACGTGACATAGATTCCACGTTCTTCAAATCTTCAAATATTCAGCGAACGCTGATACGCTGTGAAGCCGCAAGGACCAGCGTTTCTTCACATCTTCAAACATTCAAGAGGAAACGCGGAGCGTTACGCGGAGGAATCTACGCAAGTGATCCGCGTTTCTTCACATCTTCAAAACGTAAAGAACATTTTTCCAGAAATTTCGAAATCACAACAGATCATCACGGAAGCATCAAAGCCCGATTTTAAAGCGTGAAACAAATCTAATAGCCTTACCAAGGCTATCTAAAACATTCAAGAGGAAACGTGGAGCGTTACGCGGAGGAATCTGCGCAAGTGGTCCAGCGTTCTTCACATCTTCAAAGCGGAAGAACATTTTTTCAAATTTCGAAAATCACAACAAAGATCATCACGAAGCATCAACGCGTCGATTTTAAACGTAGAAACAAATCTAATAGCCTTACTAAAGCTATCTAAACGTAATATACTCATATAACAATAAATAAACATCATCAAATATTATAAAACATCAAAAAATATAGCCAAGACCTTGGTTCCACCAAAAGGTCTGATTTCTAGCAATTTTTGACCAGGAAAAATAATAGATAGAGTATAGAAAGACTACCTGATTCAGAAGCTTGAGAAGAACGACAAGTAATCACCAAAATTCCAGAAAATCTTCACTAAAAAAGAAACCCTAGTTCTTTCTTTTCTCTCCTTTTCTCTTTTTTCTTTGATTTTCAATCTTCTCCTTTTCTCTCTCAGCCTCCCTCTTCTCTCTTTTCTCTCTCAGATTTCAACCCTCCTTTTTTTAGAAAACCCTAACATGGGTGATTTATAGGCATTAAAACCTACAACCAAGGGTTTGGATACTTTGAGGGTTTTCTTGGGTTAATTTTGATCATTGGATGCGTTTTATTTGTGTCTTAAGGATCAAGGGTGATTTGGGCATTAATTAAAACGATTACTTGATGCCAAAGACACAAAAATACAGTTGGAAATGAGGAAGGAAAGGCTTGGAAAAAACAGCGTAATTTTTTTCCTCACGATATTCAGCGGACTAGTTACGGACTTATCCCACAGCTTGGTCCGCTTTTGACTTTTCTTTTTTTTTTTTTTAAGAAAAACCTACAAAATAAGAAAGATGTGTTAGAATATTCAAAAATAAATATCTAAACATTAATAGATAAAAACATAAGAAAACAATTGAAATAGTCAAAATTTGGTGTCTAAAGCTTGCCCCTCTTTGTCTGAGTTTCGAAGAAAACTTTAGACAAAGACGTAGACACCAAATACTTACCTGATTTCGCTGGTTGTATCTGAACCATTGTAAACAACAGGAATGTTAAATTGCCAATTTTCAAACGAAAAATGCATAATGTGAACTTCAGATAGAGTTGCTCACGTATCTCGTGAGAATCAGGTCAAACGTAGTTCAATGCAAATGAACTATAATGAAATGAATACAATCTTGTAAAATTAGAGAACGGAGATAGAAGAGCTGAGACTTACCAAATGAAATTTAAATTTGAAGAAGGAGGATAGAAGGGTACCCGGTGGAGGCTGAAACTCACCAACAGGAATTTAAAATATCAAGAAAAGGGATAGAAGGGTACTCGACGGAGGCTGAGACTCACCAACAGAAATTTAAATTTGAAGAAGGGGGATAGAAGGGTACCCGGCGGAGGCTAAGGCTCACCAACAGAAATTTAAATTTGAAGAAGGGGGATAGAAGGGTGCCCGGCGGAGGTTGAGACTCACCAACAGAAATTTAAATTTGAAGAAGGATAGAAAAGCATGAGACTCACCAAAGAAATTTAAATTTGACCGGGATAGAAGGATATGGAGGCTGAAACTCACCAAATTTAAATGAAGAAGGGATAGAAAGGGTGTCCAGATGAGAGAACCAAGTAAATTTAAAATAAAGGTGGGATAGAAGGGTGCCGTGGAGACCGAGACAAAGAACCAATAAATTTAAATTAAAGTAGGGGGATAGAAGGGTCATGGAGGTCGAGAAGAACCAACATAAATTTAAATTTGAAGAAGGGGGATAGAAGTGTACTGGAGGTGAGACTCACCAACGTATGAAATTTAAAGTGAAGAAGGGGATAGAAAGGGTGAGACTCACCAAACGTAAATTTAAATTTGAAGAAGGGGATAGAAGGTACCTGAGGTCGAGACTTACCAACGTAAATTTAAAATTTGAAGGGGATAGAAGGGTGCCATGGAGGTCTAGAGACTCACCAACAAATTTAAATTGGAAGCAAGGGGATAGAAGGTGTCCAGACCGAGACAGCAACCAACGAAATTTAAATTGAAGCAAGAGGGATAGAAGTGGTGAGGAGACGACAAGAACCAACGAAATTTATATTGAAGGGGGATAGAAGGGTCTGGAGGTGAGACAACAACCAATAGAAATTTAAATTCTTTCCAAATTTAGACTATTCAGTGGGATTGAACCCAAACCTGAATGACTAGATGGGAAAATGTAAAAATGCCCAAGGTCTAAATTGCTGGTGGGATTGGACCCAAATCTAGACACTAGTGGGAGAGATGAAAACATAAATGCTGGATTGCCAGACTTTGAAAAATAAAACACAAGTTGTTCAAACATGATAAAAGTAAAATGCAAGTAATGATTCACTCGATGAAATGGTGCACCTCTGATTTTGGATTTCCTTGACTTGAAAAGTGATTGATAGGAACAATGACTTTTTTTCTTTTTCTTCTTTTCTTTCTTTTTTTTTCTTCTTTTCTTTTTCTTTTTTTTTCTCTCTTTTTTTTTTCCTTTTCAAGAATTGATGGATTTTGAAAAATTGAAAAGTGTAACTGAAACCTTTCCTCTGCAGGGTTGAAACAAATACACATATGTTGCCATCCTCTTGATCCGCAAGCCTTTTCCGGCAAAAATTAATTTTGAATGCATTATCCAAAATTAGAGATCACTTCTCTCAAAACAAAATTGCCCCAGTGTCAAATGGATCGTTAATCCTGCAGAAGTCATGAAATATTAACCAATTAGTCCATGGCAATTCAATTTTTTTTTAAAATCATAAAGTGCAAATTCTCTTGGAATCACAACTGTTAGCCATTAAAATGACTAAAACGTATGAGAATCATGCAATAAAACACATTTATCAGATATTCGTGCTCATGAAACATTACTTGTTCTCAAGTGGTAAGAAGTATTCATCAAAAACAAGCTATGGGATTGAAATCAGAATCAAGCGACAAAACACATTCATGAGATACTTATGTTCATGAAACATTACTTGTTTTCAAATGGTAGGAAATATTCATCAAAAACAAGTTATGGGATTGAAATAAACCATGCGATCTTGGAAATCCAAATCCTTATAAACCAGGCAAAACATTATTATGCAATTATTCAATTTGCATCAAGTACTCATAATGTCAAGTAAAAGAGAGACAATTATACCTCACTTTTAACAATTCAAGCTTGATTTCTCACTTTTACCAAATTTTGTAATTAAACGACTCATATAGTCAATTCAAACTTGTCTTTTCCTCGGCTTTCTCAAATTTTACTGCTAAAAAGGATTTGCTGAAACATCTCTTCTTACTCGAATTGCAATAATGCCTTTTGACGCGAAAATCAACACTTTTAGGTGAAGACTCCGTTACTCGACATATGCCTTCTTGCTCAAATAGTAAAATGTCTTTTGATCCTTGAAAATCAACACTTTAGGTGAAGATTTCGGTTACTCAACATTTTACTTGTTCGAACTGCTTTGCATACTGTAATTCAAGCAACCGCTTTTACCATAAAGTTAACATTGGTAGATGCTAAACCTCCGGTTACTTAGTACTAGAATCATTGGAGTAGAATTTTAGTTCTCACTTTGCTACTTTTTCTTGCTTTTTTTTTATTATAAAGTGTAAAAGGATCATTTGCCAACTATATCAATCATTTTCTTGTAAAATCCAATAAAAGAAGAAATCTCATTTAATAGGAAAACAACTGAGGCATAATTTTCCCTATTTTACAAAACATACTTTCTAAAATGCCAATGTCCTAATCACATAACAATTATTTCCGGAGTAAAATGAAAATGGATCATTCAAAATTGCACGGGTTTTATTTCAGAAGGATGAAAGCAATTGCAACCAAAATTGGACATTTGCACCCCTTTTGAATCAAATTTCAAAAAACAAATCAATTTGTGAGGCAAATGTGCAATTTAGATTAAATTTTTGTTTTGTTTTGTTTTGTTTTTTTTTTTTGAAAAAATTTTGGCAGAGTTTCCCCTATAACTTGATGAAAACTCCCTGCCAGCAACCCAATTTTTCAAATCACATTCAACACATATAAGCACATAAAAGCTAAATTTAAACAAATATACACATCCTCAAGCAATTTAACCAAAAGTATTTCTAACAGTTAAACCTAATCAGAACACAAGATCAAACATAAAAAGAGAAATAAAGCAAGAATAGAATAACCGCAAATCGGGGGATCCTCCCACCTCCTTCACCATGGTCTTTGGGATATCAGCGGTCGAATGCCAAGATGGCCTGTCGAAAGCTCAAAGGTACCATCGAGTCAAACCGTGTTCCATATGATCCCATCTCGAGCATCCGGGTGAAATCCTGTCCATAACTGATGGTGGCGTGGTGGTGCGGATGATGAGAGCCTCTCCTCCCTTCTCGTAGTTTTACTGACCGGCCCATCGGTCGAAGGCGATGTCCGGGATACATCTATGTGTAGATCCTTCAGAATCCAATGCTAAGACACCTACCGGGAGAGTGGGATACCAGTGGAATCACCCGCCCTATGGAGGAGAAGTGAAATAAGTCGAGGAAACCGAAATGGAATGATGTGGACGTCCTCGCCGTCCTAATCGTGACTAATAATAATGTTGGAATCAGGAATGGTGAGTCGACGTGGAACATACGATCTAAAAGTATAGATCGTTGTCCCCCGCTCTTCTTTGGGATGACATCAGTGGGTCGGTAATAAAAATAGACGGTGGCGTCTTTGGAAAAGATCGAAGCTTCGTGCTCGGGACCCTGAACTCCTCATACGCTGGACTCAACCGCCATAGCATGTGAGGGATCCCACTCCGTGTGAAGTCCTTCTTTAAATCAATAGGCGGACCTCACTGCATCCCAGTCACGAAGTTATCGTGCTGGGTGATCACTAATCCAACTCCTCTAACAGAGGACTCAATCTCTTCATCGTGTTCTTCTTGTCCTCGATGTTGCGATAGAACTCGGACCAAGTCGGGAAAATCTGGTGGCAATGTCGAGTCGGGGCCCACCCCCTTTGTGGCGGTAATCTGGGTCAGCCTCTGATGTGCGTAGCTCATATACAAAATCTATGCTCTCGAGCTGAGACTCACGGTTCTCCTGGTGAGGATGTCAAAATCATGGGCGGAGCCGTCTGTCAGGTGCTCTTTCACCACATGGCTCTCGACTCACTCTCCTCACTCTCATGGAGGTCTCGAACTTTTGCCGCGTGCTTTCATGACATAGTACACAAAGATAATTTTAGATGATTAATTTTGAGATTAATTTCAAACAATTTTGACAAAGCGATGGGTAAATATATAAACAAATTAGAAACTCTTGGAAAATACCCAAAAACAAAATTCCTAAAACCTAAAATTCAAACAACTTCTACAAAGTCCTAAAAATTCAAAATTCTAAAAGATTTCAATCAAATTCAACAAAAGTACACGGAACAAAGAGTGCAATAATTCAACAAACTTTCCAAAATTTTCAAGACCTATGAAAAATCTCAGGAATTTTACAAACAAAAAATACCAACCAAAACAAATCCAAATTTTCTAAAAATTCAATAAATTTCACAAATCATTTAAATTCTAAAATCTAAGAACTCAAGAAATTCCACACAAAACCAAAATTCAACAATTCCTATAAATTACAAAGACTTCAATAATTCAACAAAATTTAAAACTCCCAATCTTTCCATAAATTTTCACAAAAAATCAACAATTCACAAATTTTATCGAACTCAACGAAATTCCACACCAAAAATCCAAAAACTCAACAATTCCTATAAATTACAAAGACTTCAACAATTCAATTGATTGTGACAAAATTCAAAACTCCCAATCTTTCCATAAATTTCCACAAAAAATCAACAATTCACAAATTTTATCCAAATTTCTATAAAAAAGTACAAAAATCAAAGAATTCAGTGATTTCTAGTTTTCACATTAATTCTACAACAGTGCAAAAATCTCACAAAATTTCAAACAGGACTAGAAATTTCAACAAGTTCCAAACTATTCTAAAAAAATAAAAATTCTACAATTTCTACTTTTGACCACTCAAACGTGCTCAATTTTAATCCAACAATCATATCAAGGCCTATTAACAACAATACAAAATTAAATTCAGAAATTGACAAAAATTACATAATTCAAATAAATAATAAATGAACAAATAAAATAAAATAAATAAAATAGATAAACGGCTCATCGCATCTTTTAATCACATAAACAAGTCTAATAACCATAAGAAACAACAACAATAACCATTATAATCAAAACAGAAAATTCACAGAAAAAGGAAAAAAGAACAAATTTTCAGAATTTTACAAGATGTAATTTCGTTAGGATTTCTTACCGTAATCACGTAGTGGAGTGTTTGAGGAGTGAAATGATACAAGAAGCCTCAAAAAACAAGCTCAATCGACCCCAATCGACGGTTTTAGTTTCGAAAACCCCTCAATCCCGAAGCTTTTGACGCTGCGGATGTTTTGTTCAGATAAAAGGGTTCTAAGAGGCCTAGGGAGTGTTTTGGTGGAGAATTATGGAAGAAAAAATGGATTTCTGAGGGTTTGGGGTAAGTTGCGGGGAGAGAAAAGGAAAAGTCGGGGATGTGAGCCGCTTTGAGTTCAGGAAATGGAAACCTTAAGACGAGATCACGGACTACTCCAGCGTTACCATATGAACACCAAACTTTGTCAAATAGGAAACATGGGATGAGCGCTTGAGTGACTCCGCGTAACCATTTTCTTTCGAAATATAAAAATGCAAAAGAGTGGAAAACGCGGAACAATCCATAAGACTGCATTACATCCGTAAGATATGAATTTCAAAGAACGCGGACTAAACGCTGGATTATTCCACGCAACAACCCAGCTACTTCTCGAGGATATGAATTTGTAAAGAACGCGAGTGAAACGCTGGTTGGTCCATAACCTCCGTCACTTGTCAAAAAAATTTTTTTTGAATTTTCCTTTAAGCATTTGCCCTATTTTGGTCAACCAAAAATTTACCTCAATTTAATAAAAAGAATACTAATTTAGTTAATGAGAATTTGCTCAGTTTATCCAAAAAAATTGGCTCTAATGTAGCCAACCAAAAAAAAAATTGCCCAGTTTAATCAAATAAAACATTGCAGCCATTGAAAAAATTTCTCTTCTTCTAAATCAAAACTAGCTGTTAGAGTTGGCCCTTCCGAAATTGATAGGCTATGTCATCATCTTGAAATGTAGTGTTATTGATTTTATTCATGCTTGATCTTTGGATCGCAAAATTTCTTATCTGCTTCTATGGATCTCACCATGAATACACGCATACAAGGGATTTGCAAAATATGATGTGCACTTTGAGTTCTCAAACAATTTGCCTTTTTTATTATTATGCAATAATTACTGCTCAAGAAAAAACACTAACTTATCAAAGCCAAATTTTGAGTGGCAAATTTAAAGATGTGTTATTTGACCCTTGGTATACCCACGTGTGATATATCATAGAAATGCTCCATTTTTTTTCTTTTATTTTTTATAAATATTGACCCATTCTTCTCATAGATGCTCTGAGCTTGTGTTTCCCCAAATAAATTCTCCATAGTTTGCATTGCCGGATTTACCCAAGAATCAAATAACACTTCTAATCTTCAAAACTTTATTAGATCAAGAAAATGTTTCTTTCTTATCAACGCCCATATTTTATGAATGCAAGGGAGGGGGAAAAAGAAAAGAAAAAAAACTTAGAGTTAGTAAGCAGAATTGCAAAAACCGGTATGCATGTCCCATGGGGAGCCTTTATGCCAAGGTGACCTAGAATGAAAAATGCAATCCTCCAGTATGCACCATACAATACCTGATGGTCCGATCACTTCACCGATAGGCGATTAGTAAAACAATCTAGAGGATTGACCAAAAGAAAATGTGATACTTGATGCATCACGAGGACAAAGTCCGAATGGATTTATTACTTTAATTGATATATGAAGAGAGGTTAAAGGTTAATTTAGCATGAAAAGGACTATTCTTGAAAGAATTGTAGTGCATTGACTAGTCTTGAGTGAAACATGGATCTAGTTCAAATGGATTGGATGGGATTGATGGTTTACCCAAAAGTCGACTGGGTTCATTGCTTACCTGTAACTCCACATCTCAATTTTATTTGCAACACACTAGCTCATAAGCCTTCTAAAATCAAGATTTGGCCTTGATAAAAATCATTATCTCAACAATGAGAAATTATTTGTGAATTTTTTCAATTTAGTGTCCTTATGCATGGGATTTTACCAACTTTGATAAAATGGCCAAAAAATGATTACTAGAGGTTTATATTCTAGCATGTGAAGGTCACTCCATATCTTTGGATGCCATCATAGAAGGGATCGGATCTTACCTTACCTTGTGCACTACCCCTTTGGATGTTACTGAAAACATAAACATGCAAGTCTCATTGGATTATATATCCGAGACACAAGGGTGGTTTATTCCTAACATGGGATTCCCTATGCGGCATTCCCTCTATGGCTTATGCATGATGCCATTTTATTAAAGCAAGTAAAGGTGCAAAATGAAACATGGCCTATAGGAGCCCCATTTGAATGCCGGGGTAAGCCTAAAAGTGATATGGAATTACAACTTAAATGCAATAAACGTAAATTCAAACATGCAATAGCCTATCTAGAAGGATGGCTTGTCTTAAAAGAGTGCCAAGACTCTTATTTTCTAGAGTTTGTGAAATGCAAGAAAAGGGAAGACAACAAAATGTTAGTTTAATCAACAGGTATCACATAACCCATTGGAGCAACAAATTGCACAAAAATAAAGAGGGGTGGAACTCCTCCTCTGTCTAGTGATCCTTAATAGGTAAGGTGGACTCTACCCTAGGCAATTCTAACATGGATGCATGAGGTTGGGCTCACTAATGCATCTAGATTCGACAAAGGTTATGTAAGGGCCGTAATGAAACCTAACCTTTAATTGGACTTTTCGTGAGTCGTTTTGTAATTTCATTACTGCATGTCCAAGATCATGTAAATTTTAAAACCAACGAAAGATTTTTCAACAATAGACCAAGTAAGTAATTAAAACCCCTTAAATAAAATTAGGGTATGACCATACTTAATCTGAATCATCCTAAAACTATGACAGCTTGTATACTAAACCCTAAGTGTTTCTTTCTTCTTCCATTTCCAACCGGTTTTACTTCCATCAATTTTAACCGACATGATCACGAATGGAACCAATTCATTCCAGCCAAATATCGGATCAATCCTAGCAAGATTGAATCTACAATTCCCTCCAAGCCAAATTCGAAATTCTCTCCAAGAAAATTCAGCAAAGAACCAGCCGCCCCCCTCTCTCTTTTCCATGGCTGCCACTTGTCGAATTGTGCTAAAATCTGGCAGCTTAAGCATGCCATTCTTCCCTTTCAACCGGCAGCATGATGAACTTGGGGCAAGGAGATTTTAGATTTCATTAGCCCAAGCTAATGATGCCCACCGGCCCATAATGCCCAATGCATGAAAGGATTTTTGCCATTTGGCATTCATTTCAGCAAAGTTTTGTTCACTTGAGCAAGGAATTTCAGATTTCTACTCTCCTCCCTAGGCTGTCCGAAAATTTCCTCAGATTTTATCTTCTATTCCTTTTTCCACTCACTCCAAATCACTCTCACACATTCACTTCAGCACTTTCTCTCCAAGTCTCAACCGAGAAGCTCCTCTCCACTCACACACTTCACTTCAGAAATTCTTCCTTCAAGCTCTCAGCCGAGAGCTCTACCTTCTCCCTCCATTACTTGACTTTTCTTGACCCATCAAACCTTGCACCAAGAGTTGATCTTGGCTACAAGCTGCTGGAAACAAGTTTAAAATCTGGAAGAACTAAGCTGGTCATCTTCCATCCGAATCTAAGGCAAGCCAAAGGTAAACCCTATTCACTTTTGTGAACTTCCTAGATAGTTTGGAGCTCTTTCCCTTAGCTTATTTCATTTTTCTTGAAGCTGGAAAAACAAAATTGATTCAACACCCAAGCAGCTTTGTTCATCCGTTTTGTTCAACCAAGCAAAAGGTAAGTTGTAGCTTCTTAAATGGTTCCATCCGCAGCTTAGCTCCATTCTCAGCATTATTTCATTTTCTTGTGGCTGGACCACTTGTGCATTTGTTTTTGAGACCAATTGAAGGTAGGAATTCCCTCTACTTTCCCTTCGAATGATGAAGCTGTTTTACCTTCTAGAAATATTATCTTGCTTCCTTAAGCTGCGATGCATATACTAGTAAGTTAAAATCCTGCTTGCACGCATATATCATCTTATTATGTTGCTAGAGATTCTGGTGGACTAATGAGGGATATCACTTTGATGTCTCTAAACTGACCAAACTTTAAAACCATGGAAATGTCCTACTTCCTCCATGCATGATGGCCGAACCTATTCTTGTACTTAGTGGTGGGTTAATAACTATGATTACTTGCTGCTTTGGAAGGGATGTAAGCTGATGAGTTTTGCCCTACTCCATCCGAATCTGCTCTTGCTAAAACTTGTTGAAAAAAAAATCAAATCATTCATGTGGTTTTGGTCGGTTAGACTTGGTTAAAATTTTCATGAACTAGATGTTTTAACCAAACCAAGCATGAACCTTTCATTTCTCCTTAAAATCTATATGTATCTATTTTCCTTCCTTGAAAAATAATCGGTCAGCCCAAAACAAATTAAAAACTGAATGCATGTTGGTACTTTCAACCCTTGAAGCTCTTGAATGTCTAAGCTGGAAATGATGGTTGTGATCGAAAATCTTGAGCCTTATTCATTCAAGAATCGTGTTAAAATTTCTGCTTGACAATCTATTAAAGCGGCCTTGCATGTTTTTCAACTTTCATGAATGGTTGATGAACTTAAAGCTTGATATATCATTGTTTTGAGTAATGTGTGAATACTTAATGTTGTATGCATGTAACCGTGAGCTTTCAATGGATGTACTAGCTGCTTAAGAGCTTGAATAGCTTGCTGGAACTGAATGCAAACACCTAACCATGTGCAAATAAAACTGTTTTCAAAATACCAAAACCAGAAATTTTAACAAGAAACCAGAAACTTAAACCAACCAGAACAGAATGTTCATATCTCTTGATTTATAACCTCAAATCACGAGCCGCTTGTGACATTCAAAACTAGACTCATAGGGCTTCGATTTGGTATATCGTACGCGCCATAGTTCATTTTCTAGACGACATAGCAAACAAATGAAATCGCTGAAATTTCAACTTGAGAATGCTGGAATTGAGTTCAAAATAATTTTTGGGAACAAGTTTGATGTAATTTTGAACCAAAACGAGTTTTAATGTTTGCTAAAGGAAAGTTTCGTTTTCCTATTATTTCAAAGCTATACCAATTCCCAAACAAGATTTCCAACTTAATTTGTATCAAATCATGAACCTTAGGGTTTCTCATGCAAACTTTTAAAAACCCTCGATCAAGAAATTTTTGTCCAAACAAACTTGATTTTTTTTCTAAAACTTGACTCGTTTAAAATCTCAGTAAAGGAATTGTACCCACAAGACCCAAACGAGCAAATTTCAAGGTGTAATCTTGAAAAGAACCTCACTAAAAAATATCTTTCGACAACGAATCCGACCTCAAAACCATAGCAATTTTTCCATCATAATATCTTCCATTATTGAAATCTTTAAAAGATAGTTTATTTTCTTCAAACCTATTTCAAATCCTCAAATTTCAAGTTTTCATACTTACGTGTCTTGACCTAAAAATATATATATATTTTGAACTTCGATTACCAAGGTTCATATCGCCGTAATGCTATAATAATTACTTGTTAGTTATATAAAAACTACTTTCTTATTTATAACAGAAGTGAATTGGTCAAAATTGATTTTAATAATTAAAAGTTAAATTATATTTACCTCGTGATCGGTGGTGACCAAGTCGAGGGCGCTGACATCGAAACCTTCGACACAACCTTGCCTAGTTAAGGTGAGGGTTCCAAATTTGTTGTTAAATGTTTTATTTAAAAGATGCCACATGTTGGAATTGTATTTGTTGTTAAATGTTGCTTTCGTTGATTGAAGACACGTAATTACTAAGTGTTATTTGCTAATTAACGTGTAAATGTTGAATAGTATATGATGCCTTGGTTGAATTATTCAAAACCATTGATCAAAGGAGGAGATGGTGTGTGTACTTATCGCGACCGACCCTCTCTTTACAAATGATTTAGAAAGACCATAATTGTGTATGTGCCTGTTAAATGTGCATGAGTGATAAGTCTGCTTAATGAATGCATAATTGGCTCGGTGGATCCCAAACCCAGATAAGGAGTGGCCTATTCGAGCCGGCAATTAGGGCTTGGTTGGGTACGTCGACGGACCCTGGGGAATGAAATGAAAGGTTACCTCGAGTGTACACCACCTAATGAATATTGGATGTCGGGCCGAGAAGTCGGTATAAGGGTTGGAGATTGGGAAGCAAATGAAGAAGTGCTATTGACAACATGGAAGCAATGTATCCTTCCACAATGAATGTTATTGATGCTTTCCAATGTGATATTGAAATTCAATGTTTCATGAAATGCTTGAAGGAAAAATGCTGTGGTGAAAATTTTCCTTATATGATTGATTAAATAAAGCATGTTTTATGAATGTGATAATTGTTATGTGTTGGGACTCTCATTGGGCTTGTGAAGCTCACACCATATATTTTCCCTCCCAGGATTCCAGGTTTGACTCGAGCAGAGGATTCGAGAGGTGGTTGGATTTTGTTGATTGTAACCTTACCTTTATTAAGACTAATGATGTCGAAATCCCTTTGGTTAATATTACCTAGGAATTGTGTATCCTAGAGGGTTGATGTTGAATTTTAGTTTGAACCGTATAACTGCTTTTAAAACATATTTGAGTTGTCCAAATTGATTGATTGAGTCCCCACAGGCGTGAGCTAGGCGGTGTATGAGTTCTCGGTTCATAGCTTTGGGAGTCGTGGGGACACAGCTACAGTGGGGCTCCCAAACCTTCGACCAAGGCAAAAGGTCATCAATCCAAATGCCTCAAGTCGGTGGTTGAGTGATCCCCTAGATATTGTTACGCAATGCGTGGGGCCACGACCATGTCCAAGTGGATCAATCCTAATCCCTAATAGGGAAGAGGTGTGACAAACCACAAAAGAAAAAAAAAGTAGGGTCAAAGTAAAATACATATGCCGTATTTGTAAGTGATTCCACTTTGAGGAGGAGGGATTCAAATACAAAACATTCTCGAGAGACTAGGGTAGATGCATACCCCCCAAATGCAAAGCGATACAAGTAAATAAATAAACCAATAATTCTTTCATCTTATGCGATGTGTAGAGTGATTGCAGCTGGAAAACCTAAAGAGAAAAGAAAAGGAATGCAACCTAAAAACATCCAAATGTGATATATAAGAAAGTTAGAAAAAGAAATAATTAACTAAATCAAGTGCTTTGGGATCCTCTTAGGAAAATCCCGATTCGCCAGTTATAACGCCCCATTTTATGGAAAGGAGAAATTGATTTTTTTGAAAAGAAAGGAAATGGGTCATGGGACTACAAAATGCGACTATTTGGACCCAAAACAAAAGTCTAGAAAAGGGTTTTAGAAAAGTTTGAGTACCACTTGGTATGGAGTTTAGGTGTATCAAGTAACCAAAGTTTTAATTAATGAAAATAAACTAAGAAAACCCTTTTTTTAGACAACTCAGGTGTCTGGCTTGAAACTAGAGAAAAGGTTCGGGGTCACGCGGTTAGTTGAAAGAAGGGAAGGCAAAGATTGATGTTACTCATCTCTAAGGCACCCTTCTAACCTAGCCAAAACTAGTTGCAAGATTTAGTTAAAAATTTCCTAATTCTAACTTTAAATTTATCACATTTGGTTGTTATCTATATGGATGTAAAACCTAAACCTAATGTTGGATCGAGAGGGGCAAAATGTCTCCTTGAGGTTTGATTGGAATTGATCACATTAGTTGTGTCATCCAAGTTTGATCCATCGAGGAGGTCTGAAGAATGCAAATGATGAGACGAACAAGCGGAAAAATAGAGTTCTCAAAGGAATAACAATTTTATAAAATTTCAAGGGAAAAGAAATTGGATTTTTGAAAAGATCAATTTTAAGTGTAAAAGAGGAACTTGAATTTCCAAAGATGCAATTTTTAAGGAAAGCGGTTTTGACTTGGAATTGCTTAAAACATAGAAGAAGAAACTTGACTTTTAAGAATGATTTTGATAGAATAATGCATGTGTATGTCCTAAGAGGGATAATGCAAATATAATGGGTGCTAAGAGCAGAAGGACTAAGTTAGTGACTTTAAATCTTCCTTTTCATAGAAGGAAATAAGCGTGCTAAGGCTGGGAAGCCATACCATTTCTAACTAATTCAAAAGGTAATGCCTTAAATGCACTAATCTATTTTGTGAAAAGGAAAACTAAATGAGATGTCTACATACGGATGGGGAATAGCAACAAAAAAATGGAAAAGAACTCTAAAGAGTGAAAAGTGTGAAATTTGTATCTAATGCATGAGCGGCATTTAAGGGTCTAGCATTGGACTAGCTCTAGTCTAAAGTTCTCACTAACATTGGATTAGTGAGAAATCGAAGGAAAGGCCACTAAGCGTTGGACTAGTGTGGTGGCGTCAATACATTTACACAAAAACATGTAGACATGATAATAAAACAAGTAAACACATAAACACATAACACATAGGTATAATATCTAGATGCAAGACCCTGGGAAAACAAGTAAACACAATCATCATACAGCAAAATAAGCATATAAAACCCTAATTATTACATTGGGGAACCTAAATACATTCTAAGGAAAATTAGAATAATAATCTAACTATTACATTTTCTAGAATAAATACATTTTTGCCAAATTAAACCTATCTATTACAACTTGCATCCAGGCCTCCAAATGATTTTAAAATTAAATGGCATAAATAAAGACTAGGCATGAATAAAAGAAAACTTAATTTAAAACATGCAAGATCATGCAAAAACACATAAGAGCACATAATAGGGAAAAGAAGTTACCATCCCTTGATGTGATGCCTTAATTGAATCCTTAAATGATGGGAATGGTTATCTAAGACTCATGTCAACAAAGGGATCAAGGTACCAATTTAAAGGAAAAATCAATCAAAAATTCAAAGAAAGGGTATCTAAGCAGTTACTTAAACCACATAGACAAGACTAGAAAATAGGTAAGATTACGGAACAAAGCGAGGCTATCAGCAGAATCTGACGAGAGGTTACGGGTAGAAGCAGCGGGTAGAGCGTATCTTGCTAGGTCTGCGTACAAGCAAAATCAAAGTCAGATGGAAGCGCGGGCGAAGCGGACTGAGCGCGTAACTGTCCAGCGTCTCTTCCCATCTTCAAAATATCAGGAAGATTGCTTCAGTTTTTGAGACAATAACACAAAACAAATCTCTTGAGATGTTGGGATCTATTTAAAGCATTATCATCATTGGATCATCAAAACAAGTTAAATGAAAAGGCCAAATCTTAGCGCGACATCATAAATAGACAAAAAAAAAGGAAGAAGACGTGGGCTAAAGCGTGGGTGAATTCGTGGGCCCGGCACGCGTAGAACCCACGCGTTTCTTCCGTCTTCAAATATTCAAGCGGCGGAGGATTCACGCGAACCAAGCAGCGTGGACCCAGCGTTTCTTCACATCTTCAAACATTCAAGAGGAGCGGAGGAATCATAAGTGGTCATTTCTTCACACTAAACGTGAAGAACATTTTTCCAGAAATTTCAGAAATCTGGCTGACATCATCTGAGCATCAAGCGTCGATTTTAAGCGTAAAACAAATCTAATAGCCTTACCAGGCTATCTAGCGTAATATACTCATATAACAATAAATAAACATCATCAAATATTATAAAACATCAAAAAACATAGCCAAGACCTTGGTTCCACCAAAAGGTCTGATTTCTAGCATTTTTCGACCAGGGAAAACAATAGATAGAGTATAGAAAGACTACCTGATTCAGAAGCTTGAGAAGAACGACAAGTAATCACTAAAATTCTAGAAAATCTTCACTAAAAAAGAAACCCTAGTTCTTTCTTTTCTCTCCTTTTCCCTTTTTTCATTGATTTTCAATCATTTTTCTCTCCTTTTTTCTCTCTCTCGACCTCCTCTTCTCTCTTTTCTCTCTCAGTTTCAACCTTTTTTAAAACCCTAACATGGGTGATTTATAGGCATTAAAACCTACAACCAAGGGTTTGGATACTTTGAGGTTTTCTTGGGTTAATTTTGATAATTGGATACGTTTTTATTTGTGTCTTAAGGATCAAGGGTGATTTGGGTATTAACTAAAAGCGATTACTGATGCAAAGACACAAAAAATAGCTGGAAATGAGGAAGGAATGGCTGGAAAAAGCTGTAATTTTTTTTAACTTTTGATCAAGGATTCATGGGACTTATCCAATGCGGAGTCCGTTTTGACTTTCTCTTTTTTTTCTTTTATTTTTTTTAAGAAAAACCTACAAAATAAGAAAGATGTGTTAGAATATTCAAAAATAAATATCTAAACATTAATAGATAAAAACATAAGAAAACAATTGAAATAGTCAAAATTTGGTGTCTACACAAACCATCCCACCAATATAATCCTTTCAAATCTTGGTACATCTTATTACTCCCAGGGCATATTGTGTACTTAGATCGGTGCGTTTATTCCAAAATTTCCCTTCTTAATCCTTCACCACTTGGCACCACTGTTCGATCATGGAACCTCAAAGACTCCTTTTCCTCATTCCTGAATTTAAAGTCCTTCGCACTTTATCCAACCAATTCCGCATCCATAGATCCTCCTCACAGGTTCTCTTCGATGCATTCTAACACCGGAGATCTTAATGCCAAATTTCCAAATATAACCTTTTGTTTCTCTAAGTAAGGATTCCACTTGCTAACATTTTCCAACATGTCCCACTCTCTAACCATCAACCCTACCACTTGAGCTTTTCGACTTAATGCATCTCCTACTACATTAGTTTTTCTAGGGTGATAATTTATGGTGCAACCACACTCCTCAAAAAATTCTACCTATCGCCTTTGTCAAATTTAACTCCTTTTGAGAGAACAAGTATTTAAGATTCTTATGGTCTGTAAAAACCTCAAACGTCACCCCATATAAATAATGTCTTCACTTTTTCAATGTAAAGATGACTGCTGCTAACTCCAAGTCATGCGTCAGGTAATTCTGCTCATCCGGTTTTAATTTTCGAGAGGCATAAACAATAACTTTCTCGTTTTGTATCAAAATGCAACCTAACCCTTCCATAGAAGCATCTGATAAATGACAAATCCATCCTTTCCATTTGGTAATGTCAAAATCGGGGCCATCGTCAAAGCTTTTTCAACTCTTGAAAATTAACTTCACACTTAGGGAAACAGATCTTAATATAACTATCTCCCATTTTCCCACAATTGATTTATAAAACGCCCAATACCTTCCCTACCAGCAATCCCTTAATGACTAACCACAAATTGAGAATCCTCACTTAAACCCAAGAATGGTTAGCATAGGTTAAATCATCCATAAAATTTGTAATAGACTTAATCATATACTTATAAGAATTTGAACCCAAACAAACACCAACATTAACTATCATTAATCAAAACGTCGAGTTTCCAGTTTAGCATCGGCAAGGTAAACACAACTTACCATACAAAGCATTCATTACATAATTTTCAAAAGACAAGACTATTTCAGTCAATAAATCAACAATTGCTAGTCTAGACAATTACATCATATTCACCATAGCCTAATCCATTATTTTGGGCAACTCCCCACTTCATGCCCAAATTCACCATACCTGAGACATGCGCCAATTTTCCGATGACATATTCCACTATGAAGTTTGTCACAAAATTCACACTTAGCAACTACATCTTTCTTCGGGAAGCACCTATTATTTCTTTTCTTTTTTCCTCTATTCAAAATTGCAAATTTATCTTCGCTAATCTTATGCTTTCCTTTGCATCACGCGTGAACTTCCTTCATCTTTTTCTAACTTGATTGCTATGAGTACCTCTGAGATGCAGTTGAATAGTTACACATCAGTTCAGGACTTATTTTGTAACTCCCCATATATCCTTCATATTTCTTTTCCATTTCCATGTACTTGCTTTCTACTATCTCGCTTTCTACGTGACTTCATTTCTATCGTCCTTCCCAAAGATGCAGCTAGTCTCATCTAAATTTTACTTCCTTCCAAGATCCTATTTTCCTCTTGCATCTTCTCCACTTCTTCATATCCCCACTTGCTCAATCATCGAGACAAGACCAAAATCTCTAAATCAAGAACAAGAGATCAAATCTCAAATAAGACAACAACTAGAGATTCTATAACACTTTATTCTATCCTTGCTTAATCAATTGATAATTATTCTCTCTTATGCTTATCTCAAATCACTCCAACCATCACCCTGAATCACTCCTATTCTTTTGAGTGTCTAGCACCTATCTAGATCCTATTTTTTGTTTATCTCAAAAAAGGTGCTGTCTAAGAAGAGGCCATGCTATTCTCTCCTCCTAACAAGACCGTCCCTTTTCTCTTGATTCCCAGGTTAGTCCCTAGGTTTAGGACCTTGACAATTGGCCAAACGTTCTAAAATGTCAATCATCCAATTAATAACGGTGGTTACTTGTTCCCCAACTTCAGCTCTAGGTCCATGATTTTATTGACGGGCCATTCTCAGTCCCTTCCACATTGGATTGTTCAGCCCCCTCAACCCTTCCTCTCTACCCTCCATGTCTTAAGGGGAGTGGACATTTTAAAACAGATATAGAAATAAAATATTAGTAAGTCAAACCCAGAAGGAAACCAAAGCACCTTATATATATATTTCAGAGAAGCAATGAGTACATCAAATGGGCATGCTCATAACAAAAGAGATACAAATCACGCCAAGTTTGCAAGTATAACCAAACAAGAAAGCAAGCACTTAAAAACAAGCTAATAAGTTTGCATTTATAGGGATCCCAAGAGGCTCACCATCACCATTCCGATCCATAACCTACAAAAAGAAACTCGATTAGAAACTTAAGTACCTTTAACGCTTAAACATACCTAGTCACTATGTTCTAACTCTTCTTTCTATCCTACTAATACTCACAATTATTTTAATAACTCTAAGTCTGCCCAGATTATCCAAACCTAAGCTCTGATACCACCTGTAGCAGCCCAACTCTCTCTAGGGTGAACTAAAGGGTTCGGCAGGCTGCCTGCCCAACTTCGCCAGGACTCACTCATTCAAATGACTAATAGCTATTCTTTGGAATTTAAAGTAAACTTAGACAACAATTCCAAATCAAACTACAACTTAATAAACATAACTCGATTCAACTTACGACCCAACTAATAAAATACAACCCAACGTACTTGAAGTACAACTAAAAGTTCATCTTACAAATTCCAAATACAAAGTTCAATGTTCTAAGACAAAATACAAAAGATAAGATCCAACCCTAGCTAGTGCACCTTCACTCGGGTTCTCAATCCCTGTTAAGGAAAACAAATTTAAAAGAATGAACTACTGCCCAGTGAGTTCCAAAAGGCATGCAATTTACATAGAACATTTGAAAATTTCACGTCAAATTCACATTTAAAGGCAAATAAAGAAAGCGAGTAACAACACAGGGAAAGGATGTAGGTAACTCTCAGGAGCTAATTTTCACAAAACTTGACATAATATCCATGTAGAACTTCACTTTTTCCTTTCTCCTACCAAAACCCCCGTCCGGACCCATTCATCAAGCATGTAAATTATGTATTACTCTCTAAAGGGACAAGTCCATATGCCAAGTCTAGAGCACATATCACATCACGTAACCCTATGGTTCGTCAAATCTCCTTGGCCTAGGCCTAGCCAATGGCTCGAGTTGATTGACTTGCCAATAGGTCTCAAGAATTCCCTGAAATTAACATGCACATCTAGTCACGACATGACACGTTCACGTATGTCACCATTCAAATAGGAGTGAGTATGATAAAGTACACACTACCCCCATTTGAAGGACCAGCAAGCCAAGTTTACAAGTCACGTCACTTAACCAAAACATAATTCATGTCAAGTCACAATTTCAAGTTCACATAAACAAATCACAATCTTATGTCAAATTTGCAAATTCAAGTCAAGTAACATGCATAGAAACTCACCAATTTATCAAAGCTCACAATCCAAGTTAGGATCACTTTCAAGGTTACCAACACTTCCTATAAACAAGTAAAGAAAAGTAATAAGTGTCGCTTCAACAATTTGCGAAACTAAACCAAAGTAAATCTAGTTACTAGTTCAATCCACAAATTCCCAAAATTTCTTCAAACTTTCCTCAAGTGAAAAGTAATCAACTTGAGTAGAAAATAACATAAAAGATCCCATTTGAAATTGGACACATCGCTTTAAGAACCAAATTTCCCAAATGTACTAATGCAAGTACGCAACTTCTTCCTTTTTTAGGTTAACAAAAATAAGGTGAGATTTTCACCTCAAAACTCATCCATTTATGCTCAAACTTAACATGCATACTCGAATCGAGATATTAACTTATATCTAGTATAGTTTTCACCAAAATTTGAGGCACAAAAATCAAGAACACAGCCACAACAATTTTGGATATCCAAATCTGCCCAAACAATAGTTTTATCCAAAATTTAATGAAAAACTCCACTTTTAACCATCCAAAATTCAAGATGTTGACCCCAAATTGACATACACTCATGGTTCAACATAATACAAAGTTATTTGAGCAGAATCTTACCAAGAAACATCACAAATTTTTGAAAATCAAGGCTGCAAATTTCCAGTTTCCATTCGGCCAGCCTAGCATATTTTTCCTCACGATTTTCTCCAAAAATCAACCATTAATTCAACATAATCTTACTCAAATCCATATAGGCTTCATAATTCATTAGCCCTATGGTACAAGTAGCCAATTTCCAACAAGATCCAACCAAAAAATCAAGATCTATGCTAGTAGTTTAGCCACTAGAACAGCTAGTGCTATTTTTTAAAGTAAATTACTAAATCCACCATAGGTCAAATGTAAATCAAGTAGATAGATCATTTCCATGGTTGAAATGATAACTTTTACCTATAATCACAACCATAAAATGCAATAAATTCCTCAAGGCATCTACCTAAAAGGCCTCCTCAAGTTCGCTACCTAAAGGTTGGATCTTTAACACATCCAACCCATGATTATTGCCAAAACTTCCTAGATCTACTTAGATCTAACCAAAATAAGTACAAGAATCACTAGGAAGAATCTTACCTCTCTTCCAAGCTACACAACCGCAAGATCAAGCTTAAAGACCTTTGAAATATTCCACTTTCGAACCTCCTACACCAAGCTTGAGTTAGCTCCAAGATGTGACTTGAAGTGGAGAAGCTTAGCTTGCAAGATTGAAGCCAAGAAAATGAAGTTTTCTCCCTTCTTTTTCTTCTTGAGTGGATCGGCCAAGGAAGAGAAAAGAGAGGAAGAAAAAGTGGAAGGAGGAAAGAGAAAATAGAGTGAGAAAGAGCTTGGAGAAATGAGAGAATTTTGTGGTATAGCTTAGTTGTAGTCTTGCAAGAAAAAGGAGTGGTAATGGGGTTGCCACTTGTCGCGCTCCTATTGGTTCATAATCTAGGAAAATCTTATTTTATCCTCAACTTTATCTCTTTTTGCACTAAGACTCCCTCTAGTCTCTTTAAAATTCATCCCACACATCATTAATTATCTCTTACTAGATTTCCTCCAGCCAACATTATTTTATCATCTATTCCAAGTTTCCTCTAAAATAGTCACACAACACTAGCTGATAGGAAACTAGACAAAGTAATTTAAGAGATCTACTAAAACTTAAAAAAATGGCTATTTAATAAATATAAGTACCAATAATTTAATACAAAATGAGTAAAATAATTATTACTATTATTATTATTATTTATTTTTCAAAAAAGAATAAAATTTTAGTGCCCTCACAGGTTTTCATGCCTATCTATTAGAAGCTGATACTAGATTTGCTAGAACATTATTTTCCTTAGTTAGTAAGGGAGTTTTATGCAAAAATGAGAGATAAAATGGTAATTGAAGGGGAATACATTCAAACCTATGTATGTGGATATCCTATACATCTTCGTAGGGAATGTTTGAGAGAAATCCTTCATATTTCTCATGAAGGTAATTTCCCTAGTTTGAGAGGCAAGGTTGTTGGTAATGATGGTCTTTGAGTAAAGAGAAAAGCCATTAGAAGACTGCAGTTGGAGAAATTTCTATCTTGAGGCTAGATGCAGTGCCTAATAAACCCTGTGTGGCAATTAAATGTTCATTGGAGGCTTATCATTAATCTTCTTAGTACCAATTTCTTGCCAAAGAGTAGCAGTTTGAATGAGCCACGCAAAACGGATGTTTATTTGCTGGACAAGATTGTTAATAGATTGGGCCATATTCCAGGCATTTCTCTGCCATGTACTATAATCAACCATAAGAAAGGGCTGCGGGAGCCAACCAAAAGATGACCATTCTTCCATACACAAGAATCATGCAGATTTTTTATGAGCTTTGAGTTCTTACACATGGAGTTGATAGAATTGAGCTTGTGGAAGAACACAAGTTGGCCTTTGACCTAATTAAGAAAATGAACTATAGAGGTCAAGAATGCCTGGAGAAATATAGTGTCACTTGTTACAACCGTATGAATGATTTACACCAACTAGAGGTGGAGAAAAAGAAGAAAGCTCTAATGATGAAGAATTGAAAGGACCAAGGGCTTCTTTTGGTAAGGTTTATAAGGAAGCTAGACCATACATTTCTACCCTCTATCCTAGGAGGCCATCACCTGCACCAGAAGGAAGTTCATAAAGGGTGTTCAATAGAAGAATTTGGGATGCATTGTGATGTGTTTGCAATGATGTTCGTGAGATTTGAAGGGAGGTGGTTGACCAACGTGAAGAGATGGCACTCATAAGAGCTCAAATTGAACCCCTCACTCTAAGAGGGCTTCTTACTCTAGACCTTGAGAAGTGAACAAGTAAATGGGAGGTACTTATAAATATTTTTTCCCTTAATACAATGTGCCCTTCAAGTGTGGGGGCTTGCCCTTAAATTTTTTCGAATATTTTCAAAAATATCTCCCATTATGAAGATTTTGCATGACAAAGTATAGTAGGTTTCAAAAACTTGAGTTTGTTTAAGTCTATTTGGTGTGTTTGAGTTGGTTTGTTAATTGTTAGTTAATATAATTATGTTTACATGACTTTGTTGTGTTTAGAAGTAAAGTTTTTATATTTTAATTGTTGTTGAGATGAATAAAAAAAGAAAATCAAAAAATTCTTCCAATCTTAACTGGCCCTATAGCCAACTATGAAACCAATTGAGTAGGCATTGGCTCTGGTCTTTTTAAAATGGTACCCGGGACCTTTATACTTAATGTGACGCCCCACCTCTCCCTAGGGCGAATCCAAGAGAATCAGCGGAACGCCCTAAGGAGAGGTGGGGCGTCACAGTTGGTATCAGAGCTTAGGTTACAGACCTATTTGGGAAATTTTAGGAACTTTACTTTTGAGAGTAGAAATAACTTTATTATGCCTTAAGTTGATGATTTGAGTGAATTAATGACTCTAAGATTCTAACTTTGATTTTATGGTTGTTTTGTAGGAATGGAGGACGGAAATGGTGGACCTGAGGCTAATGGAGCTAGCGGTAACGGAGAGGTTAACGGTCACATGGGTCCTCTTAGGGCTATTTGCTACCAAGTGCTTGGTGGAGGACCTCTCATCTGCTACTCTCCCTGTAGTAGGTTTCCTCATTGTGCCTGTAGGGAGACATACTCTTACCCCAATGAGCTAGTGCTATCCATTGATGATGAGCACCGGCAACTAGTAAATACTAATACGGTGCTACTTGATGAGATGGAGGGACTGAGGGCTACAGAGGATGTCCAAAGTCTTAGAATTATGGAACTAGAGGTTACGGTAGTTGAGGAGCGGGCTAGGGTTGAGACCGCTCGTGATGAGGTTCGAAGGCTTAGAACCCGATTGACTAGGGTAGTCAAAGAGGTGTGAGAGTGGACCGCCGGGATATTAGATGATGCCACCATGCTAATGGAGGAAATGACAAATGGAGTAGAGGGTTCGACTCATGAGGACCCCTCTAAAGAGGAACCGTCTGAGGAGGAGCCATTCGAGGAGGACTTGGTTGAGGAGGTCCAGACTAGCGGTTCCGCTGGGAACTAGACTAGAAATATTAATCTTTTGACTATTTTTGTAAATGGATTAGTTGGGGTGAGGCTCGTGAAGCCTGTGACTTTAATTGCATGACTAATTATATTTTTGGTGGCACGTGTGTGCTGTATTTTGTAAATGCCCCATGACTTGTTGATTATTTGTGAACTTTGAAAAATGTTAATATATGTTAATTATCGTTATTTTAAATGTTCTTAATGTTGACTTTTGTCTTTAAATTTCCTCTCGTGTAATTATTTTTGTTTTTACATTTAGACATAATTAAGACTATGCATGCACAAGGTCGAGGTCGAGGCCGAGGACAGGGGCACGGGTGTAGACAGCCCCAACCCTTAAAGAGTGTTCGGTCTTCCGAGGCGGGATCAGAAAGGGGATCGGGCAGTGGAAATGAGGATCAGGTGGCTACGGCTATCAATAGAATGATTGATATCCTTGAGCGCTTGGCCGATAATCAAGGCCCTGGTCAGCCAAACCAACCTATAGGCCCTGATCATGGAGACAATAGAGCCCTGGAGCGTTTCCTTAAGTTTACGCTACCTAAGTTTCTAGGAGGGGCAGATTCTGACATAGTAGAGAGTTAGTTTGAGAAGATGGCCGATATTTTTGCTGTCCTGAATTACACTGAGGAGAGGTGAGTGATGTTCACTACTTTCCAATTTGAGGGCACAGTTAGACCGTGGTGGAACGTAATTAGGGCTAAATAGGAGAGAGAACATCAGTTGTATGTGAAGTTTAGTAAGTGTGGATTTTGGTTGGAGGAAGTGACATTTCTGGGTCATATTATTTCTAAAAATGAAATCACTATAGACCCAACTAAGGTGGAAGCGGTGTCAAAATGGAAACAACCTGAGAATCCGATAGAGGTTTGAAATTTCTTGGGTTTAACTGGTTACTATCGTCAGTGCATTAAGGATTTCTCCAAAATAGCGGGACCTATGACTTAGTTGACCAAGAAACATAGCAAGTTCATATGGAACGCTAAGTGTGAAACGAGTTTTCAAGAGTTGAAAAGACGGTTGACTGAGGTACCAATTTTGGCTCTACCTAATAGAAAAGATGGGTATGTGGTGCTCATAGATGCATCAAAGGAAGGCTAGGTTGTGTGTTAATACAAAATGAACGTGTTATAGCATACGTTTCGCAAAAGTTAAAGTCTCATGAGCAGAATTTTCCAACCCATGACATGGAGTTAGCTGCCGTAGTATTTGCATTACGTAAGTGGAGACATTATTTATATGGGGTGACATTTGAGGTTTTCTCCGACCACAAGAGCCTTAAGTATCTATTTCCCAGAAAGAATTGAATTTGAGATAGTGTAGGTGGGTGGAGTTCTTGGAAGACTATGATTGCACAATTAATTACCACCCTGGAAAAGCTAATGTAGTAGTGGATGCTTTGAGTTGAAAGGTGCAAGTGGCTGGATTGATGGTGAAGGAATGGCACATGTTAGAGGAAATTAGTGTTTGGAATCCTCGTCTACAGTCGAAGAAGGTTGTTTTGGGGAACATTGTACTAAGGTCTACACTATTGGAGAAGATTAAGGATGTGTAAAAGAAGGATCCAGAAGTACAGAAATTGTGAGAACCCTGAAAAAAAAATTAATTAAATTAAGTTATTGCACTAGGTATCATTAGGTGCATTATTTTCCCTTAAGTACTTCATTTTGTATGCATTGCATGACATTAATTTAGAATAGCATTTTATATGTTTCATGTAGCTAAATGCATAAAACCTATATGGTGTTAAGTAGGTCATATTCTAAATTGAGGGATTAGAAGATAATTGCAAAGATTTTAACCCAAATCTTGGACCAAATTCCACCACTTGTCAACAATCCACCACAACCTTGACTTGACCTTTTCTATTTAATCTCTTGTCTTCAAAATTCAAACCAAAATTTCCTCTCATTTTCTCTCTCTGGTCGGCCACATCAAGGAGAAAACCACAAAACCCCTAAGCTAGAATTTAGCAATTTTAGTGAAAGAAAACTACTCCAAGTGAAACCCTAGGTTGGATTGCTACTTGATCATCAAGCTTTGTTGGAAAACTTGGAGCTTTTGAGTGGATTTTCTGTCTCAACTCTCAAGGTAACTAATCACGTATCTATGCTTTAATGATCTTAAAATTCAAAGTGGATGCATGATTGGTGAGTTTAAGGTGTTTGAGGTTGTTTAGAAGGAATGATTATGGAAGAGTTTCTTGTTCTTGTAAGGATTAGATTAGGTTTTACTACATGCTCTCCAAGTGTTTGATGAAATGTTTAAGGATTTATGATGTATTGTTGATGGCTTTATTTGATGTTTTAGCATGCTAAACACCCTACTAAGCATAGGAAATAATCTTAAAAGTTTGATTGTAACAATCAAGGGGAAGTTGGGTTTGTGACATGAAATCAGAAATGGAATTCAGCCAATTTTCCGAACTTGCTGATGATTATAGGAATTGAACTAGAACTTGAACTTTACACCGTTGGAAAGATCTATGAACCTAGTTTTAAACACCGCTGACAGAGCTTGATTTTGATTTTTCTACGTTGAGTTATGGCCGTTCTTCCGAGACTGTTTGACCAACCTACTACTAGCCGATAGTTTTTTGGTGTCTTTGTTTTTGCCAATTTTGACCCTAATTTAGTACGATTTTGTGCTCAACCTCTCATGAAATTATAGGTCTATGTCTTAGTTTCGAAACTCCATAAAATTCATCCCAATCCGATAACCACAGCCACAGTTATGATTAAAACACTGAAGGGCAGCAAAACTGTCGAATGTTGTTTTTCTTGTCAAATTGTTTCTTTCATTCCTCTTGACTCGTATGCACCCTTGTCATGTCCCAACCTACTTAACTTGTGATTCTACTATATTTATAAGATTCTTCATTTGTTTTACATTTATGTTTTGGATTGGCCATCTTGTGGTTTAGTACATCAAATTAGGGGATTTATTATTAGGCAAAGAAACTACTAGCATATACATTTGGTCTTTCATGGTTGGGATGGCTAAAACTAAATGATTTTCATTTCACTTGCTATTAGACTTGGAAGGTGGGAACAAAGGAGATTTGGGCGCGAACGTTTGGAGTTATTTTACTTAAATCGGTGAGTGTTCCTTGCATGTTTGTGAATTGATTGCTTAAGTGTGAAACATTTCATGATGAATTGCTCATTTGACATGTTAAATGCTTTTAAAATGCTTTTGAATGATTATGTGATGGGCGAGTGTGTACTTTATCATACTCGGCCTACTTTTCATTTTATTGTTCGACTGTGTACTTTTTCACTATTTGTATATTATTTGTGCGTGACTATAGGCCATGTGTACTAACACATAGGCTGAACAAGGCCTTTCCCCCTTCATTATCGACCTATTCGAGCCAGAAGCGGACTCGGTCGGGTAGGTTGGTAACTTAGGGCATTGTACGGTGTACTCGAGTATTACCACTGGGAGTTATAAGGAGGAATAGGAGGTTGTGTGTTGGACAAGACGGACTGCAACTGCTTCCAGTGGAACTTGTATCCTTTCACTGAGAGTTTTCTCAGTTTATGTGTTTTACACATTTTATGCTTCTAAACTGAATTATATTGATCTGTTGAGTGCTTAACTGATATATATATTGCTTCACTGTTACTATGAGATTTGTATAGTATTAGGATTGCTCACTGGGCTTTTAGCTCATTCCTTCCAACTTTGTTTTTCCTTAGTAAGGTTTGAGATCGAGGGCCTCCAAGGGTTGCATTAGGTCGGTTGGTTTGGAGACTTAAGCTTGTATTTTGATGTAACCCTTGTGTTTTGAATTGTACTTATGGAATTCTGAATGGATAAACTTTTGTATTTGTAATTATAGTTTGGGACGGTTGTGGTTTGTTAAGGAGGTTTCGGGGTTTAAATGTTACATTTGACTGGAGGATATTAAAGTTATTTTGTTATTCGCAATTGAACTGAGGAACTGTAGTGAGTCCCGGGGAGAGCTGGGCAGGCGGCCTGCCGATACCCTAGGGTCCGCCCTAGGGAGAAATGGGGCTGTCACAGAAATGATTGGAGAAAGTCCAAAAAAATGAGACTTTAGATTATAATGTTGGAGCGGAAGGAGTCCTTAGGTATTGAAATCGACTGGTGATACTGATGCGAACCGGAATCTCCAATCTCGCTCTTCTTGAAGACATGAATTTGCAATGCATCGGAATTATCTATCTTGAACAGGTTATGGTTACAAAAGGACCTTGACCCGTTAATCATGTGGTTAACGAACCTTGGTATCAATAATGGAATTCCTAAACAAATCAAGGGCAGCACGAGATTGTTTAGAAAGGGTAGAAGGGCGCCACAACCAAACGCGCTCTTTGATTGATAAGCTTAAACTTGAACAAAAGAACTCATTCATTTTGTATCAAGGGTCGTTCTCAAGGAATAAGAAAAGAAAAAACTCTCAATGTTATTACTCAAAGTCTTATGAAAAAATATTGGAGAAGAAGGCTATTTGTAGCCTTTACAAAGACTCAAAACCTAGTCTAATTTGGACTCAAAATAACTAAACCTAATACTAATGGATTTGGCCAGCATGGACCCTTATTTTTAGGAAACTACCCAATAACTAAAACTAATTATTGTAATTACCCTAATTTCAGACATTGGACCAATGAAAACAACAACTGAAGAAAATATGTGGAAAGTGGAAAAATTATGAAAATCGCGACTGGGATTCGCGACTGGATACACGAGTCATGGTTCGCGGATAGGTCCATGAATCTCAGAAAATTCACTTCTGACCAAGATCCATGAGGAGCGAATCCGCGAGTTGTTGGTTCGCGGATCGGTCCGCGGGTCGCGCCCATGCTGCACTTTCTCCGCGTTTCATTTTCACGCTTCTTCCTCCGCGCACTTGACCAACGTTTTTCAAGTTTGTTGACCATCTTAGGACGAATTTCTGAATGAAGTAACTTGGAATGAATCAACTCAAGGCATTTGAATTTAGTATGAATTTGTAAGCACACGTTGGCATCCATGCTCACATCATTCCCTTCCTCGTAAAAGCGATTTGTCCTCGAATCAATAACTGGATCAAAAATGAAAGACGACGAGTGAGTAGCAACAAAACACATAGATTCACCCAATTCACCTAATTGATAATAGGTAGGAAACACGTGAACACCATGTATGATGCCAACACCTTTAACGCACCCTAAAAACACACTAAAATCATTAGACAAACATGTATTAATACTCTTAACACAATTATCACATGACTTAAAGAAAACAAATGACTCATAAGGACTCGACATTAGACTGTTACACGTAAAATAATTACAACTCTTAAAATGACTCAAAGGATGACCACAACAATCAACACAGTCCGAATGAATGGCACGGCTTTCAAATGCAAAAGAATTAAGTAGAGGATAACATTGAAGACTCCCTTTCAAACTCAAAGGTTGGTTGGTGAAAACGGTCCTCAATTCTTTGGAGTGAATGTAGAAATTTGCAATGCCTCGAAAGAACATCGCTCTAGTGAAAGACCTTGCAATGGTGCACATCAAAACCATCTTTACTTCACCTTGTTGTACCTGCAAAAGACTATTGACACTAAACAAAATAAAGTTAAGATCGTTAGGAAAATAATAAGCCCTTTCACGCTCATTTATTTTTCCACTCACAATCAACTCACGTGCACTCTTTTCTTCTTCTTCACTCACACTCTCTACATTAATGAGCTCACTATGAGATTGCTCATGTGCGATGTTTTCCTTTTGCTCACTAGCAACTCGTATAATGGCTTGATTAGGTGGTTCAATGCATGGTGTATAATAGTCTTTCAGTGCTTGGCTAAGCTCATCTATCTTGGAATCCAACAATGCATTAAGCTCATCTTCCCAACTTCGTCTTTCTTCTTTTTGTGCACTAGGTATTGGTCCATTACAAGATAACTTAGGATAGCACAAAAGTTCATTGATAAAATCCATTTCTCCTATCCTAAATCCGCCTAAAATGATTCAACTGATTTTTCTCCTCAATTTTAGTAGGGATTAATCCTGTCGAGACCAGCATCACATAAATATCATTTTAATCCATTAGTCTAAGCTCAACTATCCTTGCAACGTGAACTTATTCTGATTCATTGCATGAAAAAGCATGCCATATTGTCTGGATTCAGTTAAAATAAACCAACAGTTAATGGGATATCAAAGCATTCAGAAAAGAGTGATACATGTAGATACTGCACTACACTAGCTTTGTCTTAAAAAATAAAAAATAATTCGTATCCTAAAGACTTGCTTTTGCAACTCTATTACATATTTAATCTGACCATATTGACTACCAAACTATTAAGTTCCGTACAACAATTCTTTAGATTCATGAATTAGTTCCAAAAGTAGTTTTGAAAGAATGTAACAAATGAGGTTGAAGAGTACCTGTATTGGTCGATGAATACCATTTGATGATTGTGATGTAGACCTTTGAAAAGATGGTGAACTTTGTCCTTGTGCTCTTCCTTGTTGAGATGATTCTAGCTGCTGAATCCTTTGCTCCATTCTTGTTAATGCAGCACTTTGCTCCATAACCAAGCGAAAACAGGTTGTCCGACTTGGTATATCACCCTACAAATCGGCTTGTGAAACTCCGAAACCGTAAGTACGAACTCTTCCACTCCTTTCTTCACTCATTACTTGTGCAAACAATCATTCCTACCTACAATATCTTCTTCTTCTTAGGGTAGTTGATTTTTTAACCTTTCCATCTCCTCCTAAAATAGGGACTATTCAAAATTAGCATAGGCTCATTGTAACAAAAAAAAAAAAAAAAAACTGGACTTTAGCGGAAGGAATAAATTGTGCTACCATACCATCTTTTCTCCAACTTCATAACTAGATGGCATCCCACTAGAATTACTGTAGCCTATGGTGAATATGTCTGATCTAGAGAGAGAATGACCGAACTCCTTTTCCTGCCACACATTAGTTCACTCCAAAGAAATTATCATTTTGGAAGTTTAGTCTTGGTTACGAATTTCATTTAAATTTGAATACCTTACTTGCTCGAACTTGAGCAAATGGTTTTTTCCCTGTACTATGATTCATTTTTTTCTTCCCTTGATGCTCCTTGTTTGTTGCACTTAATATCTACAGAATTAAGCATATCAGAATATAGTTAGCTATACGTGAAGAGACAAGCTAATGTATAAATTTGTCATACCTTTGACTGTTCAGAATTCCATTTAGTCAATATATTTTTCCATTGTTGGGGAAGAACTCGGTTTGGCCTTTTTTGCACTTGACTTTCAATTGACTGGTTTGGATCAAAATAACCTTTTTTGAGAGCATGCTTCCAACTTCTCTATTTCTTCCCTAATGATTGCTTCACTCGTTCTTCCATGCCAGGAGAAAGATCAAATTTTTCCTATAATATCAGATTGTCAATCAAAAGCTTATAAACATTCAAGTGATAAAGTAAGTTAGAGAAACATATACCTTTACTATATCAATCATATCATTCTTTGAACAATTGGAAACCTTACGCCAATTGTCAATGTCAATAGGTGCATACTTTCCATTTCTGGCCAACACTCCTAAAAATTCATTGAATTTACTTCTATTTGCACCTATTGGCTCACCAAGTCTATTGAACCTCACTTTTATTCGCTTATCAGTACCATGTCTACCCCAAATGTGTCTCATATAAGTTGGCCCCCGAGTTTTCTTGGGTATGTCATTATCAGAACCATCACCTACATGTTCAATAATATAGTTATAACGTGTCATATCAAATAGAAACTGTTGTCATACACATTTTATCAACTACAATTTACAACAATTTGTAATACAAGTCATACCACTGCCTTCCTCATTTTCCAAGTGAGCATCGTCTTCAGCATCTCTATCACATAATTGGAAACTCCTTTGTCAGCTAGAGCTTTTTCCACCTCTGGTTCTCACCATTGCTGTACAAACAAAGCTACCGTTTGTGAGTTCATAGGTATAAGTAAATAAAGTATATAACTAACAACAATATATAATGAAATGAACAGTTTGTCATAATATATTTACTCATATAAAGACAACAACAACAACCAGAAAAATAAACAGCAAAAACATAAACATTGAACTACAGCAAAAGTCAAAGATTAAGATGAGTTTATTACAACAAATTTATAAAAGATCATCAATTGAATTCCTGTGCCACTCTGTTACTATCAACTATGTCTCCTTCGACACCCTCCCGAACCCAATTAATGTCCACAAATATAAGATTTTGATGCGCATTTGAAGGCTGACTTTGCAAGTATATTTCAATGTCTATGGGATCCATTTTCAAATCATCTCTTGGTGTAGTTGGGATAACAACATTCCACCCCTTATCTAAAGGATCTTCAACATAAAATACTTGCTTCACTTGGGATGCAAGAACATAAGGTTCCTAGTGGCGCTTCACTTTGGTAAAATTCACAAGTTTAAACCCATCATCATCTTGCTTCAATCTTTTTCCTTTAGAAACCCAGTCACAATCAAACAAGACCATTCTTCTACCTCCACCATGATCCAAATCCAGAATATCATTTAGAATAGCATAATAGGACAAGTCACTTGAAACCGGGTTCATATCTCTCGTGCTTGCAAAGGATGATGTTGTTGCAGTAACAATCACCACCACTATTTTGGTTTTTTCTTTTGCTCTCCAGTTTTTTGGTATGAAATCTAAATCCATTCACAATATATCTCTCATAATTCAACCCCACAATATTTGGTCCCTTAGCCAACAACTTCAGATCTGTTGAAATAGTTTCATTCTTCGGTAAAAAATCATCCATCTATAAACAATAGAAAGTAGATTAATAAAATGTAAAATAAGTTTATATACATAAGAGAATAAATTAACAACTTAGATTAACTCGCATGACTGTCAAACCAGCTTGCAAATGTCTCACTATGAATTCACTCTTTTTCATGCCTTGAACTACGTGGATGCTCCTCTTCGACCAATTGTCGATATTGGCTACACCAATCATAAAAGTATAGAAATGAAAGCTACCTCTAGACATTGTTAAATTATAAAATATGAAAAATTTAATAATACAAGAATAGACTACAATTACTTACTTTATATATGGATCCACAGCTTCACAATTGAATAACACATATTGATGTGCCTTTTTTATGATTTCCTCGTCCAATATAACTAAATTTCCTTTTCCTAATGGCGGACCTTCTATCAAAAAAATTGCAAGTTCTTCACTTGAAATTTCACCTCTATCTTCATTCCTACTTGGCCGATTGAATTTTGTTATCACTTCATCGGACAAATAGAAAGAGCAAAAGGTCAAGCACTCATCAATTAGGTACCCTTCTGCAATTGAACTTTCAGGCCGACTTCTATTGCTAACATAATTCTTCAAGGTGCATAGGTACCTGAGATAATTACAAAATAATATGTTATAATAAGACTACTCACCCTATGAAAAAAAGATAAATTTTAAAATTGAAGTTATTACCTTTCAATTGGATACATCCAACGACAGTGTACTGGACCGGCTATTCTTGCCTCAGTTGCCAAATGAATGGTCAAATGAACCATCACAACAAAAAAAGATGGTGGAAACACACGCTCCAACTAGCATAGCACAACAGCAATTTCACTTTCCATTCGAACTAGTTCCCTAGGACAAAGAGCTTTTGAACACAAATCTCAAAAGTATTTTGACAACTTTATCAGGAGAGACTGCACCGATTTTGGAAGGAGCTTTCTATAACATAATGGCAACAATTGTTGCATTAAAATGTGGTTGTCATGACTCTTAAGTCCGAATAGTTTACGAGGTTTCAAGTGCACGAAATTTGAAATTGTGGCTGAATAACCATTAGGAACTTTAACTTTTTTAAGAATTCGGCAAAACAATTCTTTCTCCTTCTTATCCAAATGGAAACAAGTTGGAGGTACGTATGCTCTTCCAGACTCATTAGTAACAGGATGAAGGCCTGGCCGTGTACCCATTTCCTCCAAATCACGTCGTACACTCAAGTTATCATATTTTCCATCTACATTCAACAATGTTCTAACGATAGTCTCACATACATTTTTTTTCAATATGCATGACATCAAGACAATTGCGCAACAAATTGTTCTTCCAATAAGGCAAGTCAAAAAAAATGCTTTGTTTCTTCCAATTGGAAGGTAATTCAGGATTATCATTGACTTCTTTCCCAAATTTAATTTTAAACGATCTCAATTCTTCCAAGATCATATCTCTAGTCAAACGGGGTGGTGCAGCTCCATGTTCTTCCTTTCCATCAAAGTGATGTTTATCTTTTTGGTATGAATGATCCTTATCGAGAAACCGCTGATGACCCATGTAACATTGTTTTGAACAATGTCTTAAATGTTGTGAAATAGTGTGCTTATGACATACTGGACGTGCTAGAAAACCTTTTGTGCTCCAACAAGATAAATTAGCATAACCAGGAAAGTCGCTAATGGTCCACAATAAAGTAGCCCGCATTTGAAAATTTTGCTTTGATAAAGCATCATAGGTAGTGACACCTAAGTCCCACAATTCCTTCAACTCAGCCACAAGAGGTTGAAGGTAAACATCAATATTGTTTCCAGGTGCATGTGGGCCAAGAATGAGTAGTGACAACATAAAGTATGGCTATTTCATACACATCCATGGTGGTAAGTTATAAGGCATCAATACAATCGGCCATGTACTATGATTTACATTCATGTTTTTGAATGGATTAAATCCATCCGAAACTAAACCCAATCTGACATTATGAGGTTCTTTTGCAAATTCAGGACTTTTGTAGTCAAATGATTGCCGAACTGGAGTATCTGTAGGATTTCTCATGCGACCATCCTTAGCATAGCCCTCGTAATGCCATTTCATGAAAGATGCAGTTTTAGATGACATGAATAGGCGCCACAATCGGGGTTTAAGTGGAAAGTGCCACAAAACCTTGTGAGGAACTTTTCGTTTTCCACCAGTAGGATCATCCTTTGATGGCATCCATCTAAGATGTTTGCAAGTGTCACATTTGATCTTTGATGCATCTTTTCCCCAATACAATGTGCAATCATTAGGACAAGCATCATATTTTTCATATCCAAGTCCTAGTTCTTTCATTATCTTTTTTGCTTCATAATAGGAGTTGGGTAGATTTACACCTTCTGGGAGTGCTTGCCTCAATAGATCAAGAAGTGTGTTGAATATAGAATCAGGCATTTTTCTAAGACACTTAATATGCAACAAGCGTATAAGAAAAGAAAGTTTAGAGAACTGTGGGCAATTTGGATAAAAGGGCTGTTTTGAATCATTTATTAGCTTGTAGAATTTCTCAGCATCATTATTAGGCTCCTCTATTTCTAATCTTTCTCCCATATTTACATCCTGGTTTAGAACTCCTAATGCATCTTGCAATAGCCCATGCATATCGTCTATGTGATTGAGTGAAGGAACTTCATTTGAAGGGCCATTAAAACACGTATGCCGGATATTTGATGATAGCTCTCCATGAGCTATCCATTGATTGTTTCCTTTAATAAACCCTTTCCATATCAACTGTGACTTTGCCTAATCTCTCGTGACAAATACGCCATTTCCACACCTAATGCATAGGCATAAAATCATCTCCCCTATACTTCCATTTGCAAATGCAAAATCAAGGAAATCTTCTAAACCAACTTTATACTCATCACTTGACCGTGATGAATTCATCCACCTTTGATCCATGTTCAAATAGATTCTAATTTCATAAAAAAGAAATATTATTAGCATCTAAAAGAAAATTCTACCTAATAGATTCAAATTTAAGAAAAAGGGAATGTTCATTAGTGATACGAATCCGAGGAGGTGTTCGTGTCTTGTTGGATGACCCAACTATGGTGCATTGGGGTCTAATGAATAGAGTTAAAATCAAGGAGTTTATGGTGCAAATTCATGTCTAAATTATTTGTGTTCCAGTCGGCGAGCAGAAGACTCTCCCATAATTAGATGTGCCAGCGCCGAGTGGTCACGCCTACGGATTGAAGTGAAATCTCACTATGTCTAGCCAAAGACATTAAAGAAAGGCACTCTTGGGAGGCAACCCAAAGATTCTGTTATGTTGTTAATTCTTTGAGTTCTTTATAGTTTAAATTGCTAAGTGTCGTTTAAGTAATTTCTTTTGGTAGGAGGCACTTGGTTGCGGATACAAAGTTGTGGTCATTCTTGGTTTTGACTTCGATTCAATCTGGTGGACAGAAGACTCTTAGTCATCAGGACGTGCCCACATCCCAATTACTGATGCAATTTCAAAGGTGCAGTAGGCAAACTAGAAGATTTCTCATGGTCAAGACGTGCCCACGCCGCGATACCTGATACATTTTTCCAAAAATAAATTGGGTCGACCAGAAGACTTTCCTTGGTTAGGACGTGCCCACGTCAAGAGTCCCATAGCCATGCGGAATTTCTCCATACCCCGACCAGAAGACTCCAACCATTTTGGACGTGCCCACGTCCAGTAGGATCCCTGGGTTGTTTCAAAAAAAAGCCAAATTTTATTATTATTATTATTTTCTTTAAGTGCTTTCAGAAATTCTATAAAAAAAAATCTAATTTACCCAAAAAATCGTAATTTTTTTTCCTTTCTTTCTTTCTCTGCTTTCTTTCTTTTCTTTCCTTCTTCTTCCTTATTCCCGATCAGCAGCCACCGCCGTCTTAGTCCCGGTGGTCTCCTGTTCAGTAGCTCTAGATGACTTCCACGGATTGGATTCAACGATTAGTGATGAGCAACCCTAGGGGTAGACCCTCCTAGAACCTCTCAACAACGTTTTATCAGAGTTTGGACCTTTTCTCTTCAACGGAAATTGATCTAGGTTTGTTCACGTGGACTCAAGACCTCTGATATACGACGGTAATAAGCAACCTCAAGCAAATATAGATGGAAGATTAGACACCACGATTAGGGAACAAATCTAATAGATAAAGTCTAAAAGAAAACTCAAGTTAAAGAACTCAAGAATTCAAGAGAAGTTCAATCGAGAACTTGAAGGAAAAAACCTCACGTTTTGTATTTGTCAAAAGTCCCCAAAAATAGTCACAAGAGTGGCTATTTATAAGTCTTACAAGACAAACCCTAATACTACTTGGACTTGCTAAAAAAACTAAAAAAAATCCTAATGAAACTAGGAATGCGACCAGAAGACTTGTGGTGGTATGACGTGCCCACGTCTTAAATCTGACACAGTAAAAATGCGACTAGAAGACTTGTAGTCGTAAGGCGTGCCCAAGGCAGTCAAGATCATTCCTTCACTTCAAATATACAAGTGAGCAAGGTGACTTCATGGTTCACCAAACCTTCAAACTTAGCTTGCTCCTTGTTGCCATGATGAATGATCAAAGCTTGTAAAGCTTCCTTCACCCTCTTGGATCTCGCCGTTGTCATCGGACCATCAATGTTGGCTAAAGGATCCCGAGGTTGAAGACGTAGATCCTTGCTTGTGTCCTCATCAATTGGGCTATTTTTGGGGCTCAATTTCGGTGTTCCCAATTTCTTGAGTGCTTAGGATTTCTGTTCTTTTGTTGATAACAACTTCGGGAGGCTGAGGAGGCTGAGGGAAGCAGCCGCGTTTTGATTTATGCGACCTCGCATTTTGCCAATGCGAGTTACTCATAGTTCGCATTTTCAGAATGCGAGCTCTACATGGAAAATGATTATTCCTTCTTCTTTTTTTTTTTTTTGTCTGCAGAAAAGCATACCTCGCATTTGTAGAATGTGAGTTTCTCTATACTCGCATTCTACAAATGCGAACCACCTATTTCGGAACACTCACCACAAACAACCCCTCACGTAGATTTTTTTTTTAAATTTTCATCACATTTTTGAAATTTTCTCGCCAAGTCGTTCCTTAAGCGTGACAACCCGGCGCGGGCACGTCTAATTATGGGAGAGTCTTCTGCTCGACGACTGGGACACAAATAATTTGGACATGAATTTGCACCATAAACTCCTTGATTTTAACTCTATTCATTGGACCCCAACACACCATAGTTGGGTCATCCAAAAAGACACGAACACCTCCTAGGATTCATATCAATTAGCATCTAAAATACAATTCTACCCACCATATTACTATTTTTTGCATTAACCATTTACTTAAATAAGTAAACTAATTTCAGTGAGATCAAGAAAAATCACAAATCCCACAAGGAATATTTAAATGCAGCAAAAGGTTTGTTTAAAGCAGCCAAAAAACTAGAATTTCATTCCAATAATTAAAAAAAATTAAAATCTAGACAATAGCAACCACACAACAACATCTAGCATTCAAGTGGTAACATTGGACTATGGCTAAACATTTCAAATTGATCCCAAAGTTCATCAAAACAATGAATAAAAGTTAGATTTTTATTCTTTGCAATATTGAATGAACATACGATTCCACGAGCTAAGTTCATATTTATAAATATAAAACATAGGACTACATACTCCGTATGCATATTAAAGAGTAGTACTTACCTAACTATAAATGGAGCTAAAGAAGTTGGTCAAACCTTCTTCTCCTCCTCCTTGTATCGTCTCTAAGAGTAGAATCCTCTATTGAACTTGATTATGTGTTGTCCAATCTAGTCACCTAAGCTAAAAGGATAAAGAGTTAAAAAATATAATCTAGTTATAGCAAAAATGTTGAGTTATATTCTAATTACAAATTCAATAACCTTCCGTAGCCAACAAGAAGTTGAGCAGGAACCTTAACGTGCAAAATCACCATAAGTAAATATAATTTCTGAGTTTCACTTATTAACAAAGTATGAGATTACATATTTTGCAAGAATACCCAAAACCTTTTAAAAAGGAATTCATAAGTGTGAGCGCCCGTGTAACCCACACCTCACCGGTCAATGTACATGTACTTGTCATGTGAATAAACGACCATTTTGTCTTGTTTGATCGCGTTCGCTTCATACTTGAAAGATGGACTCTTGCCAAAATTGTTAAATGCTTGTTACACCTATTTATGGTGTTCAAAAGATTACCAAACATCTTTCAAAAAGTGCAAGAAAACATGTGGGGAGCAAGTTGCAAGAATACTTAAACTTCAATGACCCAAAAATAATTAAGCTTTTGCAACTAATCTCTTTTCTAAAAATAGCAAAATTCTTGTCATATTTCTTCCATTGTTGGATGAAATTTCAGCCACAAAAATAGCAAAATAAGTCCAAGAAATTGCAACCAAAAGCATGACAAAGCAAGTTCAAAACACTTGTCAAGTGCTTAGCTACATGAGTTGTCTATTTGTCATCCTTGTCATGCTTGCTTTTGGTGTATAAATACTTGATGCTTTCAGCTGATAAAACCATTTGTTTCCCTTTCCCTTTGGATGAAATTTTCTGGGAAAAAAACACACAAAAACCTTCCAAAAAATTAGTAAAAATCAGCCACAAACATCAAAGAACAATCAAGCTTAAAGATGGATTGAAGCTTGGCCGATTCTTGCTTGGTTTCCACTTGTTTCTTGCTCAATCTTCTCAACGTTTTCAGCTCTTGTTTGAGGTAACTTTGTAGCTAAAGTTTTACTTGAAATGTGGTCCAAAATTTCATTTAACATGCCAAGGAAATCCATGGTTATATGCTGAAAATCTATCCTACAAGAAAAGAACATGCTTGAGAAAATTCTAGCTTTTGTAGCATGTCTTGAATGCTTTATCTTGATTGATTCCTGCCATAATTATGCTCATCAACTTGCTATATATGCTGAGCTATATGTGTGGGATGTTATTTATGAGTTTCAAGCAAAAACAAGAACCCTAGAACAAGTACAATCCATGTTTGTGCCAAGAACATGAACATCGGGTAATCACAGTCTACCAAAACCAGTCTTGGTATTTTCGCCATAACTCACTGTAGGAATGTTGGATTTGAGTACTGTTGATGGTGTTAGAAACTAGATTTAGAGAGCTTTCCGTTGGTATATTGCACATCCCTAGATTCTGTTCCTACAGCCTACAGGAGCTCCGTGAAGTTGACTAATTTTCTAAACTTGCTAAACCTGAACTGTGTTCTTGCTGAATCTAGAAATGTTGTCTTCCGAGAAAGCGTAGTGTTCTGAATGCCATTTCCAATGGTATAAAATAGGCCAAAAACATACAAGTGGATTCTGAGATATGGCTTGATAAAGAATCTGTAATGGGTAGATGAGCTGTCGTGTGATTCGTTAACGGATTAGCTGCGTCGGCACGCCCCCATTGCTACCCGTGTGCACATTCGTTAGCGGATTGCTTGCCGTGAGCTGCGATCCGTTAGCGGATAGGCTTGTCCCGTGCACGCCCGTTAACGGAAATGACGAGACATCGTGCGATCTGTTAGTGGGAACGCCAAGCCCCGTGCGACTCGTTAACGGGACTGTTGAGCCATCGCGCCGACCCGTTAGCGGATTGTTTAGCCTAACTTGTCGGATCCTTAATACATTGCCTAGCCTTAGCACACCGATCCTAACCAATGTGCCCTGCCGGTTAACGGAATGCCTAACCTGCATGTCCAGCTGTTAGCGGAACCATGTGTCCATTAGCGGAAGTCCCGGGCCGACACGTCTAACCGTTAGCGGAAGTCATGAACCTAAGGCCCCGATCCTTAGGCAGATTTGCATAGGTCGTTAACGGACGACCGACCCCTGTGCACCAAACCGTTAACGAAATCATTGACTCTAACCCACCAATAGATAACGGGACAACTAACCTTAGCATACCACTCTTTAACGACTAAGACGATCATTCATGACTTAGTCACCCTAGCTCTTGGCAACCCGTCCGCAAAACAACGTACTTCAGTCAACCCCGTTTGATAACCGACCACCCGACCTCTACCAGGCCTGTAGGCATACTCCATGACCAGGGAGGTTTTCCGTTAGCCATCCTTAGACACCAACCAAAAACGGCAACCAGACCGGAAGCCTGAACAGGACTCGACGTGCCCCACCCTTGGCTCTTGACTCATGAATGATGACGGAACTGGCCGTTTCCGCGCATAACCTGCGGAACGGTTACCCAACTGGTGTCGATAAGGCCCGGTCCCGACACCTGACCAAGCAACTGGTAGCCCCAGCCGTGCCCAGCACCTGACCCCATCCGTCAACCTTAGCCACCCACGACCCCCAACCGTTAACTCACGTGCACCATCCACCAACCACTCGACACTGTCATCCGTTACTGGAAGCTACCGATACACCTTGAGACATCCTACACCCACTAAGAGTCGACCCTACCCGTTAACCACCCAACAAACCTGTAGCGACCTGAAAAGGCCAAGTCGTAGTCACACTAGATCTCGGCCGTGCTCGGTCACAAGACACCGACCATTTTCGTCCAATCCTATGCCTAGCCAACCGATGCATACCAACGTCCCTGACACGCCCGATCGGCACTGATTAGTTCCGACTTGGGCCAACTATTACCGGCTACCTCAAGTCACACGACAATGGACCAACACATGCCAAACACCTACGACTTACCCCGCAGGCACCGACCGATGTCGACCCACACTAGACGATGCTGACTGGTGCCGATGTGTACCAACGGCTGCCGACTAGTGCTGACCTACACCCGATCGGTCTCGACCTGTACCAACTAGTACTGGCTCGCACTAACAGGTGCCAGCTGTGCCCCGACAAGACCCGACCAGTGCCGACCATTGCCCAGAATGCCCAGAGCCTACCGACCCATACTGACTATTGCCGATCGCACACGAAACGTGCCGATTTGTGCCGACCTCCTAGCCACACCATACCCCATGACCTGTTCCACCCCGATACTGACCGGAGCCCTAAATTGTGTTTCAATCTTTAAACTGAACTTGATTCATTGTTAACCTATTAATAGAAATAAATTGATCGACTTATTTTGAAACCAGAAAAGTAGCTAAAGTCAGTACCTAATAGCTAATTACTCACAGAACCCGACCAGGAGTTAAGAGACCAACTCGGACCAACCAGTCAGACCTAGACTACCTCAAGGGAGGGACCCGTCTTGTTTCACAGTTTACTTGTTAATTATTTCCAACGTGCTATATGCCTACTTGTACACGTGTAAATTATCAATTATATAAAAAGGGCAAGTGTGTACTTTATCGCACTCACCCTAAACTTGAAAAGTACTTGTGCATGCCTGCTTGCGCCATTGTGTACTTTACCACAATTGGCATCCACTGTTCCGAGATCCCAACCCCATTGGCGACGTGGCTTGACTCGAGTCGGCATCAGATTAGGTCAGGAAAGTTAACGAACCTTGGGTACTTATTAAGGTTTACTCATGAGTATTACCACCTTCTTCTTGTTAGTGTTCGGGCCCAAAAGTTGGAAGTAAGGGAACTGGCGACAAGAGACTACTAAAGCTGCATCAGCGATTGTACCGGACCGTATCCTTTTATTGAAAGGTTACTGTTCACTTGTCCACAACTAGTGGAATACATGAGGTTTTACATTGATAAACATAGACCGGCATGGAGGGAGAAGGTAGGCAACGGGTAACGAGGAGTAGACGTTCCCGCACCCAAGAAGAGGGTGAAACATCCGCCAACCAATAGGAGCAGGAACAGAACAACCCTGAAATAAACCCTATAGCAGAAGCTTTGCATAGGGTAACCGACCTACTAGCAATAGTGACCAACCAATAAGGGAGAGTAGGTCAGGAAAGAATAGAACTTGAAGATGATCGAGCCCTAGAAAGATTTCAAAAATTTTCACCCCCCAAATTTTCTGGAGAGCCCGACCCTAAAGTGGCAGAACGGTGGTTGGAAAACATAGTGAACATTTTTGAGACTTTGAATTACTCTGAAGAAAGGTAAGTGACTTTTGCTGTGTTCCAATTTGAGGGTGCAACAAGGAATTGGTGGAATATAGTTAAGGAAAAATGGAATAGGGATGGAACCCAGTGGATCTGGATCAATTTTACTAGGAAATTCAATGAAAAGTACCTTCCACCCCTAGTTCAGGAAAAAAGGGAGGATGAATTCATCAGGCTACGACAAGGGACTATGAGCGTAGCTGAGTATAAGGCTCAATTTACTCATCTTTTCAGATTTGTCCCGGAATTAGTAATAACAGAGCCCAGGAGAGTGAGACGATTCGTCCAAGACTTGAATTTAGAAATACAAGAGGCACTAGCTACAGCCCAATTAACCACATTCTCGGAAGCATTAGAGAAAGCTCAGAGGGTAGAAAGCACCAAGACCTAAATAAAGGCTTTTCAAGCTAGAAAAAGGGCAGCACCGAGTGGTGGTTTGAGGAAATAAGGACTACATATGCACCTCAGAGGATCGGGAAAAGAACTGGCAGATCAAGGAATGATTCTAGGAGAAACCAATCAGAGAAAATTTCGAGGAGTGGAGCATCTCAACTTAGGCAAAGTGGAAGTTCTCGACTGGTGTGTGGCTATTGCAGTAAACCAAACCACACAGAAAGTGACTGCTGGTTAAAAGCTGGAAAATGTTTAGTCTGCGGTAGTACAGAACACAATATTGGCAATTGTCCAAATAAACAGGATCGTGAAACAGCAACCCAACCCACCAACCAGACCAATTCCAGGCCAACCACTAATCAAGGAAATAGACCCAGAGTACCTAGTCAAGTTTATGCAATCAACCAACAGGAAGTGTCAAGACCCTCAGAGGTGATTGAAGGTACCACCCCTTTCCTTCATAAATTGGATAAAGTTTTAATCAATCCTGATGCCATTCATTCTTTTATAGCCATTGATTTTGTGCATGATGTGGCAATTCAACCTGAGTATTTGTCTTACAATACAAAACCCTACCGAAAACCCATACCTTGATAACCAACATGATACATAGGAATTGTGAGAAAGAGGTAGGGGGAAGAAAGCTATTAGTTGATCTAATTACCCTACTAATAAAAGGTTTTGACATCATTATTTGGGATGGACAGCCTAGCACGGCATAATGCCGAGAGAAGATTTGTAGAACTTGAATAGCCAAGACTATCCACAGCAGTTTGTAGATAGCGAGAAGAAGGGGGTTGACGTCTGGTGCAGCCCATGAATTTGGTATTGAGGTTACTTAGTCTTCTTTGAAATTGCCGATGGGGTTGCACCATGCTATGAATCCGTGCGACGCACACCTGTAGTGCAACATGCCCTGGTGGTCACCGGAACTTGTGACCCGAATGACAGCGCAGGTTTCACACTGCGGGCATTTGATGGAGCGGTAAATGAGACCAACATGATCCTGGGTTCCGCGGCGGGTTGAAGAAGCTGACATCGCTGGTAATGTTGTGCAGGAATGCAGCCCCTTGAGGATGACTGAAGTATGAAAATTGCTGGAGTGAAGAGGTTGAACGCGGTGAGTATTTGTTGTTTTGTTTTTATTTTTTTTACTTCAAGTGTTGAATACAATTTTTATTTTTGTCGGTGAGATTGAGTATGGATAAAAGGCGCGAGAAAGTAAGAGGAAACAGGACAAGAGCAATGCACCCACTTCAAAACTCAGCAAGAGAGACTGGCTGATATACGTCACAATCATTTTGACCACTAAATATTTGACGAGGCACGCTTTCCATACTTGGGGAAATGTGGAGCACAAGGCTTGTCAGTGAAGAAATAGTGACCTGAGCCACGGAACCTTTAATTTATGGGGTCTTGGAACCGCCTCTCTAGTACTATTCGTATGTGATGTCTCTAGTTCTTGACTGTCTACCCATAACAGAAACACTGTTGGACATGAAAACACACAAAAATTGATTTTGTGCGTGATTAATCTTCGAGGTTGATTAAAAAAAATTGAATAAACAAAATGTGATTAAACAAGAAATAATATTATTAACCCACAAATATTTATTAAACACAAAATTATTGTCCGTCAACTATTCGAGTTTGCTATAACAAAATTCCCCATGACCAATCAAACTTCGGTAATGGATTAGCCATTATACATTTTTTTAACCTCACATTGAAAAGGGTATATGGATATGAAAGCTAGATGACGAGCCTTCATATAAATAATGTAATTTTTGGCGTTGATATTTTTTTGAAGTTGCTCGACTTTAAATATTTTATACTTATCATGAAGTCGATAGATGATAGAAGGTTTCAGTTAATATCCGGACATAGGCATGTGGGGCAAGGAAGTACCGCAACATCCCTATATTAAGGTCATACAATCTAAATACCCAACGCGAATGTGCAGTTTATGATGGGCAATATAACCGGCCATAGCAACACATAATCGATAAAAGAAAGCGTACAAATATATCCCCGAACCCGCCAGCTACCAAAAAGCATGAAAATTGTTGGAATGGAAAGTAATGCCGGCGGTATTTGATAGTCAATTACAGCGTCAAAGTTGAGAGCGCATCGCGTGGGTTATCCTTGGCATGTGTAATTGCAGAAGCCACGAAATCGTCATAGGAGTTTCGGCCGATGGTGACGTAAATGCTATTGCAGTTATCTTCTGCCTCCGCACCCCTTAATGTGACGTCCAATGATTCACGATTCCAGAAAAACCAAGTTGTGTAAGCGTCCCCACTCCCTCCTCTCAGTATCATCCATTTGAGACTGGAGTTCAAATACGTGGTGTTGTGGACCTGGGGTCGGTCCCATTCCTGCTCATCGGGACCCAATAGTACCCACATATTGGGATAGTGGGTCTCATGAAGCAACTTGTGCAAATTCTTAAACCCTGTTGGCCTCATGCCATGACGATTCATTGTGCCAACCTGGAATGACTTTAGGTTGGGGAGCATGCGAGGCACGGAACGAGGCCATAGTGCATTGGCTTTGAATGCTTCTGCATTGTCAAAGTTCCTGTCTTTGAAATAAGACTTAACCAAAATGGAGGGAGGGGCGCAATAAGACCAAAATGGAGTTATCTGCAGCATCACCTTTCCAATTAGCCAGGTATAGTTAAGCATATTGTTTGGGTTGTCCACCATCTGCTTGAATGTGACTGTGCAAGGGGTTGTTATGTCGTATGTCGTGGTTGTGTGAATTGGCATGGTGGACATGTTTGTATTTCAGAAATTGTTGTTCGGTGTTGGGGTTGAAGGGATGTTTGGTTTAGCAGAACATAAAAATGACAGCCTTTTGTATTTATATCCAATGAAAAGGTTTGTCTAGTAGGGAAAAATGTATTCAGCTGACAGAAAAATTGAAGGAAAAACTATGGAGGGAATTTACTCACTGACTGCTTCATGGGAACGAAGCATTCAAATGCCCAGCTGCACATGCCAGTCTGGCCTTACCATATTAGGGTAGACGATAAACCATTTTCCATTGTTGACTTTCAAAACTATATTTTCCTTGTGAAATATGCGTAAGAAGCAAGAAAACAATTAGGCAGATCACGTGTATATGGCAGCAGAAAAGACATCCTCGTATGCAGATACGTTGTGTCACTTTGTGAGTTAGGCAGGTATTCCATGGCCCCACAAATTTGTCTGCCTCCACTGTTTTCTGGCTGACATATTAGGGATTTGCATTAGTAATTGTACCACGTGTCCTAGCATTCAAAACACCATTTTCCTGCACCAACCCTCAGATAAAGGAGATTTTACACAATATCTGCACTTACACGACCCTGAGTCAAATCCCTTCTAATTATTTTTGGATGCACATGCAATCGGTACCGTTTTTCATCATAATCAAGATAACAATGAACCGTAGTGGGAATTTGCAAGGAAGGCGTGGCAGGATCTCCGCAGCTTCAGCATCCCGATGCAGGCAGAGAAGTAGAACAGTCGAGTCCACCCACCAAATTGTAGATTCATACGAAGCTCCCAATGGGAAATGTTCTTCGGAACAAAATGTCCATTCAAAAATGCTCCTCTCAACACAAAGGATTCCCTTGGACTAGCTGGACATGTTTTTATCGGTGAAGCATACCGTATTGTTTCGGATACGCATGAATTGCGAGGGAACGTACCAACATGGGCACATATGCAGAACAGGAGGATGGATTTGGAGGTTTATGCCGGTTTCATTCGCTTCGTGTGCCAAGAGCAGGGTCTACGAATGTAGCTCGTGCATGTGGTTCAAACGATGCTGTCGTTCTTCGTACTCTTGAGAGGGAGGTCATGCAAATGGAATGGCGACTACACTGTTTTCACAAAGCCTCAGCCACCCGCAGGCAATCAGTTGTGCCAGACTTCATAGTTGAGCAGTTAAATAAGGACGAAATGCTTAAGTCAGACCCTGAGTTGTCCGACTACACTGACTCAAACGATGACGATTTCATCAAGTATGTGCCCGACTGCTTGATGGTCAATGGCGTTCCATTCTGCTGTGTAGATTACGCACATTGATAAACTTTCGAGTAGAAGGAGTTAGCGACATGCCTTCCCAACCTCTATTCAAGCGAAATGTTAATTGGAATTGTGTTTTTCTGTGACTATCGATAATCCCAATAATTGGCCGACTTATTTAAGTGTATCAAGAATTTTGGGATATTTTAATCTGAAGAAAAAAATTGATTCAACTATATACTGTGATAAAAGGTATAATGGGCTGTGAATTTTCGAATTGGTACGAATAAACGAAAGTTTCGCATTAAAATCAAAATTTCCTAATTGAACAATTCGGAATTCTGAAGTTATTCTATTTCTAATGAAATGTTTGAGAAAAGAATCGGTACGAATAAACGAATATAAGACTGTGTTCGACTTTCGATTATGAGCTCATTTAATTTGGTTTGGCCATATCATTTTTTTCGAAAGTTGAATTCCGAAATTATGATTTCAAATTTCGATTTTGACCAGCTGTTTCTTTGTCACAACTGTTCTATCTTAACTGTGAGGTTTTCTTTTTTAAAAACATTCATTGCTATTCCGATTTCTATCCATGGCAAATGAATTCGATCTAAAAGGAAGAATTTCGAATGCTAGAGCTCATTCCGACAACATAAGTACTAAAATACATTCGACTTCATTATAATAGATAGATAGTAACAATAAATACATTTGACCCTAAGAACACTAGATATATTACTTCTACGCATCAAGTAAAATTAGTAATTGTTTGTTAACTGCGTAGACGTTATTAGATTTTTATCACAGTAATGCATCAAATTGAATGTCAATGTACAATGAATGAACATCACTTTCTTTGAACTCCTTTTTGGTATGTCTAAACAAAAAAAAAAGTTTCTACTATTCTCCTTTCCATGTTCGTGTACAGTTAATTTAATACTAATCAACATGCATAATCACGTCCGTACATCACATTTTATTCTCAATACATACAATTGACTCATAGAAGTTCCCAGATTGCAATTGTAACTTGCATCTAAATATACACGATAGATATTCATAACTCATATTTCATTTTGATTGTCTCTTTTCTCTAATGTTTGCAAATGCATGTGTAAATACTTTATACATATTTATATATACGCCAGATATATTTACAACTTTTTCGAAAAACACTAATTGGTACCGAATGCGTATAGTTCTTAAGTTTCCTTATAACTATATAACAAGGAGTTTGGGGCTTCGTTTTCTTCTACTTTTTTTGGGGCTAAAATAGATGTTTTGATTCTTTATTATGAGCCATTGAAATCAAAGTAACTTATTTTGCGATATTTGGACATAGGTGTACATTCTCTTCGTAGTTGAGATGAGTTCATTGATATTTTTTCTACTTGATTGTTGGGTATATTTTAGCTTACAAGGAATAGAATTATATACTCATTTGCAAATGATCTTTACATGGTCTTAATTGCAATTTCATACACCATAACCTTGTTAATTGCTCTCATATTTTTTCCCCTTATATGCAAGGCTAAAATGTATTTCTATACCCATCTTCGAGGTTGCAAAATTTTCAATAATGTTATTTACTTCAGCATGGGACTCATAATTATACAAATTCAGTTGCTTTTAAGTGATTATATGACAAGTGACTTCTAATTGTGATCTAAAATTAGTTATCTTCTTCTTTTGATTGCATCTACTTTCTTGTTACTTCTTCGCACTTCGGTGTACTTTCGTGTAACGGATCTCTTGTAACAAGAAAAGACTAAAAGCATCGTAGTTTTTGAATTTGAGAAAGAGGGTTGATTTTTAGAGAAATTTAATCAATGTGCGTATTTATTTAATAGGTGGTGTTACTTTCGTAAATGTATATCCGTGGAATGATGCCTAATTGTACTTTTAAACACCAGAGTTGGTTATTTACTTTTTTTGAGTAGTTTCTTTCTCTTCATTAGTGTTTCAAATACTTATATCATTAATTATATAGTTAAACCTTACTTTCCTTTACAAATTTTGAATTGTCGGTAGAAAATATTTTTTCCTATTATTATTTATGACAGAACTTACTACAGTTCCCTCTACTCGTGCATTGCGTGAGCTTTCCCCCTAGTTCTAATTTCATATAAAGTTAAACATGCTATTATATTCATTTATATCTTTATATCCATCGTTTGTAATATATATTTGTATTTTTTATTTCAAGATCCAAATTCAAGCAACATGTTTTCACTGACATAGAACTATTGTTAAAAGAATTTTGATCTTAAATTATTTTTGTTTGACTTTCTTACTTTTTTTTTCACTCGTTCCTTTTAACTCCTTGCAATAGAGACACCACCGTACTTAGCATTGGTGTTTAGACTACTATATCTGTATTGGTCTAGTTATATTACAAATTCCTCTTAGTATACTATGCATATTCATTACAAGGTCTGTGTTTCTTAAGCAGTCCGAGTTAACACATTATCTATCTCGCAATACTCTTTTTCAAGACTGAAAATCCCATTACTTAGCAAATACCATTTTTGAAATCGGTAATTACAATAATTAGATGGATTTTATGATACATTACAAAAATACAAATGACCGGAATTACATCTATACTCTTGGAATCGGTTATCACATTCGGTTATCATGTAAGTCAATACTCATACAATGAAGGCAATGACAAATTTCCCCCTAATCAATTCCTAATTCAGAGGTCATGAAAAAATTCCTAAATTCCAAAACGCATGTGTTTCATCCAAAGAATGAATTCAAATGTAAGCAATACTTTCCCTATGGCGCTACACTTTCACATCCCTAATTTTGAAATCACGGGTGCAGACTCCATTTCAACAGCCGCCTCAACCTCCGCGCTTTTGAGCTGCCCCGACCTGGAACTATGCTCTACAAAATGGTTCTCCAAGCCAAAGTCGACGTAGGCAATACCAAATCTCCCCCCTTCCCCTTCGGCAACTCCAAATGCTGAAACAACGGCAGCCGCGACTGGTGCTGAGGGTAAACGACCGGTCCAGAACGACCCTTACTAGTTGCTACGAAACCTGGATAATCACGTATCTAAGCGTTTCCGGCAAGTACTGGTACGCTTTGGGGTTAACATTTGAAGCATTTGTACTTTAATCGTCCTCATACTGTTCAATTCAAGAATTTTGATTTAGGGCACAGTACGCACTTCAAATTAATTGCCCATCAGACCACGGTGGATATGTCCACATTCCCCCTTTTGCTCGAATAAGACGGCAACCCATGTTTATTTAGGTCGGACTGCTTACTTGATGTCGTCCATGGGGTTGATATGGGGTTCAGTAGTCATAATTTCAATCGGGTTTTTCTGCATTTTGTAGATGACTGCATTGCACAGTTACAAGCCATGCCTGTTATATGTCTTACATTTATTTCATACTCAGTGCTAGTATAATTACATTTTTGTTGCCCAATAAAGATAGCTGGTATGTTAACTTCGGACCATGTCTGCAATATTACTATTCAACTGTAATGTCTAAAACATTTTATTGGTTCCCGCTTTATATAAAATGATTTAAGCTTGCAGAAGGAGTTCCACATACACTCTCGGGGCTCAACCTCAGATATCTCACAATGGTGGGACGCGCTTCCTGAGATTGTAGTTGAGAAGGTCGCGAAAGTCGGATTTGGTTACTTCCTCGATTACCTCCCACCAGTTGGATGGGACTGGAAGCTACCGTATATGCTTGCAGAACGGTGGTGGGATACCACAAACACCTTCCACCTACCATTCGGCGAAATGACATTAACACCAACCGACTTCAGATGTATTACTGGCATTCGAGTTAGGGGAAAGCCTATTTCATGGGATTGGAATATCAGGGACAAGGTGGGATACATTACAACTTCTCTTGGATGGACGCCTCAGTTTGCAGCAGGTGGGGCTGTTCGAGTCACGGATATCTTCAACCAGTTCAGGGACAAACAAGTGGAGGAGACAAACAGCACCAATATGGCCCAATATACACGCGCATTTATTTTATATGTCCTTGGCCGGACAATCTTCTCCAACACAGGAGACACTATTCATCTGTATTGCTTACCATCCCTGGAAGACATCGATAGAATAGGAGAGTACAATTGGGTGGAGCTGCTATGGCTATCCTTTTCCGATACATGTGCTGTATTTCAAGAAACAAGTCAAAGAGCATTGCAGGATTCAACCTGGTTTGGGACGTCATGCATCACTACAACTTTCAAAGCTGTATTTCATTATTCCTTTGTTTAGTCTTTTCCAACACCATCTGATTTTGTTCCATCTTTGCCGTTTTGCAGATATGGTCATATGAAGTTCTCAGACTGCTACCGTACAAACTTGTGAATAATGACTGCTTTCCACGAATGTGGAGGTGGAGGAGTCAGAACCGGAATATCAGGAGAGGTGTGTCACACATTAACCATTTTCGGGAGGCACTATCAGTCCATGCGGTAAGGTACCCATACTATTTATATTTGAGTGTCCATAGTTTTTTTCTTTTAAGCTAAAATGGCATATATCCTAAACAGATAAACTGGTCAGCCTTGAAAATGATCCAGATTCCAACTGAGCTCAGGTTGTGTATCGATCTGACGCCTTGGCGGTTGTTGCTCGATGGGCTAGTGGGAGGTTCTACTATCTGGGTGAGAGAATAGGTGGCCAGGTTTCTGGATGTGGAGAGTACATCCAGCTGCCCAACCCCCCACTGGACATGAATCATACAAATGATATCCCTCCTCACACGTTCAGGGACTTATTTACTGGCATCGAATATCATAAGGTTCTTCCCCTTCAGCCTAAGTTCCGTGACTATGATGAATTCATGCGCAGACGATTGATGCGCCCTCTAACGGTTGGATCACATCTCATGTCTATTTCGTCACGACAACGGATCAAGAGAAAGTTGGATGATGGTGAATCATGTATGCCATGTCCATACAGACCCCCTCCTAACTATCCCGCATGGACTGTTACATGCCTACAGAGAGATGGGTCAGCTATTGAAGAGCTCATACCTACTTTGTCTAGTGAAATTCTGGGATTGCCGTTGCCTAACTACGTTGGTGACACGGTAATGGATCAACTATAAATTACCCATTACTCATGCTGAAATACGATTTTATTTGTGTTTTACGTCATTAGCCAATTCTTATTGAATATTTCTTTCACTAATTTGATACACACTCATCTAGGTCATCTTACCATCTCTTCTGCAATAATTTCCTTGAGCTTGGTTTGAAGACATACTACACCAATGCATGGGCCTTCATCACATGGTGACTGAAAAATGTGCCCAGATATATCATTTGTGGAGCTCTTTCAGTAACCAAACTAACATGGTGAGGAATAATCTCCAGTTCAATACCCAAACCACTAACACCTTCATTTTTCAATAAACTCCAGTTCCTTCATGAATTTCACAACTCGCTGTTATGTTCCATCCCAGGAAAAGAGGCTACAAGAGTTGGAGAGCATGGTGGGCAAAATTAACCATGATCAACTAAAAAAAAAGAAGCATAAGCACACTCAACCACATCACATTGATGTCGCCGATGACGAAGCGAAGGTCTAACCTGATTTGAGGGCTTCCACGCCAAGGAGGAGCAGCCGCTTGAAAAATTGTTCAACAGCTTGAAAAATTTTTCTACTGCAAGGGCCAGGGTGTCGTAAGAGAAACTCGGTTGTGGTTGATCAACTGGACATTGTTCTACTTTACTCACCTTGGATTCTGCTACACTGGTTGGAAAATCCCTTTATTTAGGTTAACAACAGTACTGTGCTGAGTCTTTATCTCTATGTATTAGGCATATCTTTATGTATTACATTCGAGCTGCTAAAAATTGGTCTGTTGCTGCGGAGGTTAATTTCAAAAATTTTGTGTATGCACTGTCTATGTGAATTTTCTATTCAATCCCATAGCACTACCCTAAGCATGTATGTTTTGTTTCTCAGGCCCAACAACTTTGTTCAGAACACATTTATCTAATGGGCCTTTCAGAATTTACTCATGCATAACAGTTTTCACCCGGCCCAAATTATTTTGTTCATGGCCACCTACTTTTCCTAATTGTCGCATATCCACTATATGTGCCTACCAGACTCATGGTCATTCTCACCGGAGAAATCCTAGTTTTTACACTATTTTTTGTCTCCTAAGCCGACCACACGATTAGGGAGAAATACTCTGTTTGGGCCACCACACCTTCCTTCCCAGCTGAGGTTGGAGGCTACTTCGGTTCATGGTAAACACCTGATTGACGCAAGTTCTTACTTCAATGTCAATGCATTCAAACATTTTTTGCATAACGGATTATAAACCCCACTTCTTGGTATATTTGATGAAAAAAATTTTCATTCATTGCTGAGAATACACAGCATTACATGTTCCACCTTTAATCAATCATTCTACTAATTTTTTTCCATCACGGATTAAAAAACCCAATGCTTGGTATATTTGATGACAAGTTTTTCATTCATTCCTGACAAACCACAGCATTACATGCTCCACCTTTAATCAATCAATCTACTAATTTTTTTCCATCAGGGATTAATAAACCAATTGCTTGGTATATTTGATGAAAAGTTTTTCATTCATTCCTGACATATTACAAATTACATGTTCCACCTTTAATCAATCAATCTACTAATTTTTTTCCATCTCGGATTAAAAAACCCCAATGCTTGGTATATTTGATGGAAAATTTTTCGTGAATTCCTGAGAAACAACAGCATTACAGGTTCCACCTTTATTCAATCGATCAATCTACTAATTTTTACTAGGGGACCGAATTAAAACCCCGAAGCTTGCTAAATTTCATGAAAAGTATTTCATTCATTGCTGAGAAACCACATCATTACGTGTTCCACCTTTAAACAATCTAATCAATTATATGCTAGGCGCCATACCATTTCCCAGCTTAGCCTACACAGCCCTACGCTCTTGCCGTTCCAGCCATATTCCACTGCACCCACGCCGCTTCTCCGTCTATGCACTCACCATCATCCACTATATGTCTTCATCATATTCGACCATGCAAAGACCAATCACCAAGACAATAATTAGCAGTTATAATTTCAACATTGCTAGTAACATCATCCATACATATCTATAGTGGATTACCTATGATTTCCCAATTCCGATGTCGGTATTGTCCAGGTTGCCTTGACCTCCAACTCCCCACCAACCCTTCTACACTCGCATTCACGGATGCACTTTCATGCATACCATGCTTTTTGAGCAATCAACGAACTGATCTCGAGAATCATTGTCGCAGAATCCTAGTTCCTTCACTTCAGCATCTCTTCCACCTCTGCTGTAATCTTCCCCTGCTTGACATGTCCTTGCATTGTGGCCATCCCTTACAAAGATAACACAACATCAACTTAGATAAATTAACACAATCCATAACAGTAATCTGCATTTTTTTTTGCTTCAACAATTTCATCGTTAATCTTTACTCGTACTTTCCACATTTCCTGTGCTTTCCCTTCTGTCGACTCCGGTGATCACCTTTTGCCCTAGTATAATTCGGATCTAAGACCCCAATCTTCTTATCGTTTCTTGCCTTATCACTCTCATGGAATTTTGAATACTCTTTCTCAATGCATTCATCAATGCACTGCTGCCTTCTTGCACATGTCTCTCTTTGCACCATCTTCCTTATCTGTCGGAAGCCATCTTCCAAGGCCGATGCATAGAAGCACATTTCCCTGCACTCATGGGTAAGGGTGCTGTACCTGGCTGCTCTCGTCAAGTCTTGTGGCATGACTTCTTCATTCCTTGCACCATACAATTCGTTTCACCTATCTGCCTCGTCCATCTATGCAAAACACACGATTGTGGGATTTCTGCCATTTGCTCGCATATCATTACCCTAAACATGTGTATGCAGGGTAGTCCCTTCGACTCAAATTTCATGCATGAACACCTCATTTCTCCACTAATCCTATTTAGTTCAACAACCCACTCTCTTTCTTTACCGTGGTACTTTATGAACCTATAGCTACAGCCTTCCTCAAACTGTTCCTTTCCTGTTTCTATAAGTAACCCCTGCCTTTTCAAGTGCTTTTTCACCCGATAAAAAACGTTTCTTGTGTATATATTAGCTGCACTACTCTCAATTAGCTTCATCTCCGTTGTCATGACGGGTGTTTTATCCATAGTTTCGTGCACTTCTTTAAACTCTATGTGTCGCAAGCGCGCTACAGCTATCTCGTACGTCCTCACAAAGTCATACAACCTTATTTTCGGGCTAAGGTATCCCTTAAGATATGCATTCATAGTTTCACACCTCTGAGTTGTCCTCATTCCAGCAAAGAATTGTCCCCTTAGATATGCATCCGCCCACATGCTTCGCCTTTTGTACATCTTGCTCACCTATGCATTATTCTCCACACTGTACTCATCCACTAAATTTCTCCATCTATACTCAAACTCCTCGATGGTACATTCGTTTGCATTAAATTCACAAATCTACTGGTGAACTCAATTGAGCGGATGTTTGTTCCACAGTTTTTGTCTATATGCCATGCACACAATCTATGGCACACACCTGGCATATATTTATTTATTGCTTTCCGCATTGCTCTATCCCCATCTGTCATCACAGCTTCTGGCTTCTTTCCATCCATTGCCTCGACAAATGTTTCTAGTACCCACTCATAAGTCTCCACATCCTCCTGCGCCATCAATGCACAACTAAATACTATGTTGCAATAGTGGTTATTCACCCTAGCAAATACAACCAATGGCCTACCATACCCATTTGTCTAGTATGTACTGTCGAATACTAAAACATCCCCAAAACGCATGTAGTCCAATCTTGACCTACCATCTGCCCAAAACAATGTGCTTAATCTCCCTTCGTCGTCTACCATGTACTTGAAGAAAAACATGTTGTCTTTGTCTTGCACACCTGCCATATACCCAAGTGCTTTTTCTACATCACCCAAGTCCAAGACCTTCCGCATGTCCTCGTCCAATTTATTATATAGGTCCTTAGACATGAACCCAACTTTATGGTACCCACTAGCTTGCAGTGCAAAATACTTCATTATCTGCAACACCTTAATTCCGGATTTCTTCATTATCTTTGCTTGTGCAAGATCTTCCTCGTCCACCTTCCCTCGGTGGACCTTATGAACGCATGAAGTCTCAAGTGCTGTGTCGTGATTGTGTGCTGTCACAAATTTGGTTACAACATACTTGCTTTGCCCTTCATCATACTTCACCCTAAAGCATGCTTTGCATCCACATCTAGTCTCCCTTTGTGTTCTCTCATCTGTTCTCCATGTTTTGTATTTTCATCTCTATACCCTTGGTAAGAGTATACCCATTAATCTATACACACAAGTACTGTTTCCAAACGCTGATTGTACCTTCCTCTCGATGTCGAACCCAGCTGCCTTGGCATACCTATTGTAGAATTCTTCTGCATCCTCCAAGCTACCAAAAGTCATATCACGATACGCCTCCCTCCAGAGTTCTACATCTCCATCCACGTCAGATCTCCCCGCTTTGCTTTTTGTTGCACGCTTCTTGCCTCCTTCCTCCGCTTCCAACTCTTCTTTCCTGCCCACGCTTCTTCTCCATGCCATATGCACTCATTATTATATCATACTTCAGATTTACCCTCACCCACCACTTAACCACCAATATCAGCTTTTAATGTATTACAATATACTTCAGCATTTATCTTTACTTCCACTTACTTGCCTTAGCTATCAATATTCTACTTCTACTACACATGTAATGCTTGCATGTTGCTACTCGTAGTTGGTTTCGCTAAATCATTTTTATCTTGTTCGTTATGATTATGTGATGTCTATTTCTCGATCATCACATTCATTTTATAATTTTTTTATTTCATTATTTTTCCTATCTTTTTAATCCTTTCTCATTTCTTTCCCCTTATTTCTCATCTTCATTATTTTTCTACGTCGTCTGTGACTCTTTTAGCACACATCTTACCGATTCTATTTGCCTTTGCCATTTCGTTCCTCACATCCTCTTTTATTTATTTCACCAGTATTTCTTGCACTTCCTCTCATACTTTCTTTTGTTGCTTCGTTTCCTATTAATTCCTTCAACATTTCACTGTCCAACTTTTTTTCGTTCCATCTCACTTGGTATACACTTTTTTTTTCTCTCCTTTGGTCCCACTTTACCAAATACCTCTCTCAAAACAGGTGGTTTTCTTCCAATAATCGGAGCATCAAATTTTGCACCTCCACGCGTCCGCCTTCTAATACATTGCAACTACACAGCTGACATCTTAACGCATGTGCTATAACATTCATTATAGCACTACAGAATTTCCCTAATATTAATATTTATATTTAAGTATGGCACAGTAATTGCAAACAATTTGAATTAATTAATAATTGCAAAATGTACTTACTTACATAAGTACATGTACATGTAATTTGATAAATGCATGTGCATTTAAGTAGTTAAAATGCATGAGTATTTTATTGAAATTATACTTACTTAAAATAGTTATTCTATTTAAATATTGCACATTTAACATATAGATGAAAATTAATAAACGTTTTACATTGAAATTAGTATAATATAATTAGGAGATGATCGTCAGAGAGTTTAGAAAATATTGTAGGGGTTTTCGTGACGCGTGACTATTTAAATACCTAGCCAGCGAAAAGAAATAATTTTTTGAGCTCCCGAGTGGCGGTACTAGAAAAGTAATAATTATAAGTGAAATATGAATCCGAATTCTTAATGAAATGTGTACTGAATATAAAATGTGTGTGCAGGAGTGAAAGCCATCAAAAGTCTGTGACGGTTTGGGGAGGATTCTTCTGCTGGTGTAGTCATTTGTGGTTATGCACATATTATTTTCAGGACATTAAAGGTAAGTACTTATTTTACATTTTGGTTTTGACTTATCATTTTAGTTAAATAGAAAAGTACATAAGTATTTAATGGAACGAAAGTGTATTTGTATTTGTTTTAAATTATGGCAAACGATTTTGATTAATTAATGTATACTTGTGATATGGTGATGATTGCTTAACAACCAGTGTATGCAATTTGGTATATGCACATGTATTTAATTAGTTAAAATGCATACTCATGTTATTGGAATTATACTTACATGATATTATGTGTATTTTCCATTGGTCAATAACATGTGTATTTAAACTTTTCAATTATATTTTAAAATATAGATGAAATGTAAAACACATAGTCCATTGAAATTAACCGCCGTATGACGTTGTAAATTTAAAAACGTAGTATATTGAAAATGTAGTATTTAGTAAAAGTATTAGATTGTATTATATTATTCTTAAGATATGGCCGGTAGCGACTTTAATTAAATTTATGATTTGGCATGGTAATAATTGAATTTGGCTAACGAACGTGAAACAATTAGGAACATTATTCAAATGTCGGCCACCTACTACCTATTAGTTCAGTTATACTGGGGTGGAACCATAGTACATTCTGGAGGATCAATTTCAATACTCAAAAGCACCGTAATCCCAATACTCAAAAGCACTCATTATTTAAATTCTCTAATTGATGTGTATAAATTACAACTTTTATATTTTCTTAATATCATAAACTTTTTCCCTAATATAACTCTTATTTTTTTATACTGTATTTCAACTGATTGGTTCTCAAATTTTATCAAATCAATAATATTTTTCCCTATTAAATTTGATTTAGTACAATGAAATATTTTTTTCCCTCCAATTGCGGATTTATTTTTATATACTATGCCTTGCAACACTAAACCCTAAAACCCTAAACTCTAAAAACCCTTACAACCCTCAACCCTAAAACTCTAACCCTAAACCCCTAAACCCTAACACCGCAACACGCTAAAATCTCAAACACTAAACCCTCAATCCGTAACCCTAAAATGCAAACACCCTACAACCCTAAAACCCTAAAACCTTAACGATATAACTGTAAACTCTAAACCCTAAACCCTGAAATCCTAAATCTGAAAAACCCTAAAAGCATAAATCCTACAACCCTAAATCCTCAATCCGTAACCCTAAACCTTAAACTCTAATACCCCAATCCCTAAAACCTAAAACCCATGTGACATTTTTTTTAACCATTAATTATAACTCCCACTGTAAACCCAATATTCACAAGCACTCGTTCAATTCTCTCATTTATGTATATATTTTACAACTTTTATATTTTCTTAATATCACTAATTTTTTCCCTAATATAACTCTTATTTTTTTTACTGCATTTCAACACATTGGGTTCTCATTTTTTATCAAATCAATAAAATTTTCTCCGCTTAAATTTGATTTATTACTGTGAAATACTTTTTTCCCTTTAATCACTGAATTATTTTTATAAACTATGCCGTGCAACCCTAAACCCTAAACTCTAAAAATCCTAAGCGGTCTCAATTCTAAAACTCTAAAAACACTTAAAACCCTCAACCCTAAACTCCTAAACCCTTAACCCTAAAACTTGCCAAATCATCATGTTTGTTTTTTTAACCATAAACCATAACTTTCACCTTAACCCCAATATTCACAAGCAATCGTTAATTAAGTTGTCTCGTTGATGTATGTATATTCCAACTTTTCTACTTTCATAATTAACAAAACTTTTTTCATATTATAATTACAAAATAAAAGCCTTCTGTTTACTTTTTTTAACCATAAACCATAACTCCCATTGTAACCTCAATATTCACCGTTTAATAATTCTCGAACTTGATGTACATATTTTACATCTTTTATATTTTCAGAATATACAATACAAAAACCCTATTATACCTAAAAAAAATTTATGCGACTTTCAAACACATTGGGTTTTTCAATTATATCATTGCAAAAAAAATTTTGTCATTTCAATTTAAATTTTTACTATTCAATATTCTTTTTCCCTTCTAACAAGGATTTATTTTTAAATACTACTCTTTCAAAACCTAAACCCAAAAACCCAAAAACATTTTCACCAAAAACCCTAAATCACAATCATAATCTCTTTACTACTAAAATTGTTTTTTCCTTTTTTTTTTTGCATTTGACTGGTGCCGTACATGTGATCTGTGGCACCAGATACAAGCAAAATATCTGTGACTGGTGCCGCACATGTAAGTGCGGCACCCAGTCAAATTTTGTATAAATTGCAGCAAAGGCCCTCTGCAAATTGTTGAAGAAAAAAAATAAATTTCAAGTGCTGCACGTCTGACGTGCAGCACCTATGGATGAAGAAAAAAAAATTCAACACCAGATTACGGACTTTTTGCCAATTTACCAATAAATGGAGGAATTTTCCCCGTTATGCGAAAGGGTGACTTTTTCCTGATTTCCTATTTACCTTCTATTTATTTATCTAAAATTACCTCTGCATCTTCATTGTTCTTTTGTACCAAATTAGTTTCAACAAAGATAGACTTTGTTAATCATGTCAAATAATGAAACAAGAACCCTTGGATGACTTTACCATGCATGGCATATGATTAGGGTAGATGGAATGTGAAAAGTTCGTGGTAACGTCTATATTTTTAATGAGTTTGTTTATAGCTAAAAGGTTGGAAATTCTAGGAGAAGAATTTGCAAGAAATAGAGTTGCTAGTGAAGAAGTTCAATCCAATTTTGAATTGGCTCTAAGTCGGGCTGGTCAAATTGGCCTATGAGGTCGAGGATTATTACTTGAAGGAAATGCACTGAAAATGATTGGTAAAATAGTAGTTAAAACATGGAAGTAATTTTTTGTTTAAAATCATCAAGGTTTTCTTTTGATATGGAGCAAAATTATCTGAGGGTAGTGTTGGATTATTAATATGTATATTTGCTTAGACTAGAAAAATAAACCCCAAACTATTTTCTGAGGGAGATTTTTGTAATTTTCTCAAGCTTGAATGGTTTATCCATAGCTGTCTTAGATTTGGGTGGACGACCCACCTTCTTCTTCACCAGCTTATTTAGAAGCTCTATATCTCTAGCATCAATCAAAGCCGGCTCACAAACAATTCATTGAATGAGGATGTCTCGGGGTGGCATCCGAGTGGAGGGAGCGAAGGAAAGGTAGGCAAACAGGAGTTAGCGGCAGGTGCAATAGGAAGGCAGTTCAAGGTTTTCTTTTGATATGAAGAGGGTAGTGTTGGATTATCAATATGTATATTTTGCTTAGACTAGCAAAATAAACACCAAACTATTTTCTGAGGGAGAAAAAACTTGGGTGATGGCATTATCTCTCTCATGAGAGCCGATTCTCTCTAGCTTAGAGAGAGAAAGTCACCTCTTAGTGGGTGGGGGGAACTTTATTCCAAAAATAGTATATCATCATTCAAATTCTATCATTTCCTTAGGCGCCAAAATTTCATCTTCTTTCGGATCAGCATCTAACCTATCGGAGCTTTAGACCATCCGTTTAATAGCCTAGCAACACATTAAGCTAGTTTTTTCGTAAGTGAATCTGCTCGAAGCTATTGTTTCTTCTTATTCTTGGTACTTTAGTTAGTTTGAGTCCTCGAAATGGTAAATCTGGCCGACAAGTTGCGGATATTGGAGACACTGTAGCTGAACCCGATCTGTGGGCTCAGAGAACTGGATTTGAAGCTGTGGACCGGTGGGATCTTAGCCAATGGAGGAAATAGAAGAAGTATTGAAGAGATTTAAATTGTCAGAGGGAGAAAGGCGAGGGGTACGGCTAGAGGAAGAGGAAGTGGAGGATGGAATCAAGGAGTGTAAACTGAGTTTAATCGGCAAGGTTTGGGGTGAAAAACAGGCAAATATAGCAGGAATGCGAAGCTTTGTCCTTAGTATGTGGCCATATGTGAAGAAGCTGAGGGTTACAGAAATAGGAGTCAATAAATTTCAGTTTCTATTTGAAAACGAGAAGGATATTGAGATGGTGTTAAACAAAAGGCCATGGGTATATGATGGTCAACCGTTAATTTTGTTAAAATGGAGGACAGGTCTAGAGGAGGATGAAAAGGCCTTCCGAAATACTCTCATATGGGTACAGATATGGAATATTCCTCCTGATTGGGCAAACGGGCAAGGTATAAGATGGTAGTGTCTTGCTGGAGTCCAGGAGGTAATTGTTCCACCGGGAGGAGGTAAAGAGGGTAAGCATTTAAAAATTCTTGTGGAAATTGATTTATCCTTACCTTTACCTCGTGGAATTATGGTTAATAGAGATGGTATGTTGAGGTGGATTGAGTTTAAATATGAGAAAGTCCCGGATTTCTGTTACTGTTTTGGTTTGATTGGGCATAATGAAAGAATATGCAGTAGGAAGGGTTCTAATATGGATAAAAATAATCAATATGGGAGTTGGATGAGGGCTAGCTTTCCTAGGAGTCCTGGTAAGAACTTTAGGAATGGCAATGAATTCAAATATAATAATAGATCTTCTACAGGGGAGCAGGATAGGGAAGGGTAGAGCAGGATTAATCCAAATTTGATGCTTACTTATACTGAGGAGTTTCACAAAGCTAAAGAAAATCATAATGAATCTGATAGGCCAGGGGGGTGGAGAGAAGGAGTGAGCAGGAGAGGGAAAGGAGTGGAAGTAATCTTAGAGGAAAGGCTGAGATCGGAGGGCTAAGGGAAGAACATGCTAATGAGGAACATTTAAAAACTATGAGGCAAGGTAAAGATTTAATTCTGCAGGAATTCAAGGAGTTGATTCCCCAAGGGAAGCAAAAAGGAGTAGGTAAATCCGAACATAGAAATGCTGAGGGAGGAAGGTTGGAGAATGAAGTGGGTGATCTGGTAGAGGGAGGGGTTATTAAAGGAGGAGGGAATGGAATGATAGGTACAGTTAAGGAAACAAGGGAAACTGGTAAGATAAATAGCAAGCAAGGTAATACTCACAAAACCAGTAAGACTTGGAAAAGGTTAGTTCAGAGTGTTAGTAGGAGGAAACCTTTAACTATCATTACTAATAAAGAGCAGGAGCTAAATGCTGGTAAAAGGAAAGAGGCTATAAGCTGTAGGGGGTTAGAGGCACATAACTTTGAAAATGATGGCATTAAGAGGGCTAAATTTACTGATTCAAAATCTGACTGGATGGAAATTGCTGAAGGGATGGAGTCCCCCCTTAATGGGGCTCCCAATTACCAATGAGTCGTGGTGTGGAAGCCGAGGTGTGGGGTTCTTTGACGGTTCCCCAGCTCAAGGAATTAGTTAAATTCCACTCTCCATCTATGATTTTTCTATCAGAAACTAAAAATAAAAAAAGTTATATGAATAGTGTTAAGCAATGGGTAAATTTTGACAATTTATTTGTTGTTGATCCGGTGGGAATAGCTGGGGGTTTAGCAGTCATTTGGAAGAATGATATTGAAGTTAAAAAGGTTCTGTTTACTAGTTTTACCGATTGAACTTCGATTACTTGATAAGGATGTTAATGTTGATTGGTGGTGTATCTGTGCTTATGGTAGTACTGATGATAAAATGAGGAAGGAACAATGGAAAGTGATTCTTAAGAGGAAACAGATTTGGGCAAGCAATTGGGCTATTATGGGTGATCTGAATGATATCCTTTCCAATGGGGAAAAATAGGGGGCAATTTAAGATCTGAGAACAGTTTTAATGAGTTTAAAAACTTTATAAATGATAATGACTTAGAGGATATTGGGTTTGAAGGAGTGCCTTGGACATGGTGTAACAACTGGGGTGATCTAGGGGACGTCAAAGAAAGGCTTGATAGGACTGGGACAAAAAGGGATGTAATGTTTCCAAAAGGCAAAGTGCCTCCATGTGGAGACTGAAGCTTCAGATCATTGTGCCTTAATTCTGGACACTTGTTCTTCTGGAAGGAGGAGGAAAAAGAACTTTGTGTTTGACAGAAGATGGCTGCAGCAAAAGGAGGTTTCTGAGGTAATTAAGGTGGCTTGGGACAAAAATATACAGGGATCTAGACTTTTTAAGGTCCAGAATAAGATAAAACAAGTTCAGGTGAACTTGCTGAAATGGAGTAAAAAGCTTGTGAACAATTCGAGGACTCTGATTGATCAACTTAAGATGGAAATTAGGAAGGAAAGAGAGAATAGCACAGGAGGGAGCAAAAGCAAGGTGGTAGGCTTGAAGAAGAAATTAGCAGAAGCTTATCAAAGGGAGGAAGTATATTGGAGTCAAAAGACTAGAATTAAATGGCTTAGGGAGGGGGATAAAAATACTGGTTATTTCCATGCTAGTGTAGTAGGCAGAAGGAAGAGAAACAAAATCAGCATACTGCAAAAGACAAGTGGAGATTGGTGCAATAATGAGGAGGAAACATGCCAAGAAATTGTTGATTACTTCCAGCAGTTGTTCACTTCAGATAAACCAGAGGAGTTTGGGGAAGTTTTGGCAGGGATCCCACAGATTATCACAGCTGAGATGAATAGGAATCTGATCAGGCCCATAACAGAACAGGAAATCAGCAAAGCAGTGGCTTCAATGCATCCCAACAAGTCGCCAGGACCTGATGGTATGTCCCCTATTTTCTTCCAAAAATTTTGGCCTATTATTAAATTTGATGTTGTTAATGCAGTTCAGAGTTTCTTTCATTCTAGCTTTCTGCTTAAATCTGTTAATGCTACCTTAATCACTCTTATCCCGAAATCTGATTCCCCTTCCATGATCACTGAATTTCGACCAATTAGCCTATGTAATGTCCTGTATAAAATCATATCAAAAGTGTTGACTAATAGATTCAAAAAAGTCATTGGCCTCAGAAAGAAGCCCCTCAATCGCTTTGTTCCGAAGACAGATTCTAGACAATGTGATAATAGCTCAAGAATGCATTCATTTTTAAAAAAAATAAAAGAAGCAAGAATGATTACATGGCTATCAAACTGGACATGGCTAAGGCATACGATAGGGTAGAATGGGTTTTTCTAGATAGAGTTATGGGTAAAATGGGTTTTTGTAGGCAGTGGATTAACTGGATAATGGAGTGCATAACAACGGTGACTTACACTATAAATTTCAATGGGGAAAGAAAGGGGCACATAAAACCAACTAGGGGATTGAGGCAGGGTGATCCATTGTCACCATACCTCTTCCTAATCTGTGCTGAAGGTTTATCAAGTTTAATCAGAGAGGAGAATAGGAAAGGCAACTTGTCAAGTTTGAAGATAGCTAACGGTGCTCCGAGTGTCTCTCATTTATTTTTTGCAGATGATGCTTTGATTTTCAACAAGGCTACTGAAGAGGAAGCTGGCAGTATAATGAGAGTGCTGGAGGTATATGGTAGAGCTTCTGGTCAAAGGATCAATGCGGGGAAGTCATCTTTATTTTTCAGTAGAAATATGAAGGATGACCAGAAAGCAAAGGTAATGCAGCAGGTGGCAGGGATGAGGCATGTTCAACAGAGCAGGTATTTGGGATTGCCCCTGGTAATAGGTAGATCAAAAAGTCAAATTTTTGACTTCATTAGACAAAAGACAGTGAGAAGAATAAGAGGGTGGAAAGAAAAGATGTTAAGCCAAGCTGGGAAAAAAATTTTACTGAAAGCTGTCATTATGGCTTTCCCTGCATACGTAATGGCTTGTGTTAAATTGCCAAAGGAGCTGTGCAGAAAAATAGGAGCAGAGATGGCAAAATTTTGGTGGGGCCAAAAGGAGGAAGAACAGAAAATTCACTGGATGAGTTGGGGTAAACTGGGTGAAAAGAAAACAAATGGAGGTTTGGGATTCAGAGACTTGATGGTCTTGAACCAGGCTCTTTTAGCTAAGAATCTGTGGAGGGTCATCACCAAGCCTAACTTACTAATGAGTAAGATTTTGAAGGGCAGATATTTCCAAGGAAAATCCATATGGGAGGCTGAAAGCAAGAACTCGGATTCATGGTGCTGGAAGAGCTTACTAGGTGCTAGGGAAGTATTGAAATTGGGGGTAAGGAAAAGGGTAGGAGATGGCAGAGATATAAACATCTGGGAAGACAAATGGTTGTCTGATAAGAAGGATGGGTTAATAGGAACAAGAAGGTTATCAGGTGGGGGTTTGGTCATGGTTAATGAATTAATAAAGGAAGGGAAATGGGACCTGGAAGTAATTAAAGAAAAATTTGAAGAGGAGGATTGGAAGAGTATCTTGCGAATCCCTTTAAGTATTCAGAAGGTGAAAGATAGGTTATACTGGGCAGGATCTAGCTCAGGTGAATATACGGTGAAGTCTGGATATCATTTGTTGATGGAGGAACAGAGAAACAGAAAAAGAAGAGGAGCAGAGGCAAAAGGAAGTAGTAAAGGGAAAAGGAATCCTCAAACATGGAACTTCTTGTGGAAACTGGATATGAAAAACAAACTAAAGCATTTTATTTGGAAATGTCTCCAAGGTATATTGCCAGTGAATTCAGTGATTAGAGGGAGATGTAGTAAAGGAGATCCCATGTGTAAATGCTGCGGTGAAGGTCCAGAAACATTAGAACACATGTTGTTTCACTGCAGCAATGCTAGAGCAATATGGAAAGCTGCGCCTTTGATTTGGGATGGGCTGGACGTTTATAGGAATAATTTCTGGTTATGGTGGGAGGAACTCAGTGATGCAGTGATAAGGGAAGATGGGAGGGAACACATAATATTAACAGTAAATTTACTGTGGCAAGTCTGGAAATCTAGAAATGAGAAACAGTTTAGCAACAAGGAAAGATGTCCTCTGGTGGCAGTAAACAAGGCAGTTCAAGAATGGAGGGAATTCCAAGAAGCACAGAAGGAAAATTTGGGGTTGGGAATTGAAAGGCAAACTGACAAGAAAGAGATATCAAGATGGGAAAAGCCTCTAGAAAATTGGGTTAAAGTGAACACTGATGCAGCACTCGACAATAAGGAAAACAAGGCAGGATGGAGTATGGTGGCAAGAGATTGGAGGGGGAGGATTCTGAAAACCCAAGCTTATCCAATTCCATGCTGCTCCAATGCAAAACAGGAAGAGGCAATGGCTTTACGAGAAGCTATGGTGGTAGCTAGAAAGCAAGGGTGGAGGAAGGTAGTGTTTGAAACAGATTGCAAACAAATAGTGGACAAACTTCACGAAGGAACAGAAGATGCAAGTATAGAAGTAGTGCTGCAGGATATCAGATTTTTAAGTAAATGTTTTGATGAATGTTGTTTTTCTTTCACCAGAAGGGAAAACAACTCTGTAAGCCATTATTTAGCAAAATTTGCTGTTAGTTTGAAACTCATAGCTGAGTGGGAACAAGATTTCCCAGTATGGCTGTCTGCCTTAGCTCAGGCAGACTTACCTGAGCAGTTGCTCAACAATTGTACTTGATATGTTAATGCTTTGTTATCGTTGGAAAAAAAAAAACTATTTTCTGAGGGAGACTTTTGTAATTTTCTCAAGCTTGAATGGTTATCCATAGCTGTCATGAAGCTTAAAGGAAGTTTCTGAAATTATCCCAATTAGTTAATGCAAGCGATCTGGCATCGGGCGTGAAGCAAAGACTCATTTCAAACCACTTAAAGACGAAATAGTGATTCGACCACTATTCCACATCCTAAACTCCAATGGACTGCCCATGCATAAAGGGATTTTTGGTGGGATGGATTTTCTAGTTTCGATGTTGGAGCTGAATGGGACCGATCTTATTTGCACCTATTAATTAATGGAAATTTTTGAGAAATATTTGGGTGCCCATTGAGCCCAAATGTCGCACCAAAAGTTTAATTTATCCAAAAACTCCTCCATCCTTAATGATCATTATGGTAGTTATATTAGATTAGTGGCCCTGTTTATAATTTGAGTCAATCTGAATCTGAAGCAATTGAGAGTTATTACATTTAGTTCTTTGGCAAGGTTCATTCTTTTGTGCGTGAAGCACCAAATTCAACAAAAAAAAAAAAAAAGAATGAATTGATGCATTCTTATTGGGAGGTGCTGCTGCTTCCAGTAATACAAGTAACTGTTGATGGTTGATGATGGTAGTTAATTGCTGCCTGTGTGACTTAACTTGAAAATCAATTTTGTAGAATACTTTTGAAACCATTCCTTTGATATCATAAGTACAAGTCTTTTTATATTTTAATAGAACTTATTTTTTCCCCAGCTAAAATTTAGCAGCATTAGAGATCAAATATTAAAAAATATATATATAGACATAGAAAATAAATAAAAGAAAAATTGGGGAAAAAAAGAATTTAGGAAAATATAAGACCAAAAGAAACTTAATAAATGAAGACCAAATGAAAAGAATTTAGGGAAAAATGAATTCACAGTAAGACCAAAAGAATATGATCAATTAAAGATATTAAAAGTTGTATAAGAAAAAGAATTAAAGGAAAAAATGCAGGATATAGATTTGGGTATTAGGCGGGATCAATCTAAATCCATTCCAAAGTGATCCTACCCAAATTAGTTTTAGAATATATATGGGTAAGGTTGGACCAAATTGGTATTACTTAGTCCCACCTCAAATTCAAATAGATCCTGCCCATCCCACCCAATATGCTATCTCTGAACTTCTACAATTGAATTGGACCATCTAATAGAGAATGCAACAATTACATCGTATCTTCATTAGTGAAATAACTAAATTAGTCCCTCAACAAGCAATTGAAATCTAAAGGAGTAGTTCAAGAGAAATTGCTGTTTATATTTGTGCTTGAAAACTCTCACTTCTTGTGTAGTGGAGATAGATGCTATCAAAATTCACATAAAACAAACATTATGGTGAATATGTTCAAAACTTTTTCCATCGGAAATTTGTGCAGAAAGCATGTTCTAAAGTTACATAGTAAAAGTATCAGATCAATGGGTTACAACGTAATTTCGATAAGAATGTACAGTAATCTCATTAGTTAAACTACTAATTATGACTGATATCGGGAAAAAGTTATCATTTATGTCTATTCTTGATACGTGTCCCAACATAAAAACAACAAAAAATCCATGCCAATGTAACATCTTTATTTTTGTTTTTTTATAACATCTTTAGTAAATATAACAATGATGAAAAACATATCATAGTTTATTAGTTATGTTTTGATTCTTCAAAGCTTGCCATTTTTTAAAATTATTATTAGTCATTTGCTCTTCATTTTACTTCTTTCATCCACGACAAACTTTCTCAAAAAATATAGGTTTTAGTCACCAATGTTTGGTCTATGTATCAAAGTAGTCCCTAAGGTTTTAGTCAGAGCAAATCTAGTCTACCAAAGTTTTTGATGCTAGGTATATTTAGGACAATTAACTGAAAGTCAACATTGTCAAAATTTAATTACCATTAGTTAATAGTTTTGACTTTGTACTTTCAGCTCCTAATGTTTGGAATTTGAATCCCTAGGGTCTCATAAAATTTAAATAGTGGTATTGAGACTTTTAGAGTGAAGTAAGATGGAAATTAGAATAAAATGACATAAAATGGGCAATAGGAATTCCAATTAAACTTCTTTTTTCTTCTTTTCTATTTTTATTGCATATACTTTTGCCATTAAATTTCATATACTTCTTGTCGCGCCCCATTTTTGAGAAAAGGAAAGAAACCCGTTGTTTCGGCTTTTTAGTTGGAAAAAGGTTCTTTAGTTAAAAAATTGATCTTTGATCTTTGAAAAATTAAAATAAAAGAAATGGGTCATGGGACTAAAAAATGCGACGATTTGAATCCAAAACAAAAGTCTAGAAAAGGGTTTTTGGAAAAATTTAGAGTCGCCACTTGGTATAGAGTTTAGGTGTACTAAGTCACCCAAAAATTTTAATTAATGAAAATAAACTAAGAAAACCCTTTTTTAGACGACTCCAAGTCTTTGAAAAACTAGAGAAAAAGGTTTGGGGGTCACGGTTGAAAGAAGGGAAGGCAAAGATTCGATGTTACTCGTCTCTAAAGCACCATTCTAACCTAGCCAAAACTAGTTGCATGATTTAGTTAAAAATTTCCTAATTCTAACTTTAAAATTTATCACATTTGGATGTTATTTATATGAATGCAAAACCTAAACCTAATGTTGGGTCGGACGGGGCAAAATGTCTCCTTGAGATTTGATTAGAATTGACCACATTAATTGTGTCATCCAAATTTGATCCCTCGAGGAGGTCACGAAAATGCAAATGATGAGACTCGAAAAAAAAAGGAAAATTAGGGTTTTTTGAAAGAGGCATTTTTTAATGAATTTCAAAGGGAAATGGAATTTTCTAAAAATGAATTTTTAAGAGAGAGGAAATTTTTAGGATTTTGTAAAAAATGAATTTTAAGGGGAAAGGGAGATTTGATCTTTAACATGAATTTTCAAGGACAAGCGATTTTTCAAGAGGAAGGAGGAATTTCAATTTTAAAGAATGAAGTCGATCAAAATTTTATGTATGTATATATCCTAAAAGGGGAAATGCAACATAATGGGTGTGGGGAAACTAAGTTCGTGACTTCAATTTTCCTTTTCATAGAAGGGATTTAAGAAGCGTGCTAAGGCTTAGAGAGCCATACTCGTTCTTTTCCCTTATTCAAAGGGTAATGCCCTAAAAAAAAGCTAATCTATTTTTAACGAAAAAGAAAACTAAATGACATGTTTCGCATACGAGATGGGAGAAAAATAATGTGTGAAACTTGTATCTAATGCATGAACGGCCTTAAGGGTCTATCATTGGACTAGCCCTCGTCTAAAGATTCTCACTAACATTGGATTAGTGAGAAATCAAAAGGAAGGGCCACAGCTAGCGTTGGACTAGTGTAGTGGCGTCAATACATTTGCATAATCAAATATGTAGATATGATAATAAAGCAAGTAAGCACATGAAACACATAAACACATAACACATAAGTATAATATCTAGATGCAGAAACCCTAGGAAAGCAAATAACCTAAACACATAAGCACATAAAGATTATTACATTTAGGGCCCTAATTACAATCTAAGGGGGGAAAGACGTAAAAGAAAACTAAAATAATTACCTATTCTATTACAACTTGGCCTTCAAGGGCCTCTTAACCACTTGCAAAGCAATTAAATGACTTAAATGAAATTCTAACTAATGAAGCATTTAAAACCCATAAAACACATAGGAACACATAAGAACACAAAATAGAGGAAAGAAGTTACCATCCCTTGATGTGATGCCTCAACTGAATCCTTAAATGAGGGGAATGGTTATCTAAGACTCAATGTCAACAAAAATGGATCAAGGTACCAACTTAAAGGAAAAATCAATCAAAAATTCAAAGAAAAGTATCAAAACAAAGTATACAAGCAACATGGACAAGACTGGAAAACATGAATACTAAAGTAAGTTTCTGAATCAAAAGGGCGGAAAATAGCAACAAAACTGAGGAACAGAGAGGTTACGCGGAGGGTTACGCGCAACCATGGCTGCGTTTCATGCAAAATTCGAGGTTCAGAAGGGAAATGCAGACTGAGCCGCGTATCTACCCGCGTTTCTTCCCATCTTCAAAAAATCCAGGAAGATTGCTTCTAGTTTTTCAACCAAAAACACAAATAAATTCACCAGAGACAGTAGGCTCAATGTCAAGGCATAAATATCGTCATTCAGATCACATCAAGACAAGCTAGACCCAAAAAGGTCGAATCTTAAGCATCAATATCATCAAATAGAAAGAAAGGGGAAAGAGAAGAACTGTCAAGCTAGAGACGCGGAGGGTTACACGGACTTGTCTGCGCAACTACCTCGCGTTTCTTCGCATCTTCAAACATTCAAACGGAAACGCGGAGAGTTTCACGGATCAAGCCGCGTAAGTATCCTGCGTTTCTTCATATCTTCAAAGCGTGAAGAATATTTTTTCAGAAATTTTGCAAAAAATACAACAAAACCAACACAGGAACATCAAACATCCGATTTTAAACGTAAGACAAGTCCATGAGCCTTACCAAGGCTATATAAACATAACATACTCATACAACAACACATAACCATTATCAACTATTATAAAACTCAAAGATCATAGTCAAGACCTTGGTTCCACCAAAATGTCTAATTTTTCAGCAATTTTCGACCAAAACATAGTAGGTATGGTAGAGGAAGGTTACCTAAGTCAGCAGCTTGATGAAAAAATGAAAGGGGAGGACCAAGACTTCAAGAATGATCTTCACCACTCTTCTAAGGAAAGAAAACCTAATTTTTCCTCTTTTCTCTCCTTTTTCTCTCTCTTTGATTCTCAGCCATTTTTTCTCTGATTCTTTTCTCTCTAATTTCCTTCACCTCTTTTTTTAACCAACTCCAGCTTCTCTCTCTTGAAGAAAACCCTATCATGAGTTATTTATAGCCACTAAAACCTAGCATTAAGGGTCTTGATCTTTTCTAGGTGAGGTGGGTTGATTTTGAACATTAGATAAAGTGTTAAGGGATCAAGGGTGAGTTGGGAATTGTCCAAATCGATTACTTGATGATAAAGACACAAAATTACAGCTGGTGATTAGGAAGAAAGTGGCTGGAAAATTCGTGCGTATATTTTTTTCATCTCTGATCTCGTTACGCGGACAGTTACGCGGACAATCCCGCGTAACTGGTCCGCATTTCGGTTTTGAGACTTTTTTTTTTCATAAAAACCTACAAAATAAGAAAATATGTTAAAGTATTCAAAAATAAATAACTAAATACTAATAGATAAAAACATGAGGAAACAATTGAAATAGTCAAATTTTGGTGTCTACACTTCTTCTATTTTGCATAAGTAGTCTCAAATTTGGTACAATATATGTAATTACTATTTTGTATAATTAAATAATTAGTTGACAACAAGTTCTGTCATTTTTCACTCTTAGCAATAATTAAACAATTTAATTATATATCCCCTTATAATAAGAAGAATATACACTATACGTATATTAAATTGATCTTTTTTCTTTTGGTATTCAATAGGTTGTTAATTGAGTTTGAAATGAAGTCAATATTTCATAAATTTATTTGAATTAGTCATACTTATAAAGATACATGAATATTAAAGATAAATTCTTTAAAACATTATTGTTGAAATGTAAGACTTTAATAGGTAGGAAGATGCAAAAAGAAATAAAAAATAAAAATTTTCAAAAGTTCCTAAAAGGTCTTCATAATTGATGCAATAGCGGAAGCGTGTCAGATGACAGGCTTCAAGAACACCCTTCAAAGCTGAAACGCTAGTCCAACAAAACCCAATCATGAATCAAAATTCATGAAGAATGAAAGAAAACACTCAAGAATTGGATAGCTCCAATAAGGATTGGTATTTTATTTGATAAAAGTTTGAATACAAAGGACCTAGAGATATCCCTATTTATAGGCTGAAAAGCATTAGTTTAGGCAGTTACTTGATAAACAAGAACTACTAAATACCTAATTAGAATAGAAAATGAACTAATACTATAACCCTAAGAAAATACATGAAAAATAGAAAATAACTAATAACCAAAACAAGTCTGCCATCAATGTTCGACGAACACGGGCAAGACAACCAGCGCCGATGTTGTTGCTGGTGATGCTCTGTCAGCTTGCCACTCAAAGTCCGGCGCCGGAGATTGGATCGAAGTTTGAGCCAGAGTTTCTCTGGAAGTTACCTTGTGACGACCCCACATTCTCTTAAGATAAACCAAAGGGCTCAGCGGACTACCTGCCCAACTCTCGCCGCAACTCATTACAAACCTCAAATAATTACAAATTTCGATCCTTAATAATTACATCCAAATACTCCAAAATAATAACATAACCAAAAATTACATTTCCATAAGTCATTTGAAATTCCAATTGTACACTTAAACTTAATATGGATCAAGAGATTATAAAATTTATCCAAGCATTAAAACTCAACAATTTCTCAAAATAAAGTAAAACTCCAAGTTACATGGACATAAAACTTACAAACATCTCAATCTTAAAGTTTACTACCAAATTTAAGCTTACAAAATGGAAAAAATCCACTAATACATCGATACTTAAACAAAAGGCAGAACACTTGACTTTTAAACTAAAAGCAAACTCTCCGACCTCTTACACATCCTTGTTAAGGAAAACAAAAGGGAATTGGGTAAGTTAAAACTTAATGAGGTTCCAAAAAAAAAACATGCAGTCACATTAACAAATAGGAAAAACAACTAGTCAAATATCGCATTTAATGTAAAATAAAGCAACACACTCAAATAAAGGTTACAGGTGGCTTCCAAAAGCCAAATCCACAAAATCTTGATCGAAACATGAGTTGTTGACTCTCCGTCAATGTTTGAAGTCAACAACCAAGTCCGTAGACACCACTTACACCACAACCATCCACCAATCACCCCTTTACTGGGTTCGAACACCTCAACTAATCAAATTTGGATAATACTCAAGTATACCATGTTTCAAAGAACCAAATCGAATAACTTATGGTTCACCGATCTTCTTGACCAAGCCCACACTGGCTCGATACAAATGGCACGCCAATAGGGTTTTGGGGTTTCCAAAGCCCCAAATGAATCAAATTAGTTGATGGTATATCACCCGAATGACTTTTCACATTAAAGTACACAAAATCAAATCACAGCTCGAGTAGGTCAAATTCCAACTGAAAGTCAAACAGAAGAGTTCGAGTATGATAAAGTACACCCTCGACTTAACCTCAGTAGCCCAAACATGTATGAAATATAAACCAGTTTAATAGTCACATTTCAAGCAACTCACACAATCACATAGTTCAAGTGAACACATAAGTCATGTAGTTCGAGAAATCACACAAGTTCACGAAACAAGCGAGGGAACACTCACCAAATAAAGCCAAGTAACTCAAACGTTCGTATCTTGATCACCCTCGATACCACCTTCGACTCCTATGTACAACCAATGTATACAATCATCAACTCAAACCAAAGTAAGTAAATACAACTTAGCAAGTGCAAATGAATGCTACTAGTTAATGCATCTAAACTAGAAAATTCTAGGGTGATTCAAGATCACAAAATGATGAAACATTGAAGGTTTAATAGATTCACAAGTCAAGTACGATATTTGGAATGAAATAAGCATACAAAGATTCAAGAAGCATCAAGGTTTGACCAAGAATAAGTTCACGACAAAAACTGAAGTTCGGGTATAACAGTGGGCGCTGCGCAGTCTTGGGAAAATGGGTATAACTTAGTGTAGAAAAATTGAAATTGAGTGCCGTTAGTGGCGTTAGAAACTAGACTCACAGCGCTTTCCAATGATATATTGGTCAGCTCCTAGTTCGCTTCCTATCAATACCAGAAAATCTAGAAATTTGATTGTTTTTCCAATTCTAACGCAGTGCAAAACAGAAAGTTAGTTCAAAAGTTTGCCCAAATCAAGAGGTTTTCACCCTTCAAAATAAATTGATTTCACTCCAATTTGATACAAAAATGTCCTAACAATGTTTCTCAACAAGAATTAGTGAAACTTGAGCAAGAAAGAATGGCAAAAACAAGAGGGAAAATCTCCCCGGCAGATTTGGCCAAGACCTTTCCACAAAGCAGTCCACAACTTTCTTCCAATTTAAAAGTTCAAACCAATTTCTATAAATTTTCTAGCATGGATACGGAAGCTAAACAAGCATCTTTCTCAAAGGAACAATCATCAAAGACAAGTGACTGGTACTAATCCAAAAATCAAACACATAGAGAGCATGTAGTAAAACCTAACCTAAGCCTTACAAGAACAAGAAACTCTCCCATAGATTTCCATCTCCAAGCATCAAAAATACTCTAATACATCCTAAATTCATCTAGCATCAAGAATTCATAAGTTTAACATCATCAAAGAGAAGTCATGGAGTAGTTTTACCTTATGCCAAGCAAGAGAAATCCACCAAAAGAGCTTCACCTCCTCCAATGCAACTTGGTAGCCAAGTGATTGCCTAACCTAGAATTTCTTCTCAAGTAACTTTCTCAACTAAAAGCAAGAAGATTTTTGAGCTAGAGTTTGTGTTTTCTTCCCCTTGAGGTTCAGACAAGAGAGAGGAAATGGGAGGGAGTTTTAGTTCAAATTTTGAAGACAAGAAGTTATATAAGGATGCTTAAGTCAAGGTGCTAGTAGATGATTGACAAGTGGCAAAAATCAAGCCATAACGTAGTCTTGCTAGCAAAGTAATAACTTAACTCCCTCAAGTATGTCTTTGACTCTAAAATCTACCCTAATATTCATACTTAGGAGAAGGTAATACCCCTAGGGATTACTTATAAATCTAAAATAAAGTCACACAAAATTATGTGCAAGAAGGTGGAAATAATGCACTTAAAGAAAATTTTACGCTACCAATGTTCAAAGAAAATGATATCCACTTAAATAAATATAATGACAAATAATTCATGAAAAATTTGGGGTTCTCACATACCTCATACCGCTTCTTCTTCTCCTTCCTTGCAGAATCCTTCGACGCGAATAATAACCATAATGATTCTATTAAAATTAATTAAAAATAACAATCAAGCTATAGAAAATAACCTAACTAAAATCCTAAGTAATTTGTTGAGATAAAAAATGACACATTTTTTAGCCCGGAGGTCCCCATTCTGTATCAGACTCTCTCATTTGAAAATTACTCGCCCTCGAGTTCCATGTAAAAGTTTGGTACAAGAAACATGCTAGGACACAGCCAAAGTCCTCACACGAATGTTGTACAGACGATGCTTGCAATGAAATTGTTGCATCCAATTATGATCATAAGAAACTCCACACGATCCTAAGAAAACTTCTAAGCCAATTTTGTCACAATAAATTGTATAATTCTTTCCCGATCAATAATGATTTCCATATTCTTGGTCGTCACAGAAAATACTCTTCAAGTGGAGACAAGGCCATAAAATTAACTTCGCTAATAGGAGTGATATTTTCTTACCAGCAAGGACGTTTGTATCAACCAAGACTCCAGGCAACAAATTCATTGAAGGCAGATTGGATGATGAATAATTTGCAAACATTTCATCGGCTTCCACATCCTTAACTCTTCAAGTGCCACAAGATCCATGGTTAAAGCAATTGCATCTGATTCAATTTCATTTGATGAGAAAAAGAAATCTTCACCGTCAGGCTTGCAAGTGAAATCATCCTCGTCGATCTCGAATTCTTCATCATTAGGTCCACATATATACTGTCACGCCCTCTACACGTACTAGTCATGAGACATCCGTCGTATCCTCAAATCACACTCAAGAGATATAAAGGTTGTATTGAACCTAAATAACTAATACAAAATCGATAAAAATAAACCCACCCTTTATTGTGCAGTAAAAAGTTCAAAGTGAAAACACCTTACGTACTGATGAGTTCAACTATTTAGTAACTAACATAAATACTGTCCCTTCCAACAAACAAGAAAGAACAACAAAAAAAAGTCTATCTCCTAATTCCTATATATCTAGGAATTAGTAGAAATCATCTTTAGACTCTTCAGCATACACTATCTCGTAGTCCTCAAGATCTGCAAATATGTTAATAAAATGGGATAAGCAATAAACGCCCAGTAGATAGCACTATGCCTCTGTTGGATCATGTAATTTTAACTTTTTCGTTCCAAAACATTTACATACACAATACATGCAGAGCTAAACCAAAGATAAATTTCAACTAAATACATATAATACTAATGAGTGGCAATTATGACTTGACATTCATGAAATACATAATCATACTTGAGGAATCATGACACCATAAAACATTTCACATAAGCTCATAACAAGTACATGCAATGACTAGCTTCTGAATATTCAGTCTAGAGATTAAACTCTTTTTAGGAGAGTAGCCAATAGGTTTCATGACTACTGATTGGCTACATATGACATGACATGAGTCAGTCAATCAGGCTCTATGCCGGCTCCACGACTAAATCAATTGATCGGACTTTATACTGACTCCATGGCTACACACATAATCAGAACTATAGTCCCTACTGTTAATTCCATGACCATATAAAGCTTTTAAAATTCATTTAATAAGTCAAATGCATATTTTTTTATTTCATAAAATATGCCACTCAATCATAACTTATAATGTGTAAAGCATCTTAAATAAAATTACATGATCCATTTATATATAAGAATATAGAATTTGCAATTACAAAATTCACATGAAAATATTTAAAAACACAGAGAGGTAAGCAGCACTTACCTCAATCTGACTACTTGTGAAAACAACCTTAATTCTCGTTCACTGGTGTTGCATCTATACGCATGCATAAGTATCTAATTAGTTGTTTTCCCATACACATAAGACCTCAGAAAAACCCCTATAATTCATGTCTAGACAACCTATAAATAATATACAAAAAATTCCTAAAATAGAAATTTCTATTTTTGGAAAGAATTTCTGAAAATAGAAATTTCAATCTGTTATCAACTAATTAGTTATTTATTTATTTACTATCTTTATTATCATTAGTTAATTAATTTAATCAATTAATCATTTAATTACTATTAATTAATTATTTATTTAAATAATTATATTATTAATTAATTCATCATTCACTAATTATTATTAATTAATTAATGTATTAACTAATTATTGTCTTCATTAATTAGTTAATTGATTATCATTCAATAATTAATTAATCATTTAGCAATTTACTATAATTCTTATTAATTATTTATTTAATTAACTATATCAGTGATTAACTATCGAGTAGTTGGTTTATTACTTATCTAGTTATTATCATTATTAATTAATCACTAATTAATTAATTAATATTTTAAATTTACTATCTATTATTACTACTACTATTATTATTTATTTATTTTATTATCATTTTAATAATTAATTTATTAATTAATTATTAACTTAATTAATTGCTAACATTATAATTATTGCTATTGTCTTTCCTTGGACTTAATCATTAAACATAAGTCCTAATAATATAATTTGTTATCCATAATTATATTAGGTTGGGCCTTATTACTAATAATATCAATCTACATTAGATTATCTAAATTCAATTATGAGTTCATTAGTTTGGTACCACAATAGGCCGCATCTATTATTAACTCATCGATTAGTGGCCTTGTGAAATTAAGATTGGACTTATACATATTCGGCCTGCATGACATCTTATTCTTGGCCTACATTATTTAATTGTTAGCCCAGTTTTAATTCATAAGCCCAAGTCCAGCTCCTAAAGAAATGGATCAAGTTTACATATTTCTTTAACCTACCCGATTTAGATTTGGTTTGACCCGTTTCTTTAACCCAAAACTTAAACGGGCTTTCTTCTTCTTTCCAAAATTTCCAACAATATATATATATTTTTTATAAACCCTAAACCGAAACCTTAATAATCATCATCATTATCAACCCACCAACTTCACTATCGTCATCCTCTTCTTTGCTATCGATGGTTCTGTCGCTAGCAACAACAATAACAGCAGCCGCCGTTATCTTTTGTGGCCGCAGCTGCAGCTGCAATTGCCCCCTTTGGCTAGCTTTTGTTTGTGGGTGACGTCGCCCAACAAGATAGAAAGAGGGTCCAATGACCCTCCTTCGTTCCCTTCGAAAAAAGCTTCAGCTGTGGTTCTCCCCACCTCTTTTCTTTTTTTTAATTCTCCCTAATAGAAATTCATCTTTCAACATTCTACCCTCATAGTTCAATAGTTTCTGCGATTATGTCATACGTACAACATAAAGGTCCACCATGCAACTTCAAGAAACCTAAGCCTATATATATATATATATATCCAGATACGAATTTTGCTTCTAAAGATTAAATACTAGCTACATAGATATATAATGATAAAAGCTAGTGAATTCTATAATTTAACAAAACTTAATAACGTAAGAGTTTTGTGTGAACTCGAACTTACTTAGTTGGGTGATTGAAGCTGATATTCATAGTGTCCAAGTCTTCTTTTCTAAGGGTTTCAATTAGTTTTGTGTTCTGATAGGAGAAAGAAAGTGGAAAGAATGAAGTGTTTTGCTAATTAACATTGAAGTATAACCACCTGCAAATCCTTCCCCCACAATCTAATCTTATCAAGAAGTCAATGTAGTTGGGAGATTTTGTCTCCCCATTACCTTATCCAAAAAGATCAGATATATAACTAACCTAGTTTGACTTTTGTTCTTTTACTTTAACTAATTAGGGTTGTAACTCATAATTATCTAATGTAAAATTTTTCCCAAGTATTACATATACTCCTACTTTTCTTCTTCTTCCAAAACGGCTTACTAGATTACTGGCTCAAATTTTTCTACAACCACTAGAGTTGTAGTTTTACGGATCGTAATATTGCTGTTGAGTGATCCCATATCACCAATTCTCATAAATTTGATAACTACGAGTTTTAGAGGTAGAAACTATGCAATCATAGGGATTGTCAGGAGCGAATCTCCTACTTGCACACCTTTGACGTATAGATCTCTAAAAATCATCTCACATACCTGGTCTACTATCCAGATCTTGAATCCAACATCTCAAATGATCTAGGGTAGTATCAAGACTAGCATAGTGATGATGATATTTGTCAGGGAGTGCATCAACATCAATGTTCGTCACAGGAGAAGCCCATTTTGATATCTCTTGATGCAGTAGTGGAAGTGTGTATGATGAAGGGGTTTCACGAGCACCCTTGAAAGGGGAAATGTTATTCCAACAAGACCCAATCATGAAGCAAAATTCATGAAGCACGAGAGAAAAATCTCAAGATTTGGACAACTCCAATAAGGATTGGTATTTTATTTGATAAAAAAAAACTGATTACAAAAGATCTAGAGATATTCCTATTTATAGGCTACAAAGCACTAGTTTAGACAGTTATTTGATAAACAAGAACTGCTAAATACCTAATTATAATAGAAAATGAACTACTACTAAAACCCTAAGAGAATACAACAAAAAATAGTAAATAACTAACAAACGAAACAAATCCGCTGTTAACATTCGATGAAGACCGACTAGACAACCAGCGCAGGTGTTGTCACCAGTGATGCCCTGTCAGCTTGTTTCTTGAAGTCTGGTGCCAGAAATCAAACCGAAGTTTACGCTGGAGTTTCTCTGGAAGTCACCTTGCATGGCTTCTTATTCTCCTTCCTTGCAAAACACTTTAACGCGAATAACAGCCATAATAATTCTACTAAAATTAATTAAAAATAACAATCAATCTATAGAAAATAACCTAATTAAAATCCTAAATAATTTATTGAGACATGAAATGACAGATTCCTGAATCCAGAGGGTTCCTATTCTATATCAAACTCCCTCATTTGAAAAGAACTCATGCTCGAGTTCCATGAAGATGTTTGATACAAGACACATGCGAAGACACAGCTGAAATCTTCCCATGAATCTTGTACGGACAATGCTTGCAATGAAATTGTTGCATCCAATTATGAACATAAAAAACTCCATGCAATCCTAAGAAAACTTCAAAGCCAATAATTGTACTATCTTCCTCTGTCACAACAAATTGTATCATTCATTCCCGATCAACAATGATTTCCATGTTCTTGGTCATCACAGGAAAATACTCTTACCAGGAGTGATATTTTCTTGGCATATGAGGACACTTGCATCAACCGGGAATCTAGGCAACGAATTCAATGAAGGTGGATTGGCTGGTTGAATAATTTGCAAATACTTCATTGGCCTCCAATCCCTGAACTCCTCAAAATGCAACAAGATCCATGGTTAAAGCAAATGCATTTGATTCAATTTCGGTTGATGATGTAGAGAAATCTTCACTGTCAAGACAGCTAATGAAATCATTCTCGTCGATTTTGGATTCTTCACCATCAGGTCCACATATATATATTCCTGCTCATCTTTCTCTTCCAACACGGATTGCTGGATTACTGGCTCAAATTTTTCTACAACCACTGGAGTTGTAGTTTCATGGAGCCAATTCTCATAGATCTGATAATTATTTGTTTCAGGAGAGAAAACCATGTGATCATAGGAGTTGTAAGGAGCGAATCTCCAGCTTGTGCACCTTTGACGTATAGATCTCTAAAGATCATCCCACACCTTTGGTCTACGATCCAAATCTTGAATACCATGTTTGAAACGATCTAGGTAACATTAAGGGGATCTAGGGTAGCATCAAGACAAGCGTAACGAATGCATCAGTATTCGTCACAGGAGAAACCTACTCTCATACCACTTGATGTGGTAGCGAAAGCGTGTACGAAGGGATTTCACAAATACTCTTTAAAGGGGAAACGTTGCTCCAATGAGATCCAATCATGAATGAAATTCATGAAGAATGAGAGAAAACTCTCAAGAATTGGACAACTCCAATAAGGATTGGTATTTCATTTGATAAAAGACTGAATACAGAAGACCTAGAGATATTCCTATATATAGGCCAAAAAGCAATAGTTTTGGTAGTTACTTGATAAACAAGAATTGCTAAATACCTAATTAGAATAGAAAATGAACTAATATTAAAATCCTAAGAAAATACTGTTGGAATGTATGCCCTAAAACAATCATTTTGTTTAAATACATTCCTAATTAAGTTTTGTATTTTATGAATTTTCATTTTATCTGTTAAATATTTGATATAACTGATAATGTCCTTAGAATATTTATTAATGTGATTGTAGTCACAAGAGTTGATGACTATGAGATATCAATCACATTTATAACAAATATTCTTAAAATTCCCTAGTCATAGTATTAATGAGACAGGACATCATTAATACGGACAGACTAGTACACAGTTAGCCCCTACTTAGTGTAAGTAGTGGTTGTTCTCATCAACCATGGTATAATGATACCTAGGCTAATGTGTAGATGAATTGTAAGGTACAAATTCATTGGAGTGATCCACACAGAAATCCCATTAGGATATCTATCGAGTGCCAACGGTTGAATCTCTTATGGAAAATTATGTAAGTGATCCTAGACTTGAGATCACCATAGTATCTTGAGTGTGAATCACTGCCTTTTGATTCTATTACTTGTTGCTCACCAAGAGTGACTTAAAGAATAGAAATTGGGGGTAGTGTGAAGTATGGAAAGATAGTGAGTGATCAAGAGAGGATTCACCACTCCGATAGTAGGAGTTGATATCCAGGATGGCCACTAGTGGGAGATTAACCTTAATAGTCGACTACCTTAGGTTAGTGAAGAATGTCTTCAAGTTAACCTAATCTAGGGTTAATTCCGGGAACTAGCAAATTAATTAGTCATTAGGGAATTGGCACTTATTCCTCATTCCCTGACTAATTGGATATCTATGGTGAAAGGATAATAATTACATAGTAATTTTTCATGGAAAGGTTTGGTCAAAATTCCCTTGACTAATTCCAAATACCTGGGTGGTTGTGATGTATTGCTAGACACCGCTCACAATCTATAATTATGAATGAATTAATTATTGTAATTAATGATAAAATAAAGTTGTTTATATTATCTAATTCTTCTTGAGAATTATAATTCATAATTATTGCCAGTGTATTTGGAACCTATTGGATCACACGCTTAGAGATTGAATTCTGGATTAAAATTATGTGTCCAAATGGAGATTTGGAAATAAAATCTTATGGGGTCTAATTATAAGGAATAAAGGATTCCGAAGTTATTTGAGCAAATAGGATAAAATAGTTATCCTATATTTGTTTTGATTTGGATCAAATAAGACCCTATCTTTTCTCTACCTCTCTCCTATACATGGACAGACTATATGATACATCTGTACCATAACAACACAACTACGGTTGACAGAATAGAGAGAGGCTAGGGTTTTTGAGAAAAACCTACGTAGAGAGAAATTCCAAGAAAGAGAGAATAGGCTAGCACCTTTTCTACACTTTCATACACACACATCTAGGATCGTAGAGACGATTGAAGAGAAGATCAAGACTTCTCTCTCGCGTGGATTGCAATAGAGGCAGGATGTTTGGACTGCTGAAAGGGGCTGATCATTCTCTACAAAACAACAAGAAGCCATTTCTAGGATTAAGGTAATCCTACAACTCCTATTCTCTACGAGTCATACGTAGCCTAAAGTGATTCCTGGTGGGTTGTTGGGGCTAAAATATTTGTTTTCCGCTGCGTCTGCTGCCCCAAAACCTAACAGTGGTATCAGAGCCATCCCTAGTTCTTTACGTATGATTTCATATGTTCTGTTGATTATTGTTCATGGACTATATGATTGATATCTATACACGTGCTGAATTTTGTTGAAAAGGTTGTAACTTTAATTTAATTAAAGTGTTTCTGAGAATTGTAAAATTTTTCACAAGACACAAGATTTATGTTTTGGAAAGAGTTCTGCAGTACCCAATCGTTGGAGGCTGAAACTGGGAATCGCGACTCGGATACGCGATGTGGATCCGCGAGGTACACCTCGCGGATCTGGTTCGCAGATCCTGATCCGCGAACATTACTTCGCGGATCAATTCGCGTATCTGGTTCGTGGATCAGAAACATGCTAGATCCGCGATGCCAGGTTGCATGGAGTTCCGGTTGCGGATCCGTTGCGAGCTCTCAGAACCCTCCAAGCACTCATAGATCCGCTGCTTGTTCGGATGTCGTGATTCTTTGAGAAACTGTTTTTTGTGAAATAAAATTTTTAAAAAAACTGAGTTTTCAATTTCTAAAATTTTCTGATTCTGATCCAAATTTTAATTGTTAAAATTTGTTATGAAATTGTGTTATTTCATGTTTTATTAGGTCAGGAATTGATTTGAATTTTAATATGATTAATTCAAATAATGTTCCAATTTATTTTCTAAATTAGTTAGAATTAAAAGTGACCTAATAAAAAAATAATTTTACCAAAATTTTCTGCACATGTATGATCTCAAAACTTGTTTGGGATCTTGAGATATAAAATCCAAATAATCCATGAATAGTTGTTGACTGTTATTACATGCTTTCTTTTAATTTAAAGTTGTTTAAATTTATATGAATGCATGGTGGATGGTTGTCAATATAAGCCCAATGTGATTGTGGATGAATGGTTGGTTTTCTTATAAATAGGGATTGCGTGTCCTACCTTTCTTGTTTTTCTAATTGTAATTTCTTTCCTCATCTAATTCCCTCCCGAATGTAACTTGGAGTTTCTTATATTCTATTTGTAATGTACAATAGACAGGAATAGATGATAGGAAATTGTAATTAGTATAGAAATTGTAAATTAGAAGATGAAGAAAGGAGCTGTGTAGGAGCCGTGCCATCAGAATGAGTAAATTTGATTTAACCTTAAACAACCATTAATTTCCCTAATGGTCGGAAAAATTAATTGAGGAATATCCACAACCATCCATGTTTTATTTTATGCTATATTTATTTTTGAAATATTTATATGCATGATTGTTGATGAGATCGTCAAATGATTTTTCCAAAACTTCAAACCAAATTAAAATGTTTTGAAAAAGGCAAACAAATCCCTCAAATTCAATATTAGATTAAGACAGCCTTCCATCATTATAGTATAAAACAAAATGTGGTCATTAAGTGCTAGTTTGTTGGGATTTACCCAAAACTGCCTTACTTACTACATGTTTTTTACTGTAAGAAGTGTTCTTAAGAATGATGGGTTTGATTTAACTAAAATTATGGTTTGTTGGGATTCACTCAAGGTCATGAATTTTAGAGGCAAGGATTAGGTTAATACATAAGATGTAATATCAAGAGTTGATACCTAACGGATCTAGAAATTACAAATGGGTTGTAATTGATAAAGTACCTATCTGTTAAGATTATTTTGATTTGTTGGGATTCACTCAAAGTCAAAATAGTTAAGATGGGGTTCTAGCCACTATGGGTTTTTAGAAAATTCTGAATCAATTTAAAGAGGGTAATTGATTTGAAAAAAAAATAGTGGAAATAAAATCATAATTTTGGAAGTTTTTATGATTTTATTAAACAAAACTTTTTCTGACAAACTCTATCTTTATTTTGTTGTAGAATGAGTAATAATTTGAGTCTACGTACAATTCTCACTGATTGTAAACTGAACGACACAAATTTTCTCGACTGGCATCGCAATGTCCTACTCGTTCTCACTCATGAAAAAATAGAATATGTACTTGATGGGCCTATGTCTGATGAACCTGAACCAACTGCACCTGCTACTGTTAAGAATGCTTACAAGAAGTATAAGGATGATAATAGAGTGGCTTCATGTATCATGATAGCTTCTATGACTCCTCAACTCCAACAGCAGCATATGAACATGGGGGCATATGAAATTGTACAACTCCTGAGAGAGTTGTTTGAACAACAATCTAGGACGGTGAGATATGATACTTCCAAGGAATTATTCAGGTGCAAGATGGCGGAGGAGCACCGTTTGCTACGCCTTAAAGATAATTGGGCTAGTGAGAAATTGGCTGAATTAGTCTTTAAGATGGACCAAGAGCTAAATGTTGATTTAGTTCTTCAATCTCTGCCAAATTCTTTCTCTCGTTTGTTATGAACTATCGATGAACAATCTGCACATTACCTCAATTATTGAATGTCTGCGAGAAAGAAATTAAAAAAGTGAAGGGTCCTCTTGGAGTGCTTGTTGTTGATTCCTCCAATAAAAGGAAGGCAAGGAAAAGGGTCTAAGAAGCCCAAGAACAAGCCCACCAAGAAGCCCAAGAAGGCTAAGAGACCAGGTCCAATGCAACCGCTTCCATTGTGGACAAGCTGGACATTGGAAAAGGAGGCGCAAGGGCTATCTGGAAAGCTTAAAACAAAAGAAGCTTGGGAAGCTTCAACACCGTACATATATGATTGAGATTAGTGTTTCTACTTCCAAATCGGCTCTTGGGTATTAGATACGGGTGTGGCTCTCACATTTGCACATCTATGGTCTAAGGGCAGTAGAAAGTTGGGAAAAGGAGAAATAACCCTACGTGTGGGCAATGGAGCAAAAGTTGCTGCTTTAGCTGTAGGGACTTACTACATTAGTTTACCCAGTGGATTGATTTTAGAATTATCAAACTGTTATTATGTTCCAGCACTTACTACAAACATCATTTCTATTTCCCGTTTGGATGTAAATGGGTTTAAGATAACCTAAGAGAATAAATGTTGTTCTTTTTCAAAGAATGGTGTGTTTTATGGTTCTGGAAAATGGAATAACGGTTTATATATTTTAGATCTTGACAACCAAATTCTCAACATACAAGAAAAGAGAATGAAGTTAAATAAACTAAATAAAACCTACCTCTGGCACTGTAGGTTTGGTCATATAAATGAGAAACGCATTTCCAAATTACACAAATGTGGGTACTTGGACTCATTTGATTATGAATCATATGACGTATGCGAAGCTTGTTTACTTGGAAAAATAACCAAAACGCCCTTTACTGGTAAAGGGGAACGGGTCAGTGATTTACTTGGGCTAGTACATACTAATGTATGTGGCCCAATGACAATCACAGCTAGAGGTGGATTTTCATACTTCATTATCTTTACTGATGACCATTCAAGATATGGTTATGTGTGTTTAATAAAATACAAGTCTGAATCTTTTGAAAAGTTCAAAGAATTCAGAAATGAAGTAGAGAAACAAATTGGTAAAAGTATTAAGACACTACGATCTGATCGTGGTGGAGAATACTTAAGCGATGAGTTTCGATTTTATCTAAAGGACAATGGAATAGTTCCACAATGGACTCCTCCAGGGACACCACAACTAAATGGTGTATCTGAAAGGAGAAACTGCACCTTATTAGATATGGTACGATCCATGATAAGCCATTCGAGTGCCCCAAAATCGTTATGGGGATATGTTTTGGACGCAACTTCTCATATTCTTAATAGAGTACCCAGTAAGGTTGTTGATTCCACACCATATGAGATATAGAAAGGAAAGAAACCAAAACTGTCTTACATAAAGGTTTGGGGTTGCCCAACCTATGTGAAGAAGGCAGAATCAGATAAGCTTGAAACTAGATCTGACAAGTGTTTGTTTGTAGGGTATCCAAGAGAGCCTATAGGATACTATTTCTACAACCCAACTGAGCACAAAGTGTTTGTCTCAAAATATGCTATCTTTCTAGAAAAAGAGTTTATTGTAGAAAGGGGCAGTGGGAGTAGAATAGAACTTGAAGAAGTTCAAAATACTAACATGGAACTTAAAGAAGTTCAAAATGATCAAACGAACATTGAACAACCTGTTGAACAAAGGGTTCAGCCACATAATGATGAGGCACAAACGGAAGTTGTGAACATTCAAGAACCCCGTAGGTCAGTAAGAGTACGCTCAGCTCCCAAGAGATATGAGTTCCTTGTGAGCCAAGGTAATGATGTACTAGTCATTCAAGATGACGAACCTACTACCTATCAAGAGGTCTTGAATAGTCCAAACTCCTTCAAATAGTTAGAGTCCATGAATTCTGAAATAAATTCCATGTATGACCACAAGGTATGGACCTTGGTTGATCCACCTGAAGGGGTAAAACCCGTAGGGTGCAAATGGGTCTTCAAGAAAAAGACAGACATGGATGGTAATGTGATTACCTATAAAGCTAGACTGATAGCCAAAGGCTACAAGCAGAAAGAGGGAATCGATTACGATGAAACTTTTTCACCAGTAGCTATGCTTAAATCCATTCGGATATTACTTGCAATAGCAGCATACCAGGACTACGAGATTTGGCAGATGGATGTAAAGACTGCATTCCTTAATGGGAATTTGCAAGAGGATGTGTACATGACACAACCTGAAGGCTTTACATCACCAAATCCCAATCAGATATACAAGTTATAGAGGTCCATTTATGGACTTAAGCAAGCATCCAGGAGTTGGAACATTCGATTTGATGAGACAATTAAAGAGTTTGGTTTTCTTAAAAATCCAGATGAACCTTGTGTATACAAGAAGGTTAGTGGGAGTTCAATCATTTTTCTTATATTATATGTGGATGACATATTAATATTGGGAAACGATATCCCAATGTTACAATCAGTGAAGGGTTGGTTGTCCAAAAACTTTTCCATGAAAGATTTAGGAGAGGCAACCTATATATTGGGTATTAATATCTATAGAGATAGGTCTAAAAGGCTGCTTGATTTTTCATAATCTACATACATAGATAAAGTTCTAAAGAGGTTTAGTATGGATCAGTCTAAGAAGGGTTTTCTACCTATGACTCATGGGATAAGCCTTTCTAAGAGCATGTGTCCTAAGACATAAGTTGAGATTGATAAGGTGCATAATGTTCCATATGTTTCGGCAATTGGATCAATTATGTATGCTATGTTATGTACAAGACCAGATGTCTCCCATGCTCTAAGTGTCACGAGCAGGTTCCAAGCTAATCCAGGTGAAGGTCACTGGATAGCTGTTAAGAACATTCTTAAGTACTTGAGAAGGACTAAAGATTTGTTCTTAGTATATGGAAATGGTGAGTTGGAGGTTAAGGGCTACACAGATGCAAGCTATCAGCCTGATAAGGACGAGTGTAAGTCACAGTCAGGCTTCATCTTTACTCTCAATGGAGGTGCTGGCTGCTGGAAGAGTTCCAAACAAGACACCACAACGGATTCTACAACAGAGGCTGAGTACATTGCAGCCGCGGAGGCAGCCAAGGAAGTTGTTTGGATCAAGAAGTTCGTGTCTGAACTTGGTGTGGTTCCTAGCATAGTTAATCCAGTAACTCTGTACTGTGATAACAATGGGGTCATTGCCCAAGCAAAGGAACCTAAGTCTCATCAATGGTCCAAACATGTACTTAGAATATTTCACTTAATTAGGGAAATCATTGCCAGAAATGATGTAAAGATAGAGAGAGACCCCACTGAGGATAATATAGCTGATCCTCTTACTAAGGTACTATCTCAAAAGAAACATGATAGTCATGCACTTTCATTTGGACTAAAGGTTATGAATGAATTGTTTTAGTGCAAGTGGGAGGTTGTTGGAATGTATGCCCTAAAACAATCATTTTGTTTAAATACATTCCTAATTAAGTTTTGTATTTTATGAATTTCCATTTCATCTGTTAAATATTTGATATAACTGACAATGTCCTTAGAATATTTATTAATGTGATTGTAGTCACAAGAGTTGATGACTATGAGATATCAATTACATTTATAACAAATATTCTTAAAATTCCCTAGTCATAGTATTAATGAGACAGGACATCATTAATACGGACAGACTAGTACACAGTTAGCCCCTACTTAATGTAAGTAGTTGTTGTTCTCATCAACCATGGTATAGTGATACCTAGGCTAATGTGTAGATGAATTGTAAGGTACAAATTCATTGGAGTGATCCACACAGAAATCCCATTAGGATATCTATCGAGTGCCAATGGTTGAATCTCTTATGGAAAATTATATAAGTGATCCTAGACTTGAGATCACCATAGTATCTTGAGTGTGAATCACTGCCTTTTGATTCTATTACTTGTTGCTCACCAAGAGTGACTTAAAGAATAGAAATTGGGGGTAATGTGAAGCATGGAAAGATAGTGAGTGATCAAGAGAGGATTCACCACTCCGATAGTAGGAGTTGATATCCAGGATGGCCACTAGTGGGAGATTAACCTTAATAGTCAACTACCTTAGGTTAATTGAAGAATGTCTTCAAGTTAACCTAATCTAGAGTTAATTCCGGGAACTAGCAAATTAATTAGTCATTAGGGAATTAGCACTTATTCCTCATTCCCTGACTAATTGGATATCTATGGTGAAAGGATAATAATTACATAGTAATTTTTCATGGAAAGGTTTGGTCAAAATGCCCTTGACTAATTCCAAATACCTGGGTGGTTGTGATGTGTTGCTAGACACCGCTCACAATCTATAATTATGAATGAATTAATTATTGTAATTAATGATAAAATAGAGTTATTTTTATTTTATCTAATTCTTCTTGAGAATTATAATTCATAATTATTGCCATTGTATTTGGAACCTATTGGATCACACACTTAGAGATTGAATTCTGGATTAAAATTATGTGTCCAAATGGAGATTTGAAAATAAAACCTTATGGGGTCTAATTATAAGGAATAAAGGATTCCGGGGCTATTTGAGCAAATAGGATAAAATAGTTATCCTATATTTGTTTTGATTTGGATCAAACAAGACCCTATCTTTTCTCTACCTCTATCCTATAAATAGACAGACTATATGATACGTCTGTACCATAACAACACAACTACGGTTGGCAGAATAGAGAGAGGCTAGGGTTTTTGATAAAAATCTACGTAGAGAGAAATTCCAAGAAAGAGAGAATAGGCTAGCACCTTTTCTACACTTTCGTACACACACATCTAAGATCGTAGAGACGATTCAAGAGAAGATCCAGACTTCTCTCTCTACGAGCCTAGAGTAAGGTAATCCTATACAACTCCTCTTCTCTACGAGTCATACGTAGCCTAGAGTGATTCCTGGTGGGTTGTTGGGGTTAAAATTTTTGTTTTTCGCTGCGTCTGTTGCCCCAAAACCTAACAAATACAATGAAAAATAGAAAATATCTGACAAATAAAACAAGTCCCCCGTCAATGTCCGATAAAGATTGACGAGACAACCAGTGCTGGTGTTGTCACAGGTGATGCTCTGTTAGCTTGCCACTCGAAGTCCAATGCTAGAGATTAGATCGGAGTTTGCGCCGGAGTTTCTCTGGATGTCACCTCGCACAACTCTCCTTCCTTGCAGAATCCTTTGACGCAGGTAATAACCATAATAATTCTACTAAATTAATTAAAAATAACAATGAAACTATCAAAAATAACCTTATTAAAATCCTAAATACTTTGTTGAGATATGGAATGACAGATTCCCGAACCAAGGGGTTCGCATTCCGTATCAATAATGGTACTTAACTTCACTACATTTTATAATCATAAACCTTAACTATAACAATTTGAGGCTTATGTCCACATGTCATGCAAGAATTTGTGTAGTAGTAATGATAATAATCAATAAACTTTTACAATAAAGCTAGTATTCTCCTTTTATTTGAATAAATTTATTTTATACATTATTCTTATGTTGTCATCCAATTGTAGGGATTGAGGAATACATGTTTTAATTCAACTACATTTTATTTCATCTTAAAATCTCTAATTATGACTACAAGAAACCTAAGGAACCATGTAGACTGAAACTTTAAACATTAGGGACTGAAAATACAAAGTCTAAACTCTTGACAAACAACAAATTGATTTTGACTACTAGTTATTATTATTATTTTTAGCTGTTCTGAATTTGCCTGAGATCGAAAAATTTTGGACTAGATTTATTGACCAAAACTTTAAGGACTAGGTTAGCACATAAGCCAAATATTGGGAATCCAATACCGCAATTCTTTCTAAACTCTTCATAGTTGTCTTATCACTGAAATAGCTATGAAATTAGCTTTTACGTTGGAAGAAAACAAAATACCTAGAGCCGTTCTTTGAAATTTCTTGCTTAACCTCGTTTGATTTAATTTCGAAAAGCTATTCAAAAAGGAAAAAGAAAAAAAGAAGAAACTTCTTTCCTTTTCGTTTGGAATGAACTACTAAGAGCTACTGTTAAAGTTATTTTAAACCATATTCAACTTTTTTTTTTAACCATGTTCAACTTGATTGCATTAGGAATTTATTCCAACAAAATTTTATTGTCTCCTTAAGAAATTTTATTCGTTCCTTTCTTGTTTAACAATATTCAACTCAATTAATTCCTCAATGTCATTCTGTTTTAATCTTTTCTTTTTTATTTTCATTTAAAGATTAACATCTAATGGTATGCCTTAAAACATTTCAAGTTATATTCAATTCTATTAACTAAGGAAATTTGTTCTCATCAAACTCTTTTTCTAAATTCAATCCTCAACTTTCACCATTACAAAATTAGTCAAACAAAAGTCCCCAAAACTAAAAGATTAACAATAAAGCTAAAAAAAAAGGATTAACATTAAATATAGAATAGATATTTAACTTGCACACTTAATATAGTATAGATATAAATCTAGCACTGATTCACCAGGAAATGCATCCGGTTTAGGCTATAATTGTGCCTCAAGATGAATGAAGTTGCAAACACTGTCAAATTAACTCCTCCTAATTAACCCATGCACTTTAAAATTCAAGAAATGCTTGTGGCATGACACTGAATATTGTTGTGGATGATTTAGAATGCACTCATTCCATTCTCATCACTTATTTAATTTCTTCCGAACAAAATTCAAGGCATAAGCAAGGAATCGGTCGATAGAAACCAAGAGATTAATCAGGACTCAGGATGCACCAAGAACATGATCAGGATAAAGGACTACTTCGTCCAATAATTTTGAATCCTGTGCCTTTGGCACTTCCATTGTTTCTCTTTTTCTTTGCCGAACTCTAGAGCTACTTCGGATCCTACTTACTCTCACCTACTTTAATATGAGGTTTGTCCAATCTACTTACCTATTCATCAATTAACTCGTACTATATGTTATTTTTTGGAGCAGCTGACAATTTCATCAACTACTACCGAAGTATATATCGACTAAATTTGCATGACATTTTATTGATTGGTTCTAGATTCCTATCCTCTAGAATCTGTTAATTTCTCAAGACTGGCATTTTCTAAGAACAAGTCATGCGGGCATCTACATCCTTGACTTCCTAATTCCTATCTTCTTGCCAAATGGCATGTGACATCTCATATAAGTGGAGAACCACATGCAAATCCAAAGCTATGTATCTTTTGCCGCTTAGACACATCTATAAATAGTAAAGTTTCGAAAATTTCCTCCAAGAGCTAGCTAACTAGCAAATTATCTGGCCATGACATCATCCACCTCCACCGCTTCTGATTCTCTTGTCTTGATCCTTTCATTGTCCATCTTCCTCATCCTTCTTCCTAGATCTTTTGCCAGCAGTAGGTGGAAAATACCAGAGTCTGATGTTGATCTCTTGGAATTCCCACTGAATTTGGAGTACTTGGAAGCGGAGTTCTTCTTATGGGGTTCTCTGGGATATGGATTGGACCGCATAGCTCCTGAGCTAACTGGAAATGGGCCAGCACCTATTGGTGCTCAGTATGCCAAACTGGGTCATTTCGTTAGAGATGTCGTTGCCCAATTCGCATTCCAGGAAGTTGGACATTTGAGGTAATTTTGCTAGTTGATCAGCACATAAAATTTTCTTGATCATGAATTTTTGTTCATTCACTCTAGTCGACAGGGAAATAAAAAAGGTTACTTTTCTGAAAACCATCATTGATAAATATGACAAATTTTGACCTTACTTTTTTTTTTTTTTTTTTTGGAAATAGGGCGATTAAGAATGCTGTGCCGGGATTTCCACGGCCATTACTGAACTTAAGCTCAGAATCATTTGCTACTGTGATTAACAGCGCATTCGGGAGAAACTTGTGGCCTCCTTTTGATCCTTATGCTAATGACATTAACTATCTCATTGCATCCTATGTTATTCCTTACGTTGGACTCACAGGTTATGTTGGAGCAAACCCAAACCTCAAAAGTCCTTCTGCAAAGAGAGTATGTTTCAAACTTAAATCAAACCAACTTTTTTCCCTTTAGATTCACACAGATCACTAATACCTAATGAATTAAATCAATTTTACCACATGGGCTCACCCTAAAATTTCGTTTTCTCCTACAATTTTGCTAATCGACAGTGTTAAACAATTTCAGCTTGTGGCGGGGCTCCTAGGTGTGGAATCGGGCCAAGATGCAGTGATTAGAGCATTACTATTTGAGCGGGCATATGTGAAGGTAAAGCCATATGGGATAACTGTGGCAGAATTCACCAACCGTATATCGTACTTAAGGAACCAACTTGGGCATGCGGGTGTGAAAGATGAAGGGCTAGTGGTGACGGCAAGTGAAGGTGCGGAGGGAAGAATTTCAGGTAATGTTCTTGCTGGTGACAAATACTCCCTTGCATTTGGTCGTACACCAGAGGAAATTCTAAGAATTGTGTATGGAAGTGGGAATGAGAACAAAACTGGTGGATTTTACCCCAAAGGAGCTGAAGGTCGGATTGCCAGGTCACATCTAGATTGAATGAGGCATTTAACTTGAATCGAATTGATGATCAGAACTGCTCATTCTAACATTTTATTATGGTTATTGATGATCAATTAGTTTGCTTTGCCTTCAAATTGTGAATGAACTGGTAATTTATACATCAACAGTCAACATCCCCAATATCCAATTTCCAATGTAATCTAAAAACATATGCTATAACACTGTTTTCGATTTTTCCAAGATACTGAAGGCTAATCATCAATTGGTCCATGTTATGGTAGCTAATCTATATTTACAAGTGTAAAACAACTGTGGCATAGCCAGGATTTAGAAGGGGGCAAAAAGTACTCGTGTGATTGTCAATCTTAGAATTATGAATTGCTAGTTTGTTTATGCGCGTTTATGAGCCTGAATGCAATTCAACGAAGAAATGGTTACGTTTGGATTGCTGTTTTTACCCATTGTTTTTGATAAACTGTTTTTTACATCCCAAATGCTACAGTAAAAGCAACCCCAAAAACAACTCCAAAAACAACCACAATAATTTTTCTATTTCTTTTTTCTTTTCCTTTTCCTTTTTCCTTTTTTTTTTCTTCTCTTCCCTCTTCTTCTCCCCCAACCCTCCCATCCCTCCCATTTGCCATTCATGATTTTTTTTTTTCTCCTCTCCTCCTCCCTCTTCCCCTACCCCCCCCTCCCCCACCTCCTTCCTCTCCTCCCCTCCCTCCTCCCTCCTCCCTACACTCCCCTGAGTGACCAGGAGGGTGGGATCGACTAGACTAGTCAGCGATCAGATCGGTGGGGAGGAGGAGGGAGGAGGAGGGGAGAGGAGGAGGGGAAGGGAAGAGGAGGGAGGAGAGGAGAGAAAAAAAAATTCATGGGAGGGATAGGGGGGGGAGAAGAAAGAGAATAAAAATAAAAGGAAAAGAAAAGGAAAAAGAAAAAAGAAAAAAAATCAAAACAAGCTCTGATCCATTTTTTCACCTCTACAATGCTGAGTCTTTGTTTTTCTAAGCGATCCAAAACAAGGAATCCAAACAGATCCAAGTTGCATTTTTTCAATTCCGTTTAAATAAATGTAAGAAAATTGCAATTGAATACGTGATTGACAATGAAGCCTAAAATGAACTTTTAATAGGCGACACTTTTTTCTGTTTTTTTTTTTTTCTTTTTTAGGGTCAATTACAATTACCTTCCCTGATGAATAACCATATTACCGAACAAACCTTGTAGTTTGACTTTTAGGGTTAATTACAATTACCTTCCCTGAGGATTAACCATATTACCGAATAAACCTTGTACTTTGGCCAAATATCCCTTGACTGCTCAAACGTTTAGCACATATTCCCTTGCCGTTATCAACCATTGGAGACCACGATGACATGTAGCAAGATATTTCCAAGGCCCAAAATGCCGTGCTTTCTCCAGAAATGTAGTTTTGCTCTTTCCCACCATTATTTCCAAAGAAATGCAGCAAATTTATGTAAGGAATCATAGTAATAAACGCAACGGAAATTTAAAACTTTTTAATCTTTTTAGTAGATCGTTGTTTCATTAAATCCATGTAATATAAAGTTAGTTTAAAAAAATTATCTCAATCAATGAAAACCTCCTTGAACTTGATAGAGATTTAACGCATAGGACAGCAAAAGATCCCCGTAGTTGCACAAGTGTTTGCCTCTAATGGTGATCCACACGAATCTCTTTAGTTAGAATTTCCAAAGTTGAATTAGTTTAATCTAAATTAGTGCTATCTATTGCCAAGACAACCACACATAAATAGATTGAGAAAACCCCTAGTTTCTCACCATAAAAAACTCGTCCCAATGTGAGAAATAAAAGATGCCATTTTTTTCCTTATTTTCTTGGACAAAATTTAGATATTTTATAAGATTTATTTATTATATTTTTACAAATCTCACAAGATAATTTGTGTGTTGATTCATCTTGCTAGCAAAAGTTTAGTGAGTATTTATAAACAAATAAATTGTAAATTCTTATGGAAAATTGAAACAAGTTTCTATAAGATCTAACTTCCTTATTCTAACACAACTCTTGTATTTGGAAGACTTAAAATTTTTGCACTATAAGTCCTTCAAATTTAATTTGTCTCACAAATTAAATTATAAGTTATAAAAACAATCTATCAAATTCTCACTTGAAATTCATTTCATCCAACTAAAGTCCTTAACGTGTGTGACCCATTAGATTCCCAATTATGTTGATAGGGAGATTTGTTACAGCTCTTAATTAATAAGAACTAGATAAATTAAAATTCCTTTTAATTTATCATTGATTCAACTAATAGAACAAGATTGGCATTTAATAATACGTCTTGACCACCTAAATGAATGAGAAAAGTCCTGTAGATGACTTCAATTTTCAGTGAACATTTACTGTGTAACCAATATCATTTTACCACATTTATCTCACATTAATCTTGGAATAAGTTGTGCCTATTCCATTATGTGATTTATACTCTTTCCTTGTACCAAAATATAACTCGAATGAAGAAGTATTTAGAAAGACTTTCTAAGATTCTCTCACTTAATGCTAAGATTTCAAATTTATACTTCTACAAGTGACCAAACATGAGATAACTCCTCTTGTATAAGAGGTGGTAAATCCTTATACGCTATTCACTAGCTTTTTGTATTTTAAGTGTATACCTATATATTAATATTTTAAACAATCCCTTTTAGGAGAGCAAATAAATGACACAAGAGACACCCATCTATACTCAAGATACCCCGATAACCTTAAGTTTAAGGGTCACTTACACAAACATCATTTAGAGATTAATCCTTTGACACTTAAAGAATATCTGTATGCGAATCAATTTAGTGAATTTAATCATACCATCAATCGCCCATATACTGGTTTAGGTGTCTTGCACACTATAATAGATGAGGTCAACTACTTCTCATATAAAAGGGGCATAGTATATGTTAATCTAACTGTATTAATAATGCGTCTTTCTTGTTAATATTTTGACTAGAGATATTTAAGAATAAACCTTATTTATAATCGAATAAAACTCACCATCATAACTCTTATGGCTTCATCGATTAGGTTTATTCTAAGGTTTTATTATACTTATATAAATAAATATATAAGCAATCAATATAATAAAGACATTGTAGGTCCCAAATGCAACCTAAGGGGGGTGAATTAGATTATTTAACAAGACAATCAAATATAGCAAGAATTCATCCAATAAAACAAGTACAAACTATTTCTCAAATATGCACAAAAGTATGTTAAATTAAGCGCAATAACAATATCACAATTGAGCAATAAAGAAAAGAGATATAGAAAGAATTACAAACCGAATTTTCAAATTGCACCGAATTTGGATAAAATACACTAGTAGCTTCTTCAATTGTTGGTCAAGCTAACTAGAGATGGCAAATGGGCAGGATGGGCGGGACTTGGGTGGGATTTATTTGGGATTGGAAAATATGGGTTATACCCAAACAGTCCCATATTAGTCTTGGGACTAATATGGGCGGGACTAAAATGGGTTACACCCATTTGATCCCGCCCAAGTACCCAAATTAATCCCATTTTAATTTTTTTTAAGAAACACTCTTTTTTTTTCTCAATCAAATATTTCAATATTATCTTTTCTTTTTATATTATTTGGTTTGTTTATTTAACTTTGTAAAAGTTCTACACTCTTCTTTATAAATTATGCGATAAATTCCCAAACTAAATAAATTTTTCTAAATACGAAATTTATAAAAGACCAACTTCACATAAGTGGATGATTCTTTTTGGGAATTCGTGTTGATCAAATAAAAATCTATTGATCACCAAAATTTAATTGTCCCCAAAATCTATCTACTCATCTACGTTATTTTATTTCTTAACTTTCAAAACCCAGTCTAAAAATTTTTTCAATTCTAAGGCCATTCCGATTCAATAAAATTCTATCCAGAATAGAATTTTGTAATGATGAAATTTTGTGGTTATTACAGAACACATGATACATAAGTGCTAATCTACCTAACATCTATTACAACCTTATAATATTAATTTACTAATTTTGAGAAAAAAATGAAAAGAAAGATTGTTTGTCATTTTAATATTATTTTAATAAATACCCATGGGAGTCCCAAATAAATCTTATACATACCCATATTTTAAATGGGTATTATTGGGTATATCCCAATAAGGCCCAAAACCCATATTCTAGATACCCATCCTGCCCAAATTAAATTTGGGTATGGGATCCCAATGGGTCTTAGGTAGTTTCGCCACCTCTAAAGCTAACCAACTTGTACATGTGAAAATTCACTCCTTCATCCTAAAAGCCTTTAGTTGAGTCAAGGAGTTTTGCAACTATCCTAGTTAACCCTCAACAAGTTACAATTGAAAGCTTACTCAACCAATTAAGAACTACTATTACAAGTGAGGCAACCTTCACCAAGGTTTTACTCCTCCAAATGAGTAACCTCATAATCCCCACTTTTCCCACACCTATACAACAAATAAAGAAGATTTCTACCCTAATATTCACTTGTAAGCTTGTATTTCATGTAGGCAAAAGTCTCTTATCTTCTTGAACTTGTGGGTATTTATAGAGTGTGAGGAATGGCCTCAAGAAACTCTTCAACGGTAAAAAATATGGCTGTTAGAAAAATAGCCGTTGGACCTTCGGATGTCCGAACCTCTATCAAACATCCAAACTTTTGCCTATCGGATATCCAGTACATTCTTCTGCGTCCGGTGCCATTGTCTGAAGTTGGTCAGAGAGTTTGGATTTCCTCTTTGATTTGATCGGACGTCTGGTGATGATGATATGCGTCCGATAGGAGTGGCTGATACTTCCCCTATCTATCGGACGTCCAATACTTCAGTTTGAGCGTCTGATAGTAGTTCTTCTAAGAGTTTTCAATCTTTATCGGACATCCGGTACTAGCTTTCAAGTGTCCGACAGAGTTGAGTTTCTTTTACTCTTTTTGATTGAATCTTTCGTTGTCTTCATTTGCATCTAAGGATCTAAGCTGACATTTTTCTCAATTGAAAAACATTAGTTTGAATTATCCAATTATTTTGTAAACATCAAAATCCGGGATCAAGATTGACATTCTCCCCCTTTTTGATGATAACAAAACAATGGATGCCATTTTGATAATTTGAGTACTTTTGACAAATAATCATACATAGTTCCCCCTTTCACAAACCATCACAAAAACAAAAAGAGTTGAACATAACTCCCCCTCACTTGGTCATCCAAACCATTCAACCAATTTCTCCCCCTTTTTGTCATCACCAAAAAAAAAAAAAAAAAATTAACTACCCCTTCATGAAAAAATTTCTCCCCCTAAAAATTGTAGGTCCAATCAATAAGGTCAACAAGTTTAGAGACCTATTTTTGGTGAAAAAATAACCAAGGCCAATAACTAGATACACACAAATATTTAGAAAAATACTGTCGGACGTCCAAAAACCTGTAAGACGTTCGATCCCCTATTTTTCGCAGAAGTATTTTTCCATTGACAACAATGTTAATACTAGTATCAAGAACTAAACATTCATACTTTTTAAACAACACAAAGATTTCTATCACATAATTGACTAACACTTAACAAATTATAGCCAAGTTATCTACTAAGTGAACATTATGAATGAAAGTTTCACCATTCTTACCAACATCACCTATATCAATTGTCTTTGTTTTCTTATCATCACCAAAAGTTACTTTTCCTCTACTCTTTTGGTTGACCTTGATGAATTGTGATGGATCACCTCATGTGCCTTGAACACCCACTATCTATAGACCATCTTGGGCCCATGAGAGTTAGTACAACATGATCTAACAATTCACATGGATTTCATCCCTTTTCTTATATTTTTCTTCACATAGCAATCATTTTGCATATGTCCAAATTGGCAACAAAAATGACACATAATACTAGGATCATTCACAAAAGTAGGTTTAATAAATCTAGTTCCTCTTTTTCTAGAAATAATAAAATTATTTTGGCCATGTAAAATATGTTTTTCTTTTCTTTGTAAAACATTTTGTTTCTCCTTTTGGAGAGAAGCATTAATTCTTTTCTTTAAAAAATTTTGTTCCACCAACATTTTTTCATAAAACTTTGTTTTATTTTCCAACTTCTTTTTCAAATCATTTTTGCAATCAAAATCAATTTTGTACTTTTTCAAATCATCATTGTCTTTTCTCAAACTCTTATTTTCTTGAAAAAGTTTAGAATTTAAAGCATTTATTTTTATTTTCAAATCCTTGCTTTTGGCATAAGATTCTTTCAAACTTTTATACATGTTGATCATAAGAATTTGCATATCATCATCATCATCATCTTCATCACTAAAAGAGTGATTAGAGTTTACCTCATCATCTCCAAAGGTCATAAGTGTCATTTGAGTCGATTCTTCTTCTTCTTCCATTTCTTCATCCAAATTGCATTCATCCTAAATAATTTTGAAATTCTTGAAATTTTGTCTTCTATCATTACTTGCGCTTCCTCCTTTAGAACTCCTTTTATTTAGAAGTTTCTTCAATATATCCTTGCCATGTCATTTAGTTCCACATCTTCATCATCATCTTGTGAGGCCTTGAATACTATGCCTCTCTTGATCATTGTTTCCCCATCATCTTGTGTTTTTTATTCTAAGTTCAACTCATAAGAGGTTAGCGAATTTACAAGAGATTCAATAGACATAGAATTTAAATCTTTTGCCTCTTCTATAGCGGTAACTTTATTTTCCCATTCTTTTGCCAAGACATTCAAAATTTTTCTATTTTTCTCACCCAATGTGTATAACTTGTCAAGCAATTCAAGATCTTTAATAATATCATTGAATCTACAAAACATTTTGTCAACATTCTCATGAGGATGCATTTTGAAAGATTCATATTGGGCAACAAGCATAGATTTTCTTTGCTCTCTAACATTTTCACTTCCTTCATTGGCCGATTTGCACCCTTTTACTCTAGTAGATTCATTTGCATCTAGGGCATTGTACAATACATTCATGCCTTAGCATTCAAAAAAAGATTGATTCTATCTTGAGCACTCAATTCACTTCTAGCTTTAATTCTATTTCTACCGGTTATTTCATCTATAATGGTAGTCTCATAAGGTCCTTCACTAACAATAAACCATAACTCTATATCTATAGATTGCAAAAAATATTTCCATTCTATCCCTCCAACTAACATAATTTATACCATTGAACATGGAGGTCTAAAGATGGATTGCCCCTGTAAAAATAATGCATTATTGGTTGCCATCTTTACTCTTAAGCCGATTGAGTTTAATCTCAAGGAGACCAAACTCTGATACCAATTGTAGGTCCCAAATGCAACTTAAGAGAGGTGAATTAAATTGTTTAACAAGACAATCAAATATAGCAAGAATTCATCCAATAAAACAAGTACAAACTATTTCTCAAGTATGCACAAAAATATGTCAAATTAAGCACAATAAAGATATCATAATTGAGCAATAAAGAAAAGAGATATAGAAAGAATTGCAAACCAAATTTTCAAGTTGCACCGAATTTGGATAAAATCCACTAGTAGCTTCTTCAATTGTTGGTAAAGCTAACCAACTTGTACAAATGAAGGTTCACTCCATCCTCACTCTAAAAGCCTTTAGTTGAGCCAAGGAGTTTTACAACTATCCTAGTTAACCCTCAACAAGTTACAATTGAAAATTTACTCAACAAATTAAGAACTACTATTACAAGTGAGGCAACCTTCACCAAGGTTTTACTCCTCCAAATGAGTAACCTCATAATCCCCACTTTTCCCACACCTATACAACAAACAAAGAAGATTTCTATCCTAATATTCACTTGTAAGCTTGTATTTCATGTAGGCAAAAGTCCCTTATCTTCTTGAACTTGTGGGTATTTATAGAGTATGAGAAACGGGCTCAAGAAACTCTTCAACAGTAAAAAATATGGCTGTTAGAAAATAACCGTTGGAGTTTTGGATGTCCGAACCTTTGCCTGTCGAACGTCCGGTACATTCTTCTCCGTCCGGTGCCATCATCTGAAGTTGGTCAGAGAGTTTGGATTTCCTCTTTGATTTGATCGGACGTCCGATGATGATGATGTGTGTCCGATAGAAGTGTTCGATACTTCCCCTGTCTATCGGACGTTCAGTACTTCAGTTTGAGCATTCGATAGTAGTTCTTCTGAGAGTTCTCAATTTTTATCGGACGTCTGGTACTAGCTTTTAAGTGTCAGACAGAGTTGAGTTTCTTTTGCTCTTTTTGATTGAATCTTTCGTTGTCTCCATTTCCACCTAAGGATCTGAGCTGACATTTTTCTCAATTGAGAAACATTGGTTTGAATTATCCAATTGTTTTGTAAACATCAAAATCCAGGATCAAGATTGACAGATATCATTTATCATTACATAAATAGTTTAAGTATATATTATACCCTAGAATTTGATCGACTTTAGGGCATATGCACTTTCAATTTTCTCCTCAGCAGCTAACCTTTATCCATATCTCATAATCTCATAATATCAGCACCCAACTTCAACATCAATCAAAAGTTTTGCACACCAAACCCTTATTCCGCCAGTCGAGGCGCTCTCAGCGGTTAACAACCTATATGAACCATAAAGGACAAGCAGTTGCAATAGCATCCCTTGCAACTTCAAGTTCATTTCCTACCACGGATTGCATTATTTCAATTTTGCTACAGCCGCCTAGATCTACTACACTTACACAATGCTCGACGAATTGCCGCAAAAAGTGAATATTTGGGTTTAGTTGCAACTAGTGAGTTGGTTTTGTCAAACCATTTTCTTGAGTTTAGAGTTTGAGACTAGAGAAATGGACTGAAAAGTGGTTTCTTGAATTGGGATTGTCTGTAATTGCACCAATTCTACTAGTACTTCAACTAGAAGCCTCTTGCCGTCTCATGAATTGTTGACTGTGAAGATTGCATTTTTTTCCTTTCTTTCCCCTCCCCCATTTTGGAATCTGGAGTTGGATTGTGAGACTAAACTATGGACTCTCACATTAAACTTAAATTTTGGTGTAGAACTGTATTACCCGGTTAAAAAAAGTTACAATGCGCTAGTGGGCTGACTAACCACGAAGGTTAAGTTTTGCACACATATTTTAGTAAGAATAAAGTATAGGGGCATAAGGTTGATTTTAAGAACTTACCTATTGTATCAGTCATTAAATTAAAAGGATTAACATAAAACCTCGAAGCTACATTAGCAGAAAAATCATGCAAGGGAAGTAATATTGAAGTTTAACAAACTACGAAACCAAGGATAAGATGAATAACTTTCCCGATTCCAGAACCAACAAATTTTGGAGCAAGAATATGATCGCTCAAAAACAGAGGCAAGCCGAACTGTACTACTAGTATGTAAGAACGGATAACAAAGCTACACAATCTAATCAATTACCATAACAGCACCATGTGGACAACACAAAAATTGGAGAGGAAAATATTACTCAAGAATTACTGCTCTCTCGATGACAAAAGTCGGACTCAAGTTTTTAAATAGACATCTAAAACTATAGATTCCAACACTAATACGTAAGCACAACTCAACTATATTTTCTAAACAAATCTTGACACTCAACTCTAATCTAGTTGCCAAATAATAAATTTAATTCTAAACTACTAGACTTCTAAAAAGATTTGGTTTAATTTTTTTTTACCAACATTGCCTTCCTTAAACGAAATTCTTCAATATTGCCTTCTCCAATGCTATCACAAGTTTCAATCCCTAGTACAAGTTCCATTGTAATATAATTTACATGCAACTCCAATTTAATTTTGATCTTCATCTTCACCACTTAGTGTCAAGCATACTTGTACTTTGCACACAATTTGGTTATTAATCCTGCTTGATCAAAAAATTCATCAATATCCACCCATTCACCAATAAGGCCACCAAAGTCTTTAGTTACAATATTCTTATCCTAAAATTTATATATGTAAGCCCACACTGTTTGGCCCATTCCATTAAAACCATTTATTCCTAAAAAAAAAGTGACTGATCTATAAAGATTGGGTATAGCTGAATCACAGAAAAATAGAGAATAATCTATAAAGATTCACAACCTTTAATATTAAAAAAGTTATCTCATCCATGACTACTTCTTCAAAAATAACTCAGAAACCTTAACTAAATAGAAAGATCTTAGGTGATTCTATGTAAGTATCTATTCATTAAGAGTCTATTGACCTTGATTGATCAATCCTTGGTTTCAATAATCAATAAGTCAAAATGATGATTTGGACTAATAATTTGATATGAGGAATGTGTTAGAACAAGTCCTTGGTCTATTGGAGAAGAAAAGAAATCAAATTAATTAAAAAAATCCAAGGAGTATTGCTGACTGTCGGATACTCACGTCAAATGCATGATCAAGGATCAGACATCCTACAGTTAGCAACTATCGGATGTAAGGATCGGGCACAAAGCACTACTATTGACCGTCTAATAAATTGAACGGTCCAACTCAAATATTCTACTTCAATCGGACGCGACTGTCAGATGCAAAGAATTGGATCAGACGTCCGATCGAGTATCGGATGCATATGTTCCTATCAGACGTCTGATATTCCTAACTGCTAGTTTTCTAACAACTCTATTTTTAACCGTTGGAGAAGCTTTTGGAGCTAATTTTCTTCATTTATAAATACCCCCAAACATGAGATAGAGGTCTTTTTCCTACACAAAATACAAGTTTTCAAGAGCGATTTTTGGATAGAAAAATACTTTGGTTATTGTATAGGTGTGAAAAAAGTTGGGTCTAGACACCAAATTTTTACTAGTTTTTCATATTTTCCTAGAGCATTGTTGATTTAATTGATCTATATTTTTCTACATTTAATGTGAACTTTCTTATTTACAGGTTTATCAGGAAAAAATCAAGAAAAAAAAACCAATCAAAATAATGGGTGAAAAATAATTTGGAGCCTCAAAATAGTATTTTCTCATTTTTTATTTTCGTTTTTGTTTCATTTTTCTATTTGTGATTTATTTGCTTTATTCTACTTTATTTTTTTGGTTTTTCAAAAAAAAAGTAAAAAAAGGTAAAATCACATCAAAAGATTTTTTTTACCTACTGCCCCTAATTCTCTCCCTATCTCTTGTGTTTTCCTTCACACACACATACAACAACTCTCAGACAATTCACAAAAATCATCCACCCACTCTCCCCAACTCCCTTGACACTTTCAGCTCTCACACCCTCACACACGAAAAGACACAACACACAAACAAGAAAGAAAAAAAAAATTTCCCCAAAAAAACTCTCCCTCACTCTAGGTTCCCTCCCACACACAACTCAAAATTTTCACAAGAAAAAAAAACACTCACTCCCCCAATTCCCTCCAGCCCTCTCTCGTTTCCCCTCACTGGCAAGATGCACACAAGACACAATACACACACGGCTCTTTCTTCTTTTTTGTTCACACAACACACACACAAGCCAAAAGAAAAGAGAAGCAGAAAAGAAAAGGAAGAGAACCAGGAGGAGATCTTCTCGGGAAGCTTCATCAAGAATCAAAGCCACAAAGCTCACAAAAATCTTCCAACAAGCATTGTAAAATTTCTCAAACTTCTCCTTTAAAATTCCTACGTGAAAAGCATGTTTTATAGATTTTTTTTTCCATTTCTGGTCATTCATATGCCAATGCTGGACTTTGGGTGTTGATAAATGGACTTTGGGGTTGTTTTGCTGAATTTTTTTGGCTTGTTTATGTTAGTTTTAAAGGTAGAAATAATGGGTTTATATAATGTCTTTTATATGTTTGATAAAATGTTTTGATAAAGAACCGGATTTGATTCTTGTTAAATTGAGTTTTAGTTACATTATAGAATTCACAAGGATCGTTTAGATATAAGTTTTGTAAATTTTGGAGCTGATTTGAGTTTTTTAGAATAATTTTTAGTCGGCTGTAAATTACACATTTGGGCACTTTTGGTGCGTGTTTTGCAAAAACTAAGTCCGGAAATGAATTCTACGTGAAAAATCGAGTGGGGAGATATATTTCTGAGAATTTTTGTGACCGGAAATTCGCTGGCAACCGGTGGCGGTCAGGCGGCGTCGCCATGGTTGCTGGCGAGCTTGCTGGTTTGGCTGGGGAAGAAGAAGAAGAAGAAGAAGAAGAAGAAGAAGAAGAAGAAGAAGGAGAAAGGGAAAGAAAGAAAAAAAAACAAAGAAGAGGGGTTTAGGCCATTTCTTGTGTTTGTTTGGATTGTTTGGTTGGACTCTTTGTTATTTTCGGTTGGGCTTTACATCTGACCTTTGTCTTATTTGTTTGGTTGGATTTTTGTTAACTTTCGGATGGGTTTTTGACATCAGACTTTGGTGAAATTGTTTGGGTTTTTTGTTGGGCTTTTTGATTATTTTATTTGGGCTTATACTTAGGCTTTTGTTTAATTTCGTGTGGGCCGAAGAAGTGTTGGCCCAATTCTTAAAAAATTTTCCAACCCACTCTTTGATCAATCAAACAAAATTTAGACATTGACCCCTGATTTCTCAATCAATTTCACTTCGGTAATAAAACTTTTAATTTCTTTCACATAGGTCCCCATTTTAATTGCATTTTGACCCCTAAACTTTATTTTCATATATTTTTTACCCCTAACTTTTTGGAAAATTTGTTCAGACGCCAAAGGGTTTTCAAATATTTTCAATTACACCCCTAATAGAATGTTGACTTTGCAATTATAAATGTTTTTTTTCTTTAATTGTTAAGTATAAGCTTCTCATGTGCATTGTTTCCCTTTAACATTTTGATTTGAGTTATTCATTTTTTATTGGCATTTATTTATTGTGCTATTTTAACGTGTGTATTCGTTTTGAGTAAGTGACCCAAGTTTCCATTTGAGTCGCAGGAGAGGTATATCTAAAACCTTTAGAATTTTCTCTTTATGTGCCTTATGTGTTTTTTTTATTGCATGAATTTGCCTGTTTAAATTTATTTTCCTTAGTTTTGTTCATTTGTAGTCTTTAATCGCTTTATTTAATTTTCGATAATTATTTGGAATGCACTTGAATGCCAAGTTATAATAGATAGGTTATTATTTTGATTTCCCCCTTCAGAATTGTATATAGGTTTCCCCAATGTAATAATTAGGTTTTATATGCTTTATTTGTGTGTTTGCATGCTTATGTATTTACCGCTTCCCTAGATTTTTGCATCTAGATATTATGCTTATGTGTTATGCATCTATGTGTTCTTATGTGTTTACTTGCTTTATTATCATGTTTACATGTTTTATTATGTAAATATATTGATGTCACCACACTAGTCCAATGCTAGTTGTGGCCTTTCCTTTCGATTTCTCACTAATTTAATGTTAGTGAGAACCTTTAGACAAAGGCTAGTCCAATGCTAGACCCTTAAGGCCGTTCATGCATTAGATACAAGTTTCACACACTTTTCACTTTTAGGGTTTCTTTTTCCATTTTTGCATGTTATTTTTCTCCCATCGCGTAGGCGAAACATCTCATTTAGTTTTCTTCTTCGTTAAAAATAGATTAGTTCTTTTTTTTAGGGCATTACCCTTTGAATAAGGGAAAAGAACGAGTATGGCTCTTTAAGCCTTAGCACGCTTTTTAAATCCCTTCTATGAAAAGGAAAATTGAAGTTACGAACTTAGTTCCCCGCACCCATTATATTGCATTATCCCTCTTTAGGACATACATGTGCATTATTTTAAATTCTATCAAAATCATTCTTTAAAAATCAAGTTTCTTCTTCTCGTTTAGCAATTCAAAGTCAAAAATCCATTTTTCATAAAATTTCATCTTTTGAAAATCAAGTTCCTTTTTGCACTTAAAAATTCATCTTTTCAAAAATCCAATTTCTTTTCCCTTGAGATTTTATAAAAATTGCATTTCTTTTGAAAACCCTAGTTTCCCGTTCTTTTCGAGTCTCATCATTTGCATTTCTCGTGACTTCCTTGAGGGATCAAATTTGGATGACACAACTAATGTGATCAATTCCAATCAAACCTCAAGGAGACATTTTGCCTCTTCCCGATCCAACATTAGGTTCAAGTTTTGCATCCATATAGATAACATCCAAATGTGGAAAATTTTAAAGTTAGAATTAGGAAATTTTTAACTAAATCACGCAACTAGTTTTGGCTAGATTAGAAGGGTGCCTTAGAGACGAGTAACATTGAATCTTTGCCTTCCCTTCTTTCAACTGTGACTCCCGAACCTTTTTCTCTAGTTTTTCAAAGATCTGGAGTTGTCTAAAAAGGGTTTTCTTAGTTTATTTTTATTAATTAAAATTTTTGGGTGAGTTGGTATACCTAAACTCCATACCAAGTGGCGATTCCAAATTTTTTCTAAAGGCCCTTTTCTAGACTTTTGCTTTTAGGTCCAAATCGTCGCATTTTTCTAGTCCCATGACCTATTTCTTTTATTTTTATTTTTCAAAAAATCAAAAAATCAATTTTTAACTAAAAAACCCTTTTTCAACTAAAACCTCAAAACGATGAGTTTTCTTTCCTTTCAAAAATGGGGCGCGACACTGGGTTTATAAGATTTCTCACTGAAGAGAAATAAAACCTTGTGAAGATAAGTCTCACTTGTATAATAGTTCTTAGTTGGTTAGTGAGCAAAAAGTGAGTCTTCTTATATACAAGGTGGTTTGTTGCACTATCAATTGAAGAAACTATCTAGTGTATTAGAACTCCAAACTTGCAAAGTTTGGGAGCAAGTGGAGGTGCCATTGAGGATACCATTTCATTTAGTTTGATTTCTATTTAATTTTCTAAACTTTATTTACTCAATTGTGTGCTTTAATTGTCTCATCTACTTGATTTATTTCTTACTTAAGTGTATGATCACTTAGATAATTTGGTATGCTAAAATTTGGCAAAAAGCTTGCTATCTTAGGTTGGTTTGAGTCTTACAATTAGTGTTAGAGTTTGGTAGGCCCAATGGGCTTAGGAGCAAAGATTATGGCAACCAATTTTATGTTAGGAAGATCAATATATAAACAACCAATTTTTGATGGCAAAGATTTTGATATTTGAAAGAATATGATAGAAGCCTTCATTAAATCTATTAATTTTATTGTAGATGGTCCTTATAAGGCTTCAATCACTAGAAAGGGAAAAACTAGAAAAAAGACTAAGAGATAATTAAATGAAAATGATGAAGAATGTTGGCTCAAAATATACAAGTAATGAATATTATTTACAATGCTTTAAATGAATATTATCTAAAAAGAGTAAAAGGTTGTAAAAGTGCTCAACAGATTTGGAGAAACTTAGAAGAAATCTATGAAAATAAAAATTCTAATTCTAGTGAAGAAAAAGAAGAATGTTCAACCTCAAATTCTAATGAAGAAGGGAATATAAAAAATTTAATGGTTCAAAATCTTCTTTAGACGTTTGTTTGAAAAGTTAAAAAAAATTAATAAATTAGATACGATGTTAAAATCTCAATTGGAAGAATGTATATTAGAGAAGACACAAATTAAAAAAGAAAATGAGAGGTTAAAAATCACTTCTGATAAATAAAAAGAGCCTAACAAAGAAGTTGAAAATCAAACAAAAATTTAAAGAAAGAAAATGAGATGTTGAAAGAAAAAATAAATGTTTATGATTATTTAAAATTTAAACATGTAAATTGTGATAGCCCACCTCCCCCTAGAGCGAACCAAAGGGTTCGGCGGACTGCCTGCCCAGCTCTCGCCAGGATTCACTCACTCGAATAGCTAATACCCCTTCGAAAGTGAACATAATTACCCATTTCAATCCAAGCCACAAATAATAACATTACTAAAATCAACATACAACTCAAACTCTCAAATTACCATAAACCATCAAATGCATCTATTAATTTCAATCTTATACAAAGTGAAAAAATCCTACAAAAATAATAGCTTTCTCGATTCACGTGCCACACCTCGAAACCAGTTAAGGAAAAAAAATTGGGGTGAGCTAACGCTCAGTGAGGCCAAGAAAACATGCAAACATGCAGGCTCAAGAAAATTACACCTTTATTAAACAAGATAAGTAACCAGAACTTTAAACAAGAATGTAGATACAGTATTTAATTACACATTAAATAAAGGATACAGGGGCTCTCAGGAGCCAAGTTCCATGAATCTTGATCACATTCCAAATAGTTGACACTCCGTCAACTTTCTTATCCATGTAGAGCTCCACTTGTCAACCATCTCCGTCAACCGTTTCACCCCCCAACCGGGCCCGCTCATCAGAATAGAAAATTTGGTAATACTCGAGCGCACTCCAACCGACGAAAATATGTAAAGACCCATGATTTACCAATCCCTCGCCAAGCCATTGCCGCCCGAGATAAAAGGTTTATCAATGAGGTTTTACCCCCAACAGGTTTAAATAGTAAGTAAGATGATGAGACAATGCTCAATCATCAAACAAGTACAAGTACAGGTCAGGCAAGTCATTTCAAGTGCAACAAGTATAAGCAAGCAAGTCAGGTCAAGTAAGAGAGATCGGACGAGATAAAGTACACGTCCGCCTCGACAAGTTTAATACTACGATCAATTTAAACAGGTAACAGGTCAAGCAAGTCAACAAATCATGCACTTGACACTCACCAAATAACCGAGAGCAAGCGAGAAAATTCAGGAGGTCATACAAACGTCTCGGTGTCCACGTGATCACCTGAGATATGAAAGTCCATTTTCAAACGTGAAACGACGCGACGTACATATACTCAATGCTAAAACTCACGAGAAACAGTTATAAACACTTAAAATAGCAAAAAGAGCAAATGCATGAGCGTTAAACGAAAAACGGACGAGAACGAAACGAAAATGGAAAACACACACTAAAAGGTGTAAAAGATAGTTTTGACACCTTGTACGCCGTTACCCATAACTCAGGCTAAAAGTATCGGATTAGAGCGCACTAGGTACCGTTTCGAAGCTAAGAGAACAACCTACAACTTTTATGAAGACCACTTCTACCTAGATTCACTCTTTCTAGGTCAAAAGTACAAAAATATTTTCAGGAATTTGAGTGTCAGAATTTCGGACAGACTCGATTCAAATGATCATAACTCAGTGCTCACAAATCCAAATCAAGAAATTATGGATGTGTTGGAAATCTAGAACGAAGGGCTATAACTTTCGTGTTTTGGCCAAAAGCCAAATCACAAAGGATCAACACGGAAAATGAAACCAAAGCTGCTGCCCGGTCAACCTTGTTTTTCTGTTTTACGCCCAAATGCATTGTATTCCATCCAAAATACGCACATGAAAATCCAACAACTCAAAAGCAATATCAAACAAGCAAATGCAGCCTTAACACGTCCTACATTACCCTCGACATGCACACACACACACACACACACTCAATCCATACCTATGTATCAAAAGCGCTTAACCCCTCTAACGGTTTTAACTCATGCATGGAATGATGCTAAGAACATTAAACCATGGAACATTAAATTAAACTTCAACCAAGAACATTCATGCTGCTTGCTGGCCGAGTCTTGAGGGTATAGAATCACCCAAATTTAAACCATAATTTCGCAAATTAAGCTAAGAACAAGCATTAATTGCATCCAACCATCAATCACAAGCAACAACTCCCAACATTAAAGCTTCAAATCAAAACCCTACCCTAACCCTAACTCATAATCATAGCTAGGCATAAACACATAGAAATCAACCCATCTAATCCGTAGAATCAGCTCATAAGCCAAGTATAAGCACGAATCAAGCCAAAAGAACCACAAAATCCAACAATTACACATTATCCATCAAAATTCCAGGTTGCATATAAGGAGAAAAATACCTTCTTAGCTTATGTTTTTGATGAAATTGCAAGCCCAAGTGGTCCACTTATCCTCCTAGCTCAAGCTTCAAGATTGGATGGTTAACATTTGCAAGAATTCCCCAAGCTTTTCTTCTTTTTTCTCTCTTTTTTTTTTCTTCTTTTCTTCCCCTTTCTCACGGTTTTTTTCCTTCTCCTTTTGTTTCTTGCTTGGCCGGCTCTATTGGTGCTAGAAATAGCTAAAGGATGACAACACTTAGATATTTAGGACTTAGTCAAGGGTGGGTCAAAATTGACATGCCACTTAAACCTCACAACTTAGATTAGTTTCACCCTTGCCCAAGTGATTTCTTTTCCTATCAAATTAGTCCATAGGTACTCAATTCAACTTAGTCTATCAAAACTTAATTACACCTACTTAGGCTACTAATCACCTAGGAATCTTAATCACTCTTCTTAATCATGCATTTACACACATAAAATCAAAGAGATAACAAACTCATAGTTGGACATAATATTTAAATTCATTTTCAAAACTACTGTTTAACGAAACCAAACTAGGATTTTTCACATCCAAATTAGAGTTTTATCGAAAATTAGGGTTTTCAAAGCAAACTAGGGTTTATGTTTCAAATTAGGGTTTTTAGACTTGGGAAACAAAATAGTTAAAACAAAACACTTTGAGAAGTAAAACAAACCATATAAACGTTTACACTTTGGCAAACAATAATCACTATAATTAACATTATTTAATATTTTCCAAAAACTTGGGAAAAATCTGGGCCTCACAATCTCCCCTCCTTCAAAGAATTTCGTCCTCGAAATTCATACCTCATAATCTCTACATACCTAATTGACAATCAAACCTTGGTTTTCCCGCGAATGTTTTAACTTCCCACTTCTAGAGTAACCAAAATGAGCTCACGTCTACCCTATTCATGAACCTAGAAGTTACAAGAAAGTCCAGTGAACCAAAATCAATTAAAAGGTTAACTAGACAATAGTAAATGGAGGGTCTTACCTTCAATGATCTCAGTAGAATCGGGGGCTTGGGATTGATCTAAGGCATAAACCCTAGCTGGTACTCTCGATTGACCTCCTTTCACACTAGATTGCTTAGATGATGGTTGGCCGGACCGCTGGCTATTGCTTCCTTCAAATGGCCTTTCGGGACAATTGTATATCCGGTGTTCAGCACTACCACATCGCAAGCATTTCCCCGACTTCTTCCAACATTCATCCTCAGTATGATTGGGTTTCCCACAGAATCCACAATTTACACTAGGAGTCGATACTTGCCCTCCTTGTGAGACATTTCTTGATCGTCCTTGTCCACTAGAAACTCCTCTCGATGGTTCCAAGGTTCTCATGTCTCCCGTTTCCTTTCCAACTTTGGGAGGCAGTGCTTTCATCTCAACTTACCCAGTAGAGTTACTTGGAGCTTTCCTTTTCCTAGATTGGAAAGCCTTCACTTGAAGTTTAGCACTCTCAATTCTTTGCGCTTTCTCTAGGGCATCAGTGAATGTAAGAATTTGGGCCGCCGCTAAAGACTCCTGTATTTCCACATTTAATCCTTGTACGAACCGTCTTATCCTTTTTCGCTCAGTGACCACCAACTCCGGAGCGAACCTAGATAGTTTAGTGAATCTCTCCTCATATTCGGCAACACTCAAGGCCCCCTATCTCAACTTTATAAAATCATCCTCCCTCTTTTCTTGAATCATAGGTGGAAGGAACTTCTCGTTAAACTCTCTCTCAAAATTTGTCTAGGTCCAAGGGGTTTGTTCTCTTTCCCATTTAACTCTAATTACATTCCACCATGCCCGAGCCGCTCCCTCAAACTGGAAAACAACAAAGTTCACTTGTCTCTCTTCGGTATAGTGCAGGGCGGCAAATATCTCACTCATCCTTTCAAACCAGTTCTCTGCTACCTCGAGGTCAGATCCTCCAAGAAATTTAGGTGGTGAAAACTTAAGAAAATGCTCCAAAGCCCTATCATCCCCATGATCAGGCCCTAAAGGTTGATTCTGCTGTCCAAGGCCTTGATTATCGACCAGATGTTCAAGTATGTCAGTCATCCTATTGATGGCCGTAGCCACTTGATCCTCATTACCTCCACCCGGTCCCCCTCGCACTCCGAAAAGTGAACACTCACAGAGGGTTGGGGTTGCGCACGCCCACGTCCTCGACCACGACCACAACCACGACCCCGACCTCGACCACGACCACGAGCATCCATAGCCCTAATTGTAGGTCTAGAGGCATAGACAAAATGAAACGTGCATAAGCAAAAGTGAACATGCAAGTCAATAGTGGGAGCAATTAAAACAAGTAAACTATCATAAATCGTACATTCCAGAATTCACAAGCAAATTAACAAGTCATTTCGGAATAATCACACATCACATAGCACACAAATACCACAAAATCTGAAGGTTAGGTCTTTTAAAATTTAGAGGCCTCACGAAGCATCACCCCAACTAATCATTCACAAAAGCTTACAAAAGACTGGAACTTTCCTATTCTAGTTCACAACTGAACGTTCATCCTATCTAGGAGGATTTGAGTTCAAACAATATAAGCATTGGATAGTGCTAGTCAATTCCTCAAGCATGAAGTTCAAAATCCTTATAATAGATACAACTATCTGCGAAAACATTCATCCAATATATCTCCGTCAAGCACTATAAAGAAGACTACGAGTTCCTACCTCCAAGTAAGATCTTTGATAATTCCAACTATAGCACATATATATACAAGTAATCCTTTCACTTAACTTTCAAACTAACCCCACAGTCTGGTATCCTAAACTTTAAGCCTAGGATACACTACAGAGATCTGAAGCCTAAACTCTGATACCACCAGTGACAACCCACCTCCCCCTAGGGCGAACCAAAGGGTTCGGCGGACCGCCTGCCCAGCGCTCGCCAGGACTCACTCACTCGAATAACTAATATCCCTTCGAAAGTGAACGTAATTACCCATTTCAATCCAAGCCACAAATAACATTACTAAAATCAACATACAACTAAAACTCTCAAATTACCATAAACCATCAAATGCATCTATTAATTTCAATCTTATACAAAGCGAGGAAATCCTACAAAAATACTAGCTTCCTCGATTCACGTGCCACACCTCGAAACCTGTTAAGGAAAACAAATTGGGATGAGCTAACGCTCAGTGAGGCCAAGAAAACATGCAAACATGCAGGCTCAAGAAAATTACACCTTTATTAAACAAGATAAGTAACCAGAACTTTAAACAAGAATGCAGATACAGTATTTAATTACACATTAAATAAAGGATACAGGGGCTCTCAGGAGCCAAGTTCCACGAATCTTGATCACATTCCAAATAGTTGACACTCCGTCAACTTTCTTATCCATGTAGAGCTCCACTTGTCAACCATCTCCGTCAACTGTTTCACCCCCCAACCGGCCCCGCTCATCAGAATAGAAAATTTGGTAATACTCGAGTATACCCAGGTAAGTAATCGGCAAGCGCACTCCAACCGACGAAAATATGTAAAGACCCATGATTTACCAATCCCTCGGCCAAGCCCTTGCCGGCCCGAGATAAAAGGTTTATCAATGAGGTTTTGGGCGTCCCCAACAGGTTTAAATAGTAAGTAAGATGATGAGACAATGCTCAATCATCAAACAAGTACAAGTACAGGTCAGGCAAGTCATTTCAAGTGCAACAAGTATAAGCAAGCAAGTCAGGTCAAGTAAGAGAGGTCAGACGAGATAAAGTACACGTCCGTCTCGACAAGTTTAATACTATGATCAATTTAAACAGGTAACAGGTCAAGCAAGTCAACAAGTCATGCACTTGACACTCACCAAATAACCGAGAGCAAGCGAGAAAATTCAGGAGGTCATACAAACGTCTCGGTGTCCACGTGATCACCTGAGATATGAAAGTCCATTTTCAAACGTGAAACGACGCGACGTACATATACTCAATGCTAAAACTCACGAGAAACAGTTATAAACACTTAAAATAGCAAAAGGAGCAAATGCATGGGCGTTAAACGAAAAACGGACGAGAACGAAACGAAAACGGAAAACACACACTAAAAGGTGTAAAAGACAGTTTTGACACCTTGTACGCCGTTACCCATAACTCAGGCTAAAAGTATCGGATTAGAGCGCACTAGGTACCGTTTCGAAGCTAAGAGAACAACCTACAACTTTTATGAAGACCACTTCTACCTAGATTCACTCTTTCTAGGTCAAAAGTACAAAAAAAATTTCAGGAATTTCAGTGTCAGAATTTCAGACAGGCTCGATTCAAATGATCATAACTCAGTGCTCACAAATCCAAATCAAGAAATTATGGATGCGTTGGAAAGCTAGAACGAAGGGCTATGACTTTTGTGTTTTGGCCAAAAGCCAAATCACAAAGGATCAACACGGAAAATGAAGCCAAAGCTGCTGCCCGGTCAACCCTGTTTTTCTGCTTTACGCCCAAATGCATTGTATTCCATCCAAAACACGCACATGCAAATCCAACAACTCAAAAGCAATATCAAACAAGCAAATGCAGCCTTAACACGTCCTACATTACCCTCGACATGCACACACACACACACACACACTCGATCCATACCTATGTATCAAAAGCGCTTAACCCCTCTAACGGTTTTAACTCATGCATGGAATGATGCTAAGAACATTAAACCATGGAACATTAAATTAAACTTCAACCAAGAACATTCATGCTGCTTGCTGGCCGAGTCTCGAGGGTATAGAATCACCCAAATTTAAACCATAATTTCACAAATTAAGCTAAGAACAAGCATTAATTGCATCCAACCATCAATCACAAGCAACAACTCCCAACATTAAAGCTTCAAATCAAAACCCTACCCTAACCCTAACTCATAATCATAGCTAGGCATAAACACATAGAAATCAACCCATCTAATCCGTAGAATCAGCTCATAGGCCAAGTATAGCACGAATCAAGCCAAAAGAACCACAAAATCCAACAATTACACATTATCCATCAAAATTCCAGGTTGCATATAAGGAGAAAAATACCTTCTTAGCTTATGTTTTTGATGAAATTGCAAGCCCAAGTGGTCCACTTATCCTCCTAGCTCAAGCTTCAAGATTGGATGGTTAACATTTGCAAGAATTCCCCAAGCTTTTCTTCTTTTTTCTCTCTTTTTTTTTTTTCTTTTTTTCTTCCCCTTTCTCACGGTTTTTTTCCTTCTCCTTTTGTTTCTTGCTTGGCCGGCTCTATTGGTGCTAGAAATAGCTAAAGGATGACAACACTTAGATATTTAGGGACTTAGTCAAGGGTGGGTCAAAATTGACATGCCACTTAAACCTCACAACTTAGATTAGTTTCACCCTTGCCCAAGTGATTTCTTTTCCTATCAAATTAGTCCATAGGTACTCAATTCAACTTAGTCTATCAAAACTTAATTACACCTACTTAGGCTACTAATCACCTAGGAATCTTAATCACTCTTCTTAATCATGCATTTACACACATAAAATCAAAGAGATAACAAACTCATAGTTGGACATAATATTTAAATTCATTTTCAAAACTACTGTTTAACGAAACCAAACTAGGATTTTTCACATCCAAATTAGAGTTTTATCGAAAATTAGGGTTTTCAAAGCAAACTAGGGTTTAAGTTTCAAATTAGGGTTTTTAGACTTGGGAAACAAAATAGTTAAAACAAAACACTTTGAGAAGTAAAACAAACCATATAAACGTTTACACTTTGGCAAACAATAATCACTATAATTAACATTATTTAATATTTTCCAAAAACTTGGGAAAAATCGGGGCCTCACATAAATATTAAGGAAAGACTAAATAATTTGAGTTTGTGCTTAAATGAATTTACCAATAAGAAGGAAGAAAATAAGACTTGCTGTAAAATTAAAACTGATTTCAAAAAGTGTAATAATAATAAGGAAATTCTGTGAAGCCTAAACCAACTTGTTATTTTCGGTGAAAAATTTAGTCATAAGATCGATACACATTTTAAGAAAAGGAATTTGATAGAGGAGCTAAAATGATATGGGTTAAGAAGGTTAAATTTTTAATTTACAAAGAAAAAAAGGTGCTTATAGGAATAATAATATTGAGAATGTGACTCTAAGATTTGAACGTCAAAATAAAGAAAAGACATATTTTGGCTTGAATAATAAGAGATTACCATTCAATCATTTTAGAGCAAACAAAAATATTTTGTATGATGTTCCTATGTGTAATAACTATATAAAATTTTTCAAAGTTCATGAAAATATTAAAAATATGAGATACAAGAATTACCAGTTTGCCTTCTATTCATGGACATGATCGTTAAAAGTTCTTGTTAAAAAATCAATAATAAATATATGTATGATCTTATATGATTTACTTGAGTTCTAAAAAATGAAACTTGGATTTAGAATGTCTAATTATTTTCACATTCTATTCATGCATGTCTTATATGTGAAATGATCTTTCGAAATGATGATTTGGACATATGAATGTTTGATTACAGTAAACCTCAAATATTTCGGAAACATGTTCATGATTTGTAAAAGATAGGGGGAGTATATGCTATACATGTGTATACTTTATCCATCTAGTGATCTCTATATTTTCTTTCATACTTAGAAAGATGGAATGTTAGTAGTAGCTTGACCATTGGTGCCTTTATTGATCAATTCTTCTCTTGATTATACTTTTGTGTACCTCTTGATGCCTATCAATACGTTTTTAAGATTGGTAGTACTTTTGTGGGAATGAGCAAAAATACGTGTACTTATCAATATGCCTTTGCAGGGAAGCAATCCCTTTGTACTTATTTGATCTACATGACTATATTAAGGGGGAGCCTTGAGATTAATAATAATGTTTTAATTAAGAGAGAGCTTAATATTTATCTTGTAGGAGTATATTGTATATTAGATTACATGCTTTATTTTTGATGATGCCAAAAGGGGAGAAGATTGTATGGTATTTCTTTGAATGTTGGCATGTCCTAAATGAGAATCTACTTGAACTTATTTGATCAAAGAAATCATCATTTTGTTTATCATCATCAAAAAGGTGAAGATTGTTGACCTTAGTTGATCAATCCTTGATTTTGATGATTAACATGCCAAAATGATGATTTGGACTAATGATTTGATGTGAGAAATGTGTTAGAACAGGTCTTTAGCCAATTGGAGAAGAAAAGAAACCAAATCAAGAAAAATCAAGGAGTATTGCGATTGTCGGACACTCGTGTCAAATGCATGATCAAGAATCGGATGTCCTATGTTTAGCAAGTAACTATCGGATGCAATGATCGGACACAGAGCACTACTGTCGGCTATCTGATAAATTGAAGGGCCACTATCAGCTGTCCAATAAATTGGAAAGCCAAACTCAAACATTCTGCTTCAATTGGATGTAGCTGTTAGATGCACAGGAATTGGATCGGACGTTCGTTCGAGTATCAGATGTTTCCTATTGGATGCATAAGTTCTTATTTGACATCTGATACTATCAACAACTAGTTTTCTAATAGGTCTATTTTTGACCATTAAAGAAGTTTTTGGAGCCAATTTTCTTCACTTATAAATATCCCCAAACATGAGAAGATAAAGGACTTTTTCCTACACAAAATATAGACTTTCAAGAGTAATTTTTGGATAAAAAAATATTTTGATTAATGTATAGGTGTAGGGAAAGTTGAGTTTGTGAGGTTTCTCATTGAGGAGAAGTAAAACCTTGTAAAAGTGATCCTCACTTGTATGATAGTTCTTAGTTAGTTGGTGGGCAATCAATTATAACATAGTGAAGGTTAACTTGGATGAAGTTGTAAAACTCTTTGACTCAATTAAAAGTGTTTAGGGTGAGCAAAAAGTGAGACTTCTTATGTACAAGGTGATTTGTTGCTTTATCAATTAAAGAAACTACCTATTGGATTCAACTCCAGACTTAGTAAAATTTGGGAGCAAGTGGGGGTGCCATTAAGGGTACCATTTTATTTAGTTTGCTTTTTATTTAATATTCTAATCTTCATTTACTCAATTATGAGCTTAAGTATTTCATCTACTTGATTTATTTCTTGTTTAAGTGTATGATCAATTAGGTAATTTTATTAGCTAAAATTAGGTAAAAAATTTGCTATCTTAAGTTGCTTTATGTCTCACAGAGTCATCTCTTGGTATAAAGAAATCATTCACCATTAGATATGGCACATATTCCACACTCTAGATTAATTGAATTAAGTATGGTAGAGGTTAATAATTATATAGTAGACATGCATGGAAAGGCGTAGTCATCTACTTGACTGTTCTCTATACTTAGGTGGTCATGATACTTTATTAGAAGTCAATCTTGGTCAATAAATATAAGTTAGTTGATTAAATTTAATAAATAACAAATTCAAATTACTTAATTTATCTAGTTTTTATTATTAAGAATTCTAGCTTATACTTATTACTAATGTAGTAGAGATCCTAATGCTCACATCGTAAAAGTAATTTATTCAAAATTAAATGTTATTCAAGTAAGGATTTGATTGATAAGCTTGTAAAATTTATAGTTTAAATTGTAAGTTAAATTTAACTTGAGAGACTTGCTATGCAAATAAGGACAAGTCTCCGAAACAAGAGTTATATTAAAAGGTAGAAACTAAATCCTACTGAAAACTTGTTGTGAGAGCTCTAAAATTTTATTCTTTTTTGAAAAATAAATAATAATGATAATAATAATAATTTTACTTGATTGCACAAAATTAGTAGTATTTTTAACTATTCAGTAATCGTTTTATGATTAGTAAGTTTTCTTTGAAATATTTGCCCGGTTTTCTATCAGCCAGCATTAAGTGTTAAATTTTAAGAAGCGACGTGAAACCTAGTTTTAAGATGAAACCTAGAGTATGTAGAGGTTTTAAAAAGATAGAATTATGATAGGATAATGTTGGATGAAGGAAATCTAGTTCAGGATCTCGCGCGACAAATAAGCGAAGTGGTTCACCTACTACCACTTAAAGGAGGAGAACAAGCTTGAGACTTCATTGGGCAGATTTGGGTATCCAAAATTGTTGTTGGTGAAAACTATACTAGATATATGTTAATATCTCGATTCGAGTATGCGTGTTAAGTTTGAGCATAAATGGGTGAGTTTTGAGGTAAGAATCTCACCTTATTTTCGTTAACCTAAAAAGTGAGAAGTTGCACGCACGTAGTACTTATTTGGGAAATTTGGTTTTTAAATGACGTGCCAATTTCAAATGAGATCTTTTATGTTATTTTTCTATTGAAGTTGATTACTTTTCACTTGAGGAAAGTTTAAAGAAATTTTGGGAATTTGTGAATTGAACTAGTAACTAGACTTATTTTGGTTTGATTTCACGAATTGTTAAAGCGAAACTTATTACTTTTCTTTACTTGTTTATAGGAAGTGTTGGTGACCTTGAAAGCGATCCTAACTTGGATTGTGAGCTTTGATAAATTGGTGAGTTTCCATGCATGTTACGTGACTTGAATTTGCAAATGTGACTTAAGATTGTGATTTGTTTATGTAAACTTGAAATTGTGACCTGACATGATGTATGTTTTGGTTAAGTGACATGACGTGCAAACTTGACTTGTTGATCCTTCAAATAGGGGTAATGTGTACTTTATCGCACTCCTTCCTATTTGAATGGTGACTAGATGTGCATGTAAATTTTGAAAATTCTTGAAACCTATCGGTAAGTCGATCGACTCGAGCTATTGGCTAGGCCTAGGTCGAGGGGATTTGACAAACCATAGGATTACGTGATGCGACATGTGCTCTGGACTTAGCGTATGGACTTGTCCCTTTAGAGAGTAATACATAATTTACGTGTTTGGCGAATGGGCCCGGACGGGGGTTTTGGTAGGATAAAGGAGAAAGTGAAGTTCTACATGGATATTATATGTGAAGGGTGACTGAGTGTCAACTATGTGAAATGTGCTCAAGTTTCGTAGAAATTAGCTCTTGAGAGCTACTTGTATCCTTCCCTTGTGTTGTTACTAGCTTTCCTTATTTGCCTTTAAATGTGAATTTGAAGTGAAAATTTCAAATGTTCTATGTGTGAGGACCCATATCATCATTTTAATTTATATATTGCAAATTCCCATATCAATTTTTATTTATTTTATTTAGAATTATTTAACTTTATTAAGTCAATTGCATCGGCACAAAAATTTTCAAAATTCATCACACACGTTTAAAATTTTCCATTTCTTGTACTGTATGAATGTTTAAATTTCGCATACGAGCCTAGGGTCAACTATTAGTTGTAAGTTTTGAGTGTTAGGATATGCATTTAAGGTATATAAGTGAGAGAAACCGGGGTTGTAGTGTCACATCGCATGAATTGACCTCGACGTGACAAAAAGTAGCTTTATGTCAAATCAAGTGACATCTTTCATTTCTTGCATTTTTCCAACAAAACCCCAAAAGTCAAACAAACTCACTCATACTTCTTCTTCTTCTCTCCTTGGCCGAAATTCCCTCCCCCTCTTCCCCTTCATTTTTGTCTTCAAAAACTACTTCAAACTTCATCAAATCATCCAAGAAAGCTTGAGAAATCTTCCACCATTTCACTTGGAGCTTGAAGACCATCTTGGCTTGCGTGAGAGCCAAGTTTTGTAGGAGAGAAAGAAGGGTTCTTGGTGTATTCGAGATCACTTTCAACCTAGGGTTTACACTTGAGAAGGAAGAGGTAATTTGCTTCATCACAACCTTGCTCATTTGATTCCATTTATGTAGCTCTAAGCTTTGATAGTTTCTTATTGTCATTTTGTTGATTTTGGATGGTTGTGGGCTTTATGAACTTCCACCTTTCTTGATGTTGGGCTGTTATGATATATATGTATATGATGGAGTGATTGTGATGAGTTTTGGAGTTAGAAAACTAGAAAAAAAAAAAGAAAGAGGCAAAACCGAGAGAGAGGAGTAGAGTCATGCTGCCCGTTCCTTTTTGCTGATTTCTGCCCTGTTTTAGTCACAATATTTAGTGAGTTTCTTAGCTATTTTGAGAGCTCAAATTTTGAGCTTTAAGTGGACATTTTCCTAGCAAAGAAACTCTCATTTGGTGCTTCAAAAGTTCATGAAATGATAACTAAAAATCTGGAAAAACTATCTCCATTCTGCCCGAAATTTACTACCCTGTTTTGGTGATGTTTGGTCCTAATTTTTGCTATCATTTTACCATCATTTGCTCAAGAAATGTTGCTAGAGTCTTGATTTTAAAAATGGAATGGAACGGGGGCTGTTTTGGATGAACCAAATGTTGCAAAAGAAAAGGATTTTCTGTTCGGCAGAAATGAGTTCAAAAATTTTAGTCAACTTTGGTCACTTTTATCACTACCTTCCCGTATGATTTTTTGGCTAAATTTTGGTAAAAACGTAGCTCACATACTGAGGTTTATGTGTGCAAAAATTGGTGTTTTTCCAATAACAATTCATTGCTCAATTAATGCTCAAAATTACTCTTCAAACCTAGAAATTTTGCTGTTAGGACAGCTTTACGCCTTCTGTTCAAATGGCTATATTTTCTTGCTCGGGAATCAAAATTGAGTGCCGTTTGTGGCATTTGAAACTAGAATTCAAGGGCTTTCCAAAGATAAATGGATTGCACACTAACTCATTTTCTATTGATCCCAGAGAATCAAGAAATATGGCTGTTTTTTGTTCTCTGGGGTATCTTGCAGCTCAGTTTAGCCTACCTTACAAAATGAATCTCAGAGTGAGCCCTTCTAGTGAATTATAGTGCTCCGAGTCTAGTTTCCATAGCCTTGCCCAATTTCGATGAGTGTAGCCTTAGATATAGCCCGAACAAAAAACTGTGGCAGTATGACCTTTAGTGATTTTAAGTAGTTTGAGTTAAGTTTTGAGTTTTAGTTGTTTGGCTAGGCTTGATAGTTGAACTTTGACTCAGGTGACCAAGACTTTTCCGAGGGAGAACCGACTACCAAAGCTTAGCCTTCTTGCTTGGTTGCTCGTTTAAGTGAATAGCTAAAAATTTTGTGTAGCAAGTTTTGAAAATCAGCTTTCAGAAAACTATTATATCATGGTGTAGAAAAATCCAAATTGAGTTCTATTTGTTGTGTTTGAAACTAGATGTGGATTTCTTTCAGTGGTATAAATTTCAAGGGCTAGTTAGATTTCTGTGAATTTTGGTGAATTTTCAAAGTTGACTGAAAATCAAGACTATTATGTCCTATTTTTACTGTAGCAGCAGTTTTGAACTGAAATTCAACTGGTCTCTGATCTAAATATTGTACAAATGTTTCCTAAAAGTCTTAGTACATTGAGTCTATTTTCCAATGGTATAAGATTCATAATTTTTGGACTTATAGAACTCAAGTTATGATTTTTCAAAAAATGTCGCACAAAACTGAAAATTCTTCTAAGGAAGTGATGAAAGCTTAGAAATGCCTTGGAAATATTTTCTGGTTTTCAAGCCTAATCTGTTTGGTTATTTGCACACCATTCCATACTTGGGAGATGGATTTTTCAACGACATGAGATTTCTCTTAACTTCGATCGGGAAATTTAACTATTTGAAAAATGGCCATGGTTGAATACCTAAATAATTTTGGTTATGCATGTTTCAGGTGATCATATGGATACCGAAGAGCTTGTTTGACTTCTTGATTTGCTCTCGCTTGCTCTTGACTTTTGGTGAGTGTCAAGTGCATAACTCGTTGACTTGTTTAAACTCGTTACATGCTTGAATTGAACATATTAATGGACTTGTCAAGGCGGACGTGTACTTTATCTCATCCGACCTCTCTTACTTGACCTGAACACGCTTGCCTGTACTTGCTTGTACTTGATATGACTTGACTAAACTTGTATTTGTACTTGATTGATGATTGAGCATTGTCTCATCATCCTACTTGATACATAAACATGCTGGAGATGCCCAAAACTCATCAGTAAACCTTTCACTTCGAGCCGCAAGGGCTTGGTCGAGGGATTGGTAAGCCATGGGTATTTAACTGTTTCGTCAGTTGGAATGCATTCGCTGACTCCTTGCCTGGGTATACTCGAGTATTATCAAATTATCTATTTTGACGAGCGGGCCCGGTTGGGGGGTTGAAACGGTGGAAGGAGATGGTTGACAAATGTAGTTCTATGGACTTGCTCTTGTTATGTCGACGGAGTGTCAACTCAATTGGAAATCTTGATCAAGCGGTGGACTAGCTCCTGAGAGCTCCTGTATCCTTTATTGATTGTGTAATTAATTTCCTATTTGCGTTCTTGCCTGAAATCTCTAGTTACTTATCTTGTTAATAAAAGTGTATATTACTTGACCTTGCATGCTTGCACGTTCTTCTTGGCCTCGCTGAGCATTCGCTCACCCCTTTCCCCTATTTGTTTTTCCTTAACGGGGATTGAGAATTCGTGAGAAGGCATCATTGCCTAGGATTGGATCCTACTTTTGTATTTTGATGTGTTGTATTGGATCTTGGAACCTTAGACTTTAATGTTTGGGATTTGAAATTTCAGCTTTTATATGTATATTTAGTACTTGGAATTTATTTTGGGAGTGTAAGTTGAACTTTTAGTTTCTTTAAGTAGTTGGTTTGGATATAAAGTTAGTTACGATGGGAATGATTTCTTGGGTTGGAATTGTTATTGAAGTTAATTGAGCAAGTGAGTCCCGGCGAGAGTTAGGTAGGCGGTCCACTGAACCCTCTGGTTCACCTTAGAAGGAGGTGGGGTCGTCACACTATGTGAATTGCATGTCTTTTTGAAACTCACTGGGCATTAGCTCATTCTTTTAAATTTGTTTTCCTTAATAGGGATTGAGAACCCGAGTGAAGGTGCAACTAGCTAGGGTAGGATCTTATCTTTTGTATTTTGCCTTAGAACATTGAACTTTGTATTTGAAATTTGTAAAATGAACTTCTAGTTGTACTTCAAGAACGTTGGGTTGTATTTTATTAGTTGGGTTGTAAGTGGAATCGAGTTGCGTTTATTAAGTTGTAGTTTGATTTGGAATTGTTGTCTAAGTTTACTTTAAGTTTGCTTTGAATGAGTGAGTCCTGACGAGAGTTAGGCAGGTAGCCCGCCGAACTCTTTGGTTCGCCCTAGGAAAAGGTGGGGCTGTCACACTTTTTCTGTTGTTTCATATTAGAATTAGATTCTTTATTTGTCTATTTTTACTCTTATTGCTTGAGCTAGAAAGATACAACTTCATGTAGAAGTGTGTTGGTTTTTTTGATGATTAACAAATCAAAATGATGATTTTTACTAATGACTTTTTGAGCTTAATAGGATTAAGACAGGTATTCAATCTAAAATATCAACATCATATGTCGGACGATACTTTTGGATGCAAGACAGGGGTTCGGACATCCGACAGGTTGGAATGGAAAGTTGGATGACCACTACTTTTGTCAAACAGTTTCTTCAAACGTCCGATAGTTTACGATAACATTTCAGACGATGCTCTCGGATGATGAATCTGAGTTTTGGACCTCCCACATATTGAGAGGAAATCTAAGTTTTCTACTGGTTCTGTCGAATAGTAATTTTCGATGTTCGACAGTTGACGACACCGAATTTTATCAAACTATCGGACGATGGCTTTGGACACAGAACAAGGCTTCAGACTTCTGGCATCTCTAACGACTAGTTTTTTTTGCATTTAATTCAAGACCGTTGGAGGAGTTAAAGTGGTTATTTTAGTACTCTATAAATACCATTATTGCTGAAAGTGTTAAGGACTTTTGACAACCACTTCTTACAAGCTTTCAAGAGCAAATTGACCAAGAATTTGTGTCTTTCTTTGTACTTGTAGTGAAAGTGAACTTGTGATCATTTATTGCTTTTCAATTATGTGTGAAGTCTCAAGTGTGTAGCATAGTGAGGGTTGCAAAGCTGTTGTAAAACCACTCGGCTTGATCAAGAAGATATTGAGGCAAGCAAGGGGTGATCCTTCATTGTACAACTTGGTGTAACTTCATCAAATTGAAGTAGGAATTACATTGAGGTATTGGACTTCAAGTAGAGTTCAACTTGGTAGTCCATTTGGTTTCAATCATCTTATTTATTCTTTTACTTGCACTTTAATTGTGATCTTCTACTTGGTGTGATTCTCATATTCTTTATTCAAGTGTTGAATCACCAAGAAAATTTGATAAATTCAAATTGTGTGATTATTGCTATACATCAAGTTTAAAATTATAATCAACCTAATTCACCCCCTCTTAGGTTGTCTTCGGGACCTATAATTGGTATCAGAACTTGGTCTCCTAGAGATTAAGCTCAATCGGCTTTGGAGTGATCATGGCAACTAACAATGCATTATTCTTAGAAAGACAATCAGTCACTAGACCACCTATGTTTAATGGGATCAACTATGTGAGTTGGAAGGATAGAATGGAGATCTCCTTGCAATCAATAGATATTGAGTTATGGTATATAGTAAATGAAAGTCCATATGAAGCAATGGTTGTAGATGAAATCACCCATCAGTCTAGACCTAAAACTAGACTAGAATTGACTCCCCAAGATAAGATCAATCTCACCTTGAATGCAAAAGTTATGAATGTGTTATACAATGCCTTAGATGCTAATGAATCTACAAGGGTAAAAGGGTACAAAACGGCTAAAGAAATATGGGACAAACTAAGAGAAATTTATGAGGGAAGTGACAATGCTATAGAACAAAAGAAATCCCTTCTTATCACCAAATATGAATCTTCTAAAATGGAACCTCATGAAAATGTTGACAAAATGTATGTAGGTTCAATGATATTATAAAGGATTTAGAAGTGTTAGGTAAAGAATACACATTAGGTGAGAAAAATAGGAAAATCTTGAATGCTCCATCTAAAGATTGGGAGAGCAAGGTGACAGCTATTGAATTTAAGGAAGTTAAGGATTTGAATTCCATGTCTATTGAAACTCTCATAAATTCCCTAACTTCCTATGAATTGAAACTCAAGTCTAAGGTGCAGGAGGAAGAGGATGCAAAAGTAAAAAGGAGCATAACTCTCAAGGCTTCTCAAAAGGAGGATGAATCATTCTCCTTAGATGATGAGGATGTTGAAATGGATGATAATGATTTGGCACTCCTCTCCAAGAGTTTCAAGAGAATTTTCAACAAAAGAAGATTTAGAAGGGGAGGTCCTAGCAACTTCAACTCCAACCAAAGCAACAATCAAAGAGGAAGAGGAAAGCAAGAGGTCAACAGGAAGCAAGGAGAAAAATGCTACGAATGTGGACAACTTGGACACTATATAAGTGAGTGTCCAATGAAGAAGAAAAAGGAAGGAAAAGGTGAAAGAAGGCAAAAATACAATAACTTTCAAATAGTTTGGAATGAGTGCAATTCAGATGGAGAAATAGAGGAAGAAGAAGAATCCACTCAAATGGCATTCATGGCCATGGGAGAGGATGAGGTAACCACTAGTAATTGTATATTTGATTGTGATGATGAGAATGATGATGATATTGAATCTTTTGTTGGTAAATTGCATGAAAGTTTGAAAGATTCTTATGCTAAGAACAAAGAGTTAAAAGTCAAAATCAATTTTTTGTTTCGTGAAAATACAAAACTCTATCAAGAAAATAATATGTTGAAGAAAGAAAATGATGATTTGAAAAAACTTGAGATTGATTTAGACTTGCAAAAGAAACTTGATGAGAAGGAAAAGTTTTACAAAAAGCTTCAAGAGGAACAAAGTCGCTTGAAGAAAAGAATGGATGATTTAAATGAGTTCCTCCAAAATGAAAAACAAAAGATTCTTCAAATGAATGTTAGAAAAGTTATTTATGGTGAAAATAAATTCGCTATTCTTAGAAAAATGGGAATTAGATATTTAAAACCAATTAGTGTTAAGGACACTAGTAAAATGTATAATTTTTGTTGTCAATATGGACATATAAAAAGTCATTACTACGTCAAGAAAAACATGAGAAATGGTATAAAAATTACATGGATAGTTAGAGATTACTACTAACTCCTAAGGACCCAAAAATAAAAAAGGTACCAAAGGTTATCTTTCATTCATTTTTGTGTAGGTATGCTTGAAGAGCTCAATCAAAACATCAAAATGGTTCATTGATAGTGGATGCTCAAGACACATGACCGGTGATCCATCTCATTTCGTCAAGCTAAAGTCAAAAAGCAGTGGAAAGGTTACATTTGGAGATGATACGAAAGCTAAGACAGTTGGAATTGGAGATGTTGGTAAAAATGGTGAAACCTTTATTCATAATGTTCTTTTAGTTGATAATTTGGGCTATAATCTATTGAGTGTTAGTCAGTTATGTGATAGAAACCTTTATGTGCTATTTAAGAAGTATGAATGCTTAATCCTTGATGCAAATTTTAACATTGTCTTTAAAGGGAAAAGATACAATGACATTTATGTTGTTTTTCTTGAGAAAATTGACTCTACTAGTTTTCAATGCCTTAAGATTACTAATGATGATCCTTGGTTATGGCATAGAAAACTTTGTCACTTTAATATGGATTTACTCAGTGAGATTTCCAAAAAGGAACTTGTTAGAGGATTACCAAAAATCAAATTTAAAAAGGATCATATATGTGATACTTGTCAATTTGGAAAATAAACAAAGGTCGCTTTAAAATCCAAAAATTGTGTTTCTACTTCAAGACCTTTGGAGCTTTTACATCTTGATCTATTTGGTCCTACTTAAGTTGCTAGTTTGGGTGGCAAACGTTATTGTTTTGTAATAGTTGATGATTTTTCAAAATACACTTGGGTTATATTTTTAGCTCATAAGGATGATGCCTTCAAAAACTTTGTTTCTTTATTTGCAAAAGTTCAAAACTTATTAAACTTGAATATTGTGAAAATAAGAAGTGATAATGGGACGGAATTTAAATATTGTGGCTTTCCGGAATTTTTTGATCATAATGGTATTTCACATGAGTTTTCTATAGCAAGAGTTCCATAACAAAATGGTGTTGTTGAAAGAAAAAATAGAACTTTTCAAGAAACCGCAAGAACTATGCTCAGTGAATGTAATATGCCAAAATATTTTTGGTCGAGGTGGTAAATGTGAGGGCCTCAAAATTTATTTTAAATATTGTTAATATCTATTATTTTAAATAATGATATTATTGTTATGAATTCATTCAATTATTTTAAAATTACATTTAAACAAATTTTTAGAAAATTTAAATGAAAATTCAATTTATTTATTTATTTATTTGTTTAATTTATTTCATTTTGAGAAAAACTTAATTTATCTCTATATTAATTTTTCAGGTAGATTTTCAACATTCCATTCATCTTATTTTAAAATTTGCTCTTTTTGTATCAATTATACAGAAAATGAGAAAAACACGTTTTTCGAGGTGAAAATTCTGGCCATGAGTTAAGTTGTACTGGAATGTAAGGATGATCACCCGTAGGTTAGAAATGATTAGAGGTGAATTAAAAAGAGTGATTATAATTAGGGATTTGTGATTTTAGTTTAAGTTGTTTTAACCCTCTCGAGTTAGAATTTTGTTTAGCCATTGTTTCTTCCACCTAATTCACCCTAATTCCTTCTTAATTTATTCCTTTTCATTTCTCTCTCCTAATCAAGTTTAATCCTTTAATCCTTAGCTAAGTGGGATAATTATTTTCCCTCCAAAATTGTTAGCCAAGGGATTACTATTCCATGTTTGACTTTGGGGCTTAAAAGACAAGCCTTATGTCTTGTCTTTCTTTCTTCATTTAATTCACTCAAAAATCAAACAAAAACACCCCTCTTCTCCTTCTCTCCATGGCCGAACTCCCTCTCCTTCTCTTCCCTTGAGTTTTCATCAATTTCTTCTTCCAAATCCTCTCTAAAACACCTACAAACTTCCAATTAATCTTGGCTAAACTTGGGATTACGGAGAGGAGCATTGAGAGAGAGCTCTTGGAGGTTGAGGATAGCAATCTTGGAGGAAATTTGTCAACTTCTTAGAAGAGGTAAATTGCTAAATCTTCCATCTTTGTCTATTGATTACAATTTTAAGCATGATATTAGGCTTGGGTGGTTGATAGGTTCTTAGAACCTTGAATGGATGATGATTATGTTGTTTGAAGTGCTAAGCTTATCATGTTGTAATTTGATGATTATGGAAAATTTGTGGGCTCTTGGAATTCCCACTATATATGTGTATTTGTTCATGAGTTGGTTAAATGGTGTTATATATGTGCATTATGTTTGATTTTGGTTGCTAAAAGTTGGAAGAAAACCTCAAGGAAAATTCGGATGAGGAAAGGAAGAAAATGAGGGAGAAAAAAATTCTGTTTTTCTTTTAATGTGTGGGCTGTGATTTTGGCAAGTTTAAAGGTTAATTGGGAGGCTTAAATATGAGGGTTAAGTTGTTAATTTGGCCCACACAATTCTCATCAAAGGTTAAGCAAAGATGGTGGTTAGTTGAAAGTTAGTGGGAAACCTCAAGGAAGAACCGAGAGGAAGAAGTGCAAAATGGGGGTTGATTTTGCTGTTTTTCTTTTAAAATTTCGTGGCTGTATTTTGGCTAGATTAAGGACTGAATTTGATGTTTAAATGTTGATTGTTAAGTTGTTATTTTTCCCCCACAAAAGCCCTACAAGAGTTGTTGCAATAATGGTTGTCAAGTTGGAGGCAAAATCTGGAAATTTGAGGATATATGCTGTCCGAAATTCTTGGACTGTTGAATGCTAAAAGTTGATATAAACTTCTATCATTTTTTACCAACCTTAGGCTTAGGAAGTTCAATACTAGTTTAGGTTCGAATTTGGGGTCAATCGGAAGTGGTTTAGATGTATTAAAGGTAGTGATGAGAAAAGGAAGTGGAATTTGCAGGATTGATCATATACGAACCAGTCCACTTTAGGTACGTAGAAAACTGCCTTCCCAATCGAATTTTAAGTTGAATTTTGGTATGAACCTATCCTATATATTGAAGTATTAGTGTACCAAATTTGGTGGTTTTTGACCAAGAATTCGTCACTCAAACAGAGCCTAGAAGTATGCCCTGCAAAACTGGAAAACAGAAATTTCAGATTTGTGAACCTTCCCTGTTTGAACTGCTTTAATTTCTTGCTCAAGTATCAGAATTGAGTTCCGTTGGTGGAGTTTGAAACTCATTACATAGTTATATATACCGTGAAAATTTGAGAGGCCAATTCATTTTCTGTAATTTTTGGTAAATTTTCAAAGTGGTCTGGTCGGACAGCCTGCTGTGTCCTGTTTTGTTACTGTAGCAGTTCGTTAAATTAAAATCTGGGCTAATTCTGTCCAGAATTTTAACTGGGTGTTTTCTAAAAAGTTTTAGAAATTTAAAAGAGGTTTCCAACGGTACCAAGATTGCAAAATTTGGACTTGTATAACTCAAGTTACGATTTTTCAAAGATTTCAGCTCAAAATGGAATTTCATTGAACTTGACTTGAGTCTCATTGAGACATTTTTAAAGACATCTATCAAATATTTCTTTAGTGATTTGAATTAAAATACTCGTATTTGTCTCAGGTGATCGAGAAGATCCCAGAGAACTCGATTGATCTTGCATGCTTTTGCCTTAGACTCTTGACTTCGGTGAGTGTCAAGTGCATGGTGTTGAATTACGTCGTATTTATTTGAATGTAAATTGCGAGAGTGTCTTTATGGCTTAGGTCCTCTTACTTGACTTGCATGTTGTGACAGCCCTACTTCTCCCTAGGGCGAACCCTAGGGTATCGGCCAGCCTACCTCTGTAGGGACTCATTACAATTCCTCACTTATCACAAATCTCAAATAATTACACACATAAGATCTCAAATAATACTTACATTTCCAACTATTCCAAATACACCAAAGTCCAAGCTGTCCAATATTACCATGGTACAAGAGATAATCCACGCTAGTCACACTAAGAAGATCACTTCCTACTTTCCTTCATCCAGAGCCACATGGGGAAAAATAAAATATTTTGGGGTGAGCTAGAAGCTGGAGTTAGTGTTGGTGAAAACAAGGAAATTCCGATTTATCAAATTCATGAACATTTGAATCAAATAGCATTTTGTAAAACATTTGAATCTTTAATGGAATACATGAAGGTCGAGAGCATGGTCACACATTCACATTGAAAATATCTAAGAATCTTTTTATTTAAAGGGATTCGAAATAGAAATCCTTAAAGAATCATTCCATAAACACTTAATTTAACAATCAATAATGCAGTATACAATATTTCAATACACAATAATTCAATAAACAATAATTCAAAGAACTATAATTCAATAAACATTCAATTCAAATATTGAAGGATCACGGCTCACTTGGGCTGTTTCCACCTTATAACTTCCAATAAACAATCCCACATTTTTCCACCTTATAACCTCGAACTCCCACCTTATGACCTCCAAACAATAAACAATCCCATCTTGAACTCACCTTATGTCCTCCAAAGCGATAAACAATCCCCTCATTTAATATTGAACATTGGATATAGTACTCAAGGCCTTTCGTGAAGAGTTTTGAGCTTTGCACTGCGTTGGTAAGTCATTACTCCGCGGCTGTCCGGCTGATCCGATCTCACGATGGCGGGTCTAGGATAAGCTTTTGGCCTGACCTCACAATGGCGGATCAGGATAGGGTTCCAACAAGAGTGAGCTTCGGTTTGCCGATGCGATAAAGTACACATCAGTCTACAAACATGCACATTTAACAGGCTATCATGCATAGACAACTTTCTAAGTCAAGCAAGTCACATAGTCGAGCAATTTTCACTTAGAAATCATTTTGTGAAGCTCATTTCATTTAAAATCATCTCAATAGTTAATCAGATGAAATCATGTTTGGAAATGACTTGAGTAATAAACATGAGTTTGGAAATGATTTTATTGTAAACATGAGTTTGAAAATCGAGTTTAGAACTCAAGTTCGGTAAGGTTAGATATCAAGACTAAAATCAAATTTGATTTAAAATCAAGTTTGGCAACCATTCTTAGAAATCAGATCATGAAAATCATTTCATTTATAATTATGAATCAAATATTTCCTTTGAAAATCAGGTTTAAATCACTCACAACGCTCACAAATCATTTCACTCGAAACAATGGAAACCATCTCTTGTAAGAACAAGAATAAACCTTTTCAACCGTAAAGAGATTGGAGCACTCACTAACTATTGGTATCACATTCATTTAGATAGCACCCAAGCAACAATTTACACTTCGATTAATCAGCTTAAAAGCACTTATAAATTATTTCAAAAGTAAATCAAATTGTTATACTTGTAAACCAATGCAAGTCAATAGTAAATTAGTAGTAAAACGTTTCACGAGTGATTTCCTTGAAACAGTAGTAACTCAAAAGTGTCATAGGGAAGCATTCCTTTAAACAAGTTAGAACAAAACAGTAGTAAACTTGTCAATTGAAAAGGGTTTGGAACACTCACCAAGTTTCACACTCGTCCACATAAAACCAATCACCATGTAATCTTCATGGCACATTCAAGTCCTGGGATCAAGTAAAATAACAAAACTTTCACAAATTCCAATCCAATTTATAAGGGTGAGCAAATAAGAGTCTTAACAACATCTTATAACCATGCATGAGTGGGTCGGAACACGGCAAGAAGGCACGAGAGTCAAAAGGAATGAGAATAGCACTTGAGGAAGTGAAACTAACAATTGACAGGTTTGCCGTGCCTCAGTAATTTAATCATAACTGTGGCTGTGGTTATTGGATTGGGAATAATTTTATGGTGTTTCGAAGCTAAGACATAGGCCTATAACTTTCATGAAGAGGTCGAATACGAAATCATGCTTAATCATAGTCAAAATGACAAATCTCAGAGAAGCAAGAAAACTGTCGGATAAATTTCAGGCTGGTTGAACAGTCTCGGGAAAACAGTCATAACTCGACGTAGGAAAATCAAAATCAAGCTCCGTCAGTGGCGTTTAAAACTAGGTTCATAGGGATTTCTAACGGTATAAGGCTCGAATGCTAATTCATTTTCTACAGTGAACAGTAACCTCAGGAAGTGGACTGATTTCCATTTCTGATTTCCTGCAAAAATTTCTAGCTTTGACACAATCCTTCAATTAATCCTTTAAAGTCATTTCCATCATTTGCCAAGGTGTTTAACAAGCTAAAACAGCAATTAACTCCATCAATAATACATCACAAACTCTTAGACAATTCATCAAACACTTGGAAGGTTAAAACAAGAACCCAAGTTCAAGTTCTCAAACTCAAGAAACTCTTCCATAATTCTTTCTTCCAAACAACCACAAGCAAGTTAATCTCATCTAACTAACACCCTTTTTGAATTTGAGGTTCAATAAAGCAGGGATAAGTGAGGATTTACCTTGCTAGAAGAGTGAGAAAATCCACCCAAGAACTTCACTCCTTGCAACCAAGCTTGATGATTAAGTAGTAATCTAGCCTAGGGTTTCACTTGAAGTTGTGTTTCTTCACTAAAATTGCTAGAATTAAGCTTAGGTTTTGTGGTTTTCTTGCTCTTGAGTTGACCATGAGGGAGAAAAAAAGGAGAATTTTTGGTTCAAATTTTGAAGACAAGAGATTAAATAAGAAGTCTTAAGTCAAGCTTGTGTAGATTGTTGACAAGTGTCCAAGTTTTGGCCAAGAATGGAATAAAATCTATGCAAATTGTCTTCAAATCCCTTAATATAAAATGTGATCCACTTAATACCATATAAGTTTATGTATTTGGCTACATGAAATATGAAAAATACAATTCAAATTAATTTCATTACAATACATACAAAATAGAGTACTTAAGGAAAATAATGCACTTAAGGAAAATTTTATGCTACCAATGTTTAAAGAAAATGATATACACTTGAATAAATACAATGACAAATAATTCATGAAAATTTAGGGTTCTCGAAGAAATATGAGCAAGTAATTCAAGAAAATTCAGTGTATAATTCATGAAATTGGGTCCTCACACATGTACATGTTATTTGACTTGTGGAACTGTACTTGAGCTGGCTGAATGTCGATTGGAATAATCCATCGACTTAAAGTGATAAATGGGGGCCTTAAACCTATGGGGATCCTTGGGACCCGTACCGACAAGGGCTTGGTGAAAGCTTTGAACCTTAGGTGCTGTTCTTTGAACTTGACCTATTGAAGAGGTCTTGCTTTCGGTGTGCTTTCGATGTAGCTTTACCCTTTTACTTGTTTGGTTTGGGCCGAGAGGGTGAACTATTGAGCAGGAGGTTGTACTAAGTGGAATTCTCAGGACTTTACACTGCTAAGTTGACAAAGTCAGCGTTTGGGATGGAATGGACTCAAGCACTTAAGTGGAAATTGGTTCACGAGAGCCTGCATCCATTGTGTATTTTTCTGTATGAAGCGCTCCGCGGTGCTTGTGCATATTCATGTAGATAGAGGCTCGAAGGGGTTCTCCAGAACCCAGACTCAAGACCTTGTCTAATGTGAGCCCTCGGTAGTAATTCCTTGAGAATCTGATCTCGGTGAAAATTGCAATAGTACAAGTGAATGTTTGATTTACAGCTTTTATATCTGAATTTCGGCTTTCTTACTTGCTTGATTACGTGCTTGCATGTTTCTCCTTAGCCTCAGTGGCGTTAGCTCACCAGTTATTTTTCCTTAAGGTCTTGAAGTGGAGAGCGTAGATCGAGGATCTAGTTACTTTGGTAGGATTTTCATAATTTGTATAGGCTTAATATTAATTTGCGAAGTTAAAGATTTGTATTTGAAATTGATGTTATAGGAGTTTTAAGACATTATTGAGGATTTACTTTTTGTAAGTTAACTATCATTTATTGTTGGACCTCAATTAAGGCTTTAAGAACGAATGCATGTATTATTATTTTAGAGACCTTGAGTGTGATTATTTGAAGTGCAGTACTACGATTGAGGGTTTGTAGTGAGTCTGAGCTGGATGACAGTCCGTGATACCTTGGGTTAGATCCTTGGGAGAGGTGGGGCATTACAGGTGGTATCAGAGCCTAGGTTAAAGATCTATTTGGGATAATTTAAGGATATCGTTCTCGAATATAGAGTTGAGATAGCCATACGTATGTCTACGGTTTTGCATCTCTCGAAATAGACGAGCTGTATTGAGATCTCTCAGATAGGTAGATAAGCAAAAGATAGGATTCGAATTCCCGAGTTCATAAGAGTCCTTATATTGGACTTCAAAGAGTTGAACTTTAAATGGTTAGAGCTCCATTGTGATTAAATATTAACCTGGCGATTTTGGTTTCCTTAGCAGGTTAAATTCGGGAGTTAAAGGAATTAGTGACATGGCGAACTTGGAGGATTCTACGAAGGCGTAGAGCTCTTGAAAAGGATTTAGGGTTTAGGCAGAAACTTGCTAAATATTGGGAAGGACGATGGGAACAAGAATATAAGGATAAGACTTAGCTAATAAGCAAGTACATGGAAATGAAGAAGAAATATGAAAGCCATACTAGAGGAGATGCAACATAAATTTGATGCAGTACACTCAACTACCCAAATTGAATTTGAGATACCCCAACACTCAAGTTAGAAATGGGAGGAAGCTCTCTCAATGTTAAAGGAAGCGTAAAGAGATTAACCAAGATGAACACTCTTTGAAGGTAAAGGAAGGAAACTAAAATCTAGTGGACCTCTTGCGTGGCTTCAGACTGGGCTAAGTGTGATTTACATCAAAATCTCATCTCTGATGAGTGTTGGAGAAAGATGGGGCGTGTTTAAGGTGTGGAAGCCTCGAACACCAAATAAGGAGCTGTCGGTAAAACCTAGAGTTATATCTATTCTAGGAGTTTTGAACTTGGCACTTGATGTAATGATTAGTACAACCAAATGTTGATATTGTTTGGTCTTAAATCCACCTAGACGTAGGGTGAAAATCTAGTTATGAATTAGGCTATGAAGGTCTTAGACTTTTGAATGTTTTGTAAATGGATTGGTTGGGGTGAGGCTTGTGAGGCCTATGCTTGTGACTACATGACTATTTGTATTTTGTGGCATCTGTGTAGTATGTTTTGTGACCGTTTGTAAAAGAAACCACCAGGCGATTCTAGTCTTGGTGGGTGCATATTATTTACTACTTTCACTGTTGTGTTTTTGTGTGGTAAAATGGTCAGACAAGACATTTCGGTATGTTCTTTTATTAAATATACCACCGTCCAATGCGTACTTGATTCTCTCGATATATATATATGTATGAAAGTTGGTCGGTTCTAGAAAATTCTCTTGTTCATTCCAAAAATTTAATTTGATAAATTGCTTATTCTATTTTGTGTTAATTCATTACATTCCCTTTTATTCTATTTTACCTTGCTCTAGTGTATTTTAATTTAGTTTATTTTCACATTTATTTTATGTCTACTATAAAGATTGTGGGCGGTGGGAGAACATGGCCGGGATCGAGGTCGAGAGCGGGGTGTGGGTCAAGGCACCCAGGGGAGAGAATCAAGAGCAGAGTCTAGGGTTAGTCAATGAGGGTAAAAGATAATTAGGTAGGTGTATGTTGCCTTTTATTGGAATTAAAGGGGTTAAGTGTGAAAAGGTGAACTAGTGAATAAGATAGATTTCATTAGAGTCACGAGCAATGGAAGGGTGGCCATTGGCATCACCTCCACCACTCATCCTTTACAAAACTTCAATTACTCTTCATTCTACCATTTTATTTTGACTTCACAAGAAAATAACTAGAGAGAAAAAAGAGGTCTTGCTTCATATTTTATCTTTATTCTTGCTTTCATCTTTGAAAATCACCAATACAAAACTCTATTCCCTTCCTTCCTTGTGGCCAGTCCTATAGAGATGGAGAGGGGTGAGATTTTCAGCAATTTCTCCACTATTTACTCTTCCCTAGCTCCGGTTATTCAAGCTACAAATAGTGAAGAAAAGATTTCATTGATTCTTCCATAAATTTTGTTTCAAGACCATTACCTCATCTAACTTCACTTGCCATTGATCAAGTTGAGAAAGGTAAATCTTGTGGCGAATTTGGAGGTTTCACGACTTACCTTGACTAGGGTTGAGACTATGCTAGCGGGGAAGAGCTTGAACCTTGTAGACCTATAAGTTTTCGCGACTTAAACCTAATGATTTATGGCCATATGAGTTTAGGCTATTGAAAGAATCTCTTGAAAACCAGTACCGGTTAAATGACACGAAAGCTTTTTCCATGTTGGTAGTGTGAATATGGTGGTGAATCTTGATGATTAATAGCTTGATATATGTTGGTTATTACACATTATGGTTATTTCCTTGAGATTGATGAATCATACATAAGATTGATGCGAGAATCTGGATAGAATCTCTAGAAATACCCCTATCGGGCGAGATCCTTTCAACTACTTTTATTTTCTCTACAAATTTTTGGTAAAATATTGTTCAATAATCTTTGTTCGATGTTGGCTTTTAAATGTGAGTTTAGAAGTTAAAAGGGATAATTTCTTGAACTTCATTTTGCTAGATATCTCCTCAGGCAGCATTGCACAATTTTGGAAAATTTTGACATCGCGGTAAAAAAATATATATATATATATATATATATAAAATTTAAATTTGGGTTTTGTATGTTAGATTTGAAACTAGACAAGAACTTTTCAACCTTGTAAACTTTAGATTTTTGCTCAATCTCCATAAGTACCAATAGTTTTAGAATTCACTAAAATGTGGACTTGATCGTTGCTTTCCTATTTATGAAAGTTATCACTTGAGGTCAAGTTTGTTTATTTACAAATTGAGTTTTGAGAAAATGTCTTTTGAACAGTTGTAGTACTTTGAGTCTATTTTCTAGTGGTATACAACTGGTAATTTTTTGATTTATGGATATAAAAAGTTAGAATTTTCTGGTTTAAAGAAAAAAAATGTTCTTTTAAAACTTATAACTTTACTTTGAAAATATCGATTTGATCCAAGTTTGAATTCGTGGATGAAATGAAGTCTTTTATAGTTTTAAGTCTTCTTTTAAATGATGGTTTTCAAAAACTTTAATCTCCTCTTTAGGCGTTACAGTAGATGTTTAAGAGTGTGGATCTCCCTTTTCAATTGAGCTCTGTGATGGTTTAAGGGAATTAATTGGAGATGGTCCATGTGTGGTGGTCATTGAGGGTAATCGCCTTAGGTGCTCAAGGTGACTTCTAGGAGACTTCTGCAGCAGGAAAGTAAAGGACTTGAGAACTGAGAAAATCTCTTTGGTTAAGATTCTCTAGAAAGTCATGACGTCGAGGAGACGACTTGGGAAGTGGAAAAAGAAATGCAAGAGTATTCGGAATTATTTGTTTAGCAAGGTGAAAATTTTGAGGAACAAGTAAATTCCTTTATTGAGAATATTGTGGATAAACCAAGGTGACGAGGAAGTAACTTGAGGGTTAGAGGAAATACCAAGCATTAATCTATAATTCAAGTATGAATTTCAAGGACGAAATTCTTTTAAGGGGGGAAGAGTGTGAGGGCCTTAAAATTTATTTTAAATATTGTTAATATCAATTATTTTAAATAATGATATTATTGTTATTAATTCATTCAATTATTTTAAAATTACATTTAAATGAATTTTTAGAAAATTTAAATGAAAATTCAATTTATTTATTTATTTATCTGTTTAATTTATTTCATTTTGAGAAAAACTTAATTTAGCTCTATATTAATTTTTCAAGTAGATTTTCAACATTCCATTCATCTTATTTTAAAATTTGCTCTTTTTGTATCAATTATACAGAAAATGAGAAAAACACGTTTTTCGAGGTGAAAATTCGGGCCATGAGTTAAGTTGTATCTTTGGAATGTGGGATGATGTTACCTGTAGGTTAGAAATGATTAGAGGTGAATTAAAAAGAGTGATTATAATTAGGGATTTGTGATTTTAGTTTAAGTTGTTTTAACCCTCTCGAGTTAGAATTTTGTTTAGCCATTGTTTCTTCCACCTAATTCACCCTAATTCCTTCTTAATTTATTCCTTTTCATTTCTCTCTCCTAATCAAGTTTAATCCTTTAATCCTTAGCTAAGTGGGATAATTATTTTCCCTCCAAAATTGTTAGCCAAGGGATTACTATTCCATGTTTGACTTTGGGGCTTAAAAGACAAGCCTTATGTCTTGTCTTTCTTTCTTCATTTAATTCACTCAAAAATCAAACAAAAACACCCCTCTTCTCCTTCTCTCCATGGCCGAACTCCCTCTCCTTCTCTTCCCTTGAGTTTTCATCAATTTCTTCTTCCAAATCCTCTCTAAAAACACCTACAAACTTCCAATTAATCTTGGCCTAAACTTGGGATTACGGAGAGGAGCATTGAAGAGGAGCTCTTGGAGGTTGAGGATAGCAATCTTGGAGGAAATTTGTCAACTTCTTAGAAGAGGTAAATTGCTAAATCTTCCATCTTTGTCTATTGATTACAATTTTAAGCATGATATTAGGCTTGGGTGGTTGATAGGTTCTTAGAACCTTGAATGGATGATGATTATGTTGTTTGAAGTGCTAAGCTTATCATGTTGTAATTTGATGATTATGGAAAATTTGTGGGCTCTTGGAATTCCCACTATATATGTGTATTTGTTCATGAGTTGGTTAAATGGTGTTATATATGTGCATTATGTTTGATTTTGGTTGCTAAAAGTTGGAAGAAAACCTCAAGGAAAATTCGGATGAGGAAAGGAAGAAAATGAGGGAGAAAAAAATTCTGTTTTCTTTTAATGTGGGCTGTGATTTTGGCAAGTTTAAAGGTTAATTGGGGAGGCTTAAATATGAGGGTTAAGTTGTTAATTTGGCCCACACAATTCTCATCAAGGTTAACAAAGATGGTGGTTAGTTGAAAGTTAGTGGGAAACCTCAAGGAAGAACCGAGGAAGAAGTGCAAAATGGGGTTGATTTTGCTGTTTTCTTTTAAAATTTTGTGGCTGTATTTTAGGCTAGATTAAGGACTGAATTTGATGTTTAAATGTTGATTGTTGTTGTTATTTTTCCCACAAAAGCCCTACAAGAGTTGTTTTGCAATAATGGTTTGTCAAGTTGGAGGCAAAATCTGGAAATTTGAGGATATATGCTGTCGAAATTTTGGACTGTTGAATGCTAAAAGTTGATATAAACTTCTATCATTTTTGACCAACCTTAGGCTTAGGAAGTTCAATACTAGTTTAGGTTCGAATTTGGGGTCAATCGGAAGTGGTTTAGATGTATTAAAGGTAGTGATGAGAAAAGGAAGTGGAATTTGCAGGATTGATCATATGCGAACCAGTCCACTTTAGGCACGTAGAAAACTGCCTTCCCAATCGAATTTTAAGTTGAATTTTGGTATGAACCTATCCTATATATTGAAGTATTATTTTACGAAATGTGGTGGTTTTTTCCCAAGAATTCGTTACTCAAACAGAGCCTAGAAGTATGCCCTGCAAAACTGGAAAACAGAAAATTCAGATTTGTGAACCTTCCCTGTTTGAACTGCTTTAATTTCTTGCTCAAGTATCGGAATTGAGTTCCGTTGGTGGCGTTTGAAACTTATTACATAGGTCTATATACCATCAAAATTTGAGAGGCCAATTCATTTTCTGTAATTTTTGGTAAATTTTCAAAGTGGTCTGGTCGGACAGCCTGCTCTGTCCTGTTTTGTTACTGTAGCAATTCCTTAAATTAAAATCTGGGCTAATTCTGTCCAGAATTTTAACTGGGTGTCTTCTAATAAGTTTTAGAACTTTAAAAGAGATTTCCAACGGCACCAAGATTGCAAAATTTGGACTTGTATAACTCAAGTTACGATTTTTCAAAAATTTCAGCTCAAAATGGAATTTCATTAAACGTGACTTGAGTCTCATTGAGACTTTTTAAAGACATCTATCAAATATTTCTTTAGTGATTTGAATTAAAATACTCGTATTTGTCTCAGGTGATCGAGAAGATCCCGGAGAACTCGATTGATCTTGCGTGCTTTTGCCTTAGACTCTTGACTTCGGTGAGTGTCAAGTGCATGAATTGTTGAATTACCTGTCATATTTATTTGAATGTAAACTATTGAGGCGAGAGTGTACTTGATCGCGCTCGTCCTCTTTTACTTGACTTGCATGTACTTGACTGTTATTTGACTTGACTGGAACTGTACTTGACTTGACTGGAACTGAATGTCGATTGGAATAATCCATCGACTTAAAAAGTGATAAATGGGGACGTCCAAACCTATTGGGGATCCTTGGGACCCGAGCCGACAAGGGCTTGGTCGGGAAGCTTGGTGAACCTTAGGTACTGTTTTTTGAACTTGACCTATTGAAGAGGTCTTGCTTGGTATTGTTCGATGTAGCTTTACCCTTTTACTTACCTGTTTGGTTTCGGGCCCGAGAGGGTGAACCGTTGGACGGAGGTTGTACTAAGTGGAGACTCTGGGACTTTACCGCTAAGTTGAAGAGTCAACGCTTTGGGATGGAATGGACTCAACCGCTTAACCGTGGAAATTGGCCACCAGAGCCCGTATCCCTTGCCATTGTGTATTTTTCCTGTATGAACTCACGATTGCTTGAGCATATTCAACGTAGATAGAGGCTTCAAGAGGGTTCTCCAACCCAGCCTCAAGACTCTTGTCTAATGTGAGCCCTCAGTAGTGATTCCTTGAGAATCTGATCTCCGGTGAAAATTGCAATAGTACAAGTGAATGTTTGATTTACACGCTTTTATATCTGAATTTACTGGCTTTCTTACTTGCTTGATTACGTGCTTGCATGTTTCTCCTTGGCCTCACTGAGCTAGCTCACCCCAGTTATTTTCCCAATGTGTCTTGAAGTGGGAGAACGATCGAGGATCTAGTTACTTTGTAGGATTTTCATAATTTTGTATAGGCTTAATATTAAATTATGAAGTTAAAGATTTATTGTACCTGAAATTGATGTTATAGGAGTTTTAACAGACATTATTGAGGATTTACTTTTGTAAGTTAACTATCATTTGTTGTTGGACCTCAATTAAGGCTTTAAGAACGAATGCATGTATTATTATTTTAGAGACCTTGAAGTGTGATTATTTGAAGTCTGTATTACGATTGAGGGTTTGTGGTGAGTCCTGGCGAGAGTTGGGCAGACAGTTCGCTGATACCCTTGGTTTCGCTCTTGGGAGAGGTGGGGCTGTTACAGTAAACACGACTTTCTGTGTAATGAATAGAATTCTTCTAAGGCCTATTTTGAATAAAATTTCATATGAACTTATTTTTGGCAAAAAGTCTATTGTTGGTTATTTTAAAGTTTTTGGTTACAAATGTTTCATTTTGAACATTAAAGAACATCTTGGAAAGTTTGACAAGAAAACGGTTGAAGGCATTTTCTTAGAATATTGTGAAAATAAACGTGACTATAGAGTATATAATAGAAGGACTCTTGTCATAGAAGAAACTATTCATGTTACTTTTGATGAAACTAATGATGTTGTGTCCAAAGATGCTTGTGAAGATGATGATTTAGGTGTGCAAGAAGTTCTTAAGAAACTAACCATTCATGAGGAGCAAAACAAGGATATGAAGGATGATTCGAAGGAAGATACACCTCAAAAATATCTTCCAAGAGTTTGGAAGTTTACTCAATATCATTCAAAGGAGCTTATAATAGGTGATCTATCCGAGAGGGTAACAACTCGATCCTTTAGAAAACCTTTGGTAGATAATTTTGCATTACTTTCTCATATTGAGCTTAAAAATGTTAATGAAGCATTAAAAGATGATAGTTGGATAGTGGCCATGCAAGAAGAACTAAATCAATTTAAAAGAAATAGAGTATGGACTTTAGTAGAAATACCTTTAGATCATCCCGTTATAGGAACAAAATGGGTATTTAGAAAAAAGTTAAATGATAAGGGAGAAATAGTTAGAAATAAAGTTAGACTAGTAGTAAAAGGATATGCACAAGAGGAAGGTATAGATTTTGATGAAACCTTTACTCCCGTAGCTAGATTAGAATCAATTAGAATGTCCCTTGCATTTGCATGTTTTAAAGTTTCAAATTATTTCAAATGGATGTTAAAAGTGCATTTTTAAATGGTTTTATTGACCAAGAAATTTATATTGATCAACCCCCCGGATTTGAGAATGAAAAATTCCCAAATTATGTGTTCAAACTTTCAAAGGCTTTATATAGTTTGAAACAAACTCGAAGAGATTAGTATAAACGTTTTAGTGGTTTCTTGGTCGAAAATAGTTTTAAAAGAGGAGATGTAGACACCACTTTATTTACCAAGAATAATTTGAATGATTTATTAATTGTGCAAATTTATATGGATGATATCATTTTTGGTTCTACTAATGAATGTTTGCGCAAAGAATTCCCAAATGTTATGCAAAAGGAGTTCAAAATGAGTATGATGGGAGAAATGAATTTCTTTCTTGGACTTCAAGTACATCAAAGCCATGAAGGAACTTTTATCAATCAAACTAAGTACACAAAGGAACTTCTCAAAAGATTCGAGATGGAGGATTCAAGACAAGTTGGCACTCCTATGTGCGCCTCCCCCAAACTTGACAAAGATGAAGAAGGTACAAAAGTTGATGAAAAGCATTATAGATGTATGATTGGTAGCTTGCTTTATTTAACCGCAAGTAAACCCAATATTATATTTGCTGTTTGCTTGTGTGCTCAGTTTCAATCATGTCCAAAAGAGTCTTACTTGTAAGCTGTAAAATGAATTTTTAGATACCTAAACGGAACTATGAACTATGGTTTATGATATCCAAAATGTTCTAATTTCGCGTTAATTGACTTTTCAGATGCTGATTTTGCTAGTTGTAGAGTGGATAGAAAAAGTACAAGTGGTACATGTCATTTTCTAGGTGAATGTTTAGTCTCTTAGTTTAGCAAAAAGCAAAATGCTATTTCCTTATCGATGGCGAAAGCTGAATATATAGCTGCCGGTGCTTGTTGTACTCAATTGCTATGGATAAAACACACTTTATATAATTTTCACTTGAAATATGATTGTGTGCCTATGTTTTGTAATAACACTAGTGCCATCAACTTGATCAAAAATTCAATTCAATATTCTAGGACAAAACATATAGACACATCAAGCATCATTTCATTTTTGATCTTGTTCAGAGAGGAGAAATTTGTGTTAATTATGTATGTTCAAAAGATCAAATTGCTAATATTTTCACAAAAGCATTACCCTTGGAGCAATTCGTGTATTTGAGAAATAAACTAGGTATTTCAGAAAATTTTCTTTAAGAAAAACAGGGGATCGGACGTCCTACAGAATTTCGGACGTCTGACAGCTTTGGTATTCTATGTCAACCATTATCGGACGTCCAACACTTGGATCGGACGTCCGATAGTTTCAAAAATCTGTTTTAAAATTTCTGAGGATCGGATTCACCCCTACCATTCGAACGTCTGAAACTCACTAAATTTCTTTTAAAAGACCTTTCGGATGGCTATTTGTTTATTTCACTCTCACTCTCGAACAGACGTTTCCCTTCATCTTCCCTTTCTACAAATTAAAATTGTTCGTTTCAAGCAAAGTTTACAAAATTGATCAGTAAAATTGCCTTTCCAAACATCCTCTACAAATCTTCTTTAGCATTTCCCTCAAACATCGGTTCAGAAAACCCTCAATTTCCTCCTAAAACCCTAATTCTTAAATCCCTCTTTTCGACTAGGTGGAAAATGAAGGACTTAGGAAGCACTATCTGCATTACACTCTCATCACCTTGCATCATCCCTCGTGATTATCGCATTATCAATGGTACAGGTTGAGGTAGTTCCTCTCGCTAAGAGGAGAACCGGAAGAGGGCGATCTTGGGAGAACTCAAACAAGGGGTTCCTAACGACATACTGCGTGCTCATCGACAAGAACGACAAGGGGAAGAACAAGAACAATCAAGAAATGCCTTGCCTACCTTCATTGATCTTTGAGGAGAGATTCTCCATTATATGTAGGAAAGACTTCATTACCCAACTGTCAATTTCCATTTCTGATTTCTGTACCTATAAGTTTGACTGGATTCTTGAAAAATTTACCTTTCAAAAATGGAATCATCTTCTTACATTTCCACACATTATTTTTCCTTCTATGATGCATCAATTTTATGCAAACATTAGGCAAGGTAGAACTGTGAAACCCCGGATTTTTTTTTCTAATATTTTCTTAAGGAATTTAGTTAATTAACAAAACTAACATATTTCAACAAGAAGGATAAAGAACTAGTTATCTATTGGATAAGTTAATCTAATAACTTACCCCTACTAAATCACTAACAAGTAGTGGGCGGTTATACCTATTTCTAAAAACTAGATAACATTATATCCCCAATTCCAAACAACGTAATGTTTTTCTCTCCTCTTCATCTGACAAACAAAAAGATTCAAAAACTCTCTTACCAAATTAAAGATACAAAGGCAACTTACCTGAGAATCTTTTGCATCGTGATTTAATCAAGTAAGTTTACAATTAATGATTACTTTCTTTATTTATGCTACATAATTCACTACCATATTTAGCATGTTTTCATATTATTATTTAAAGGAATTATGCCATGATTATTGCAATATGATTCATTCAAGATTTCTTAGGAGAGTATGTAGGAATTTCCTAAATTAATAGATTCGTAGGCAAAATTGGTAGATGGTTGTTGTATTTCAAGCCTTAGTTGGATGGATGAAATCTGTTAGGGTTGTTTTGAGGAAAAAAAAAAAAGGACAAGACCTACGGCTTGCATGGGGAAATAATAAGAAAGGGTCATCGGGATGACCCTCCCCACAACTTTCATTGCCGGCACTTGCCGACAACGCCATTTGAAGGCAGCGGCTAGAAAAGGGAAAAAAAAAAAAAGAGGGAAGAGCAACAGCGTAGGCGCTGCTGTGTGGTTGCTACCGGCGAGAACCGCCAGCGATGAAGATGATGATGATGACGGCGGAGATGATGTTGTCAGTGGTGATGGTTTGTGGATTGAAATTAGGATTTTGGTAGAAAAAAGAAAAAGAAAAATCTGAAAAAATTGGAAGGAGGAAGAATATGACCCGTTTTGTAATTTGGATCAATAAACGGGTCGGATCCAAGATCCAAGTAGGGTTTTGAAGTTGGATCGGGTCAAGAAATCCTACGGGTCGCAATCTGGGTTGGTCTAAAACAGAATTGAGTTGGTTAAAGAGTTGGGCCTATGACAATTTAAAGGGTTGGGTTTTATTTGGGTTAAATAATTTGTTAAACTTTGGGCCAGCTACTCAGCCCAAGTTACATAAGTCATAAAGACTACAACTTAAATTATGTGGCCCAAAGTTATGTGATTGAGGCCCGGATATAATAACCCAACACTAATAAAATAATATAACCCAATAGGAAATTAAAACTAGTATTAATAATATTAATCTTGAGTAATTAATGGATTAATTATATTGTTAATTCTTAATAATCGATGGAAGAATAATTGATTAATAGTAATTTATTAAATTATTAACTAGTTAACAGGAAATAGCTAAATATATGATTAATTAATAATACATAGTTAGATAAATTATTAATCAATATAATTAGCTAAATGATTAGTTAATTAACAATAATTAGCTAAATGATTAACTAATTAAGATTAATTGATTAAATGATTAATTAAGTAATAATAATTAGTTAAAATTATTAATTAGTAGTAAATAGTTAAATGATTAAATAATTAATGAAAATTAGTTAAATTGTTAATTAATTAAGGGCAGTTAATTAAATGACTAATTAATAGTAATTAATTAAATGATTTATTAATTAATAGTAATTAATAAAATTCTTAACTAATTAAGGGGGATTAAAAAATTAATTGATAGCAATTAATTAAATGATTAATTACTTGATAGTAATTAGTTAAATTCTTAGTTAATTAAAGGTAATTAAATAAATGATTAATAAATAAATAATTAATTAAATTATTAATTAATTAATAATAATTTGGGAAATCCTTAATTAATCACGGGTGATTAATCAAATGAGCGGTTAATAGTAATTAATTAAATGATTGTGTCGCGCCCCATTTTTTATTTTGAATGGAAAAGGAGGGAAAGATTTCGATTTTATTGGTTTTTGAAAAAAGAAAGGGAAAGGGGTCATGGGACTACAAAAATGCTGATTTGGACCCAAAATAAAAGACAAAAGTCTAAAAAAGGGTTTTAGAAAAAGTTTGAACGCAATACATTTGGTATGGAGTTTAGGTATACCAAGTCACCCAAAAGATTTAATTAATGAAAATAAACAAAGAAAATCCTTTTAGTGACGACCTGGTCTCAAAAAACTAGAGAAAAGGTTCTGAGTCCACGGTTGAAAGAAGGAAGGCAAAGATTGATGTTACTTCTAAGGCACCCTTCTAACCTAAAGCTAGTTGCAAGATTTAGTTGAAAATTTCCTAATTTCTAACTTTAAAATTTATCACATTTGGATGTTGTCTATATGGATGCAAAACCTAGACCTAATGTTGGATCGAGAGGGCAAAATGTCTCCTTGAGGTGTGATTGGAATTGATCATATTAGTTGTGTCGTCCAATTTTGATCCCTCGAGGAGGTCTAAAAAAATGCACATGATGAGACTCAATGAACGGAAGAAGTAGGGTTTTCAAAATGCAATTTTATAAAGTATCAAGAGAAAAGAAGTTGGGTTTTGAAAGGATCAATTCTAAATGCAAAAGGAACTTGAATTTCAAAAAATGCAATTTAAGAAAAGTTTTTTAACTTTGAATTACTAAAACATGAAGAAGAAAGTTGATTTTTTAAAGAATGGTTTGATAGCTTTTAAAATAATGCACATGTATGTCTAAAGAGGAATAATGCAACATAATGGGTGGACTAAATTCGTGACTTTGAATCTTCCTTTTCATAGAAGGAAATAAAGCGTGCTAAGGTAGGAAGTACTCGCTCTTTTCCCTAATTCAAAGGGTAATGCCTTAAATGCACTAATCTAAAAAAGAAAAAAACTAAATGAGATGTTTCACATACGGGGTGGGATAATAGTAACATGTAAAATGGGAAAGAAACTCTAAAAGTGAAAAGTGTGTGAATTTTGTATCTAATGCATGAACGGCATTTAAGGGTCTAGCATTGGACTAGCCCTCGTCTAAAAGGTTCTCACTAACATTGGATTAGTGAGAAATCGAAAGGGAAGGTCACAACTAGCGTTGGACTAGTGTGGTGACGTCAATATATTTACACAATAAACATGTAGACATGATAATAAAGCAAATAAACACATAAAACACATAAACACGTAACACATAGGCATAATATCTAGATGCAAGGCCCTAGGAAAGGAAATAAACACATAATCATGTAAGCATGCAAAATAAGCATATAAAACCTAATTATTACATTGGGAGGAACCTAAATACATTCTAAGGGGGAGAAATTCGAAATAATAATCTAACTATTACATCTTCTAGAATAAATACACTTTTTTTTTTGCCAAATTAAACCTATCTATTACAACTTGGCATCCAAGGCCTCCAAATGATTTATTCAAAATTAAATGACATAAATAAAGACTAGACATGAGTAAAAGTAAAGGAAAACTTAATTTAAAACATGCAAAATCATGCAAAAACACATAATGAGCACATAATAGGGGAAAGAAGTTACCATCCCTTGATGTGAGGCCTTAATTGAATCCTTAAATGATGGGAATGGTTATCTAAGACTCAATGTTAACAAAAGGGATCAAGGTACCAATTTAAAGGAAAAATCAATCAAAAATACAAAGAGAGGGTATCTAAACAGATTCTGCAAGTAACACAGATAATACTAGGAAATAGAGTAAGATTCTGGAACAAAAGAGCAGGAAATATCAACAGAATACAAAAACAGAGAGGTTACGCGGATAAGAAGCAGCGGATAGAAGCAACATGCAGCATGGGCAGAAAAATCAAAGTTGAGAGGAAAGCATGGACCAGAACGGATCCAGCCGCCACAGAATAGTCTCTTCCCATCTTCAAAACACCAGGAAGATTGCTTCCAGTTTTTCAGACAATAATACAAACGAAATATTCAGAGGCAAGGGGATCCATTCAAAGCATCAAACATCATCATTCAGATCAAGCTAAACCCACAAAGATCAAATCATAAGCATTAACATCATCAAATGGACAACAAAGGGAAGGAAAAGAAGCGTGCTAGAAAGCGAGGATTATTACGGGCGGCTGCGTAACAAAGCCAGCGTTTCTTCACATCTTCAAGTATTCAAAAGCGAAAGCGTTCTGGCGAGTAGTCCACGCAAGAGGTCCGTTTCTTCACAACTTCAAACATTCAGAGGAAACGCTGACCGTTCACAAGTCATCCGCAAGTAGTCAGCGTTTCTTCACATCTTCAAAAGCGTGAAGAACATTTTTCCAAATTTCGGGAATCACAATGATCATCACGTAAGCATCAAAGCGTCTGATTTTAACGTAAAACAAATCTACTAGCCTTACCAAGGCTTTATAAACCAACATGCTCATATAACAACCGATAATCATCATCAAATATCACAAACTAAAAAAAAACTATTCAAGACCTTGGTTCCACCAAAGGTCCAAATTTCCGATAATTTTACGATCGAAAAGCGGTAAATAGAGTATAAGGATGTTACACCGAATCGGAAGCTTTGAATCTAAACAAGAGAAGAGGGACAGAAATTCCAAGAATAATCTCCTCAAGTGTGAAACCCTAGCTTTTCTTTTCTTCTTTCTTTTCTTTTTTCCTCTAATTCCTAGCCGCTTTTCTCTGCTTTTCTCTCTCAAAGCTCTCCTAATTGCCTCTTTTTCTCTGATTTCCAACCCTTGTTAAACCCTAATCTAGGCTATTTATAGCCACCAAACCTAGAACTAAGGGTTTTGATGTTCTTGGGATGAGGTGAGCTAATCTTGAACGTTAGATGAGTTGTTGGGTTAGGGGTGAGTTGGGAATGTTTAAATAGGTTTCTTATCGTTCAAGCATGAAAATTACAGCTGGAAAAGGATGATCAAGCTACGGAAAAATCCACGCGTCATTTTTTTTTACGATCAAGTTGGTATCGTTATGCGGACTTATCCACGTAACTAGTCCGCGTTTTTGACTTTTCTCCTTCTTTTTTTTTTTTTAAGAAAAACCTACAAAAATGAGAAAAATATGTTAGAAAATTCAAAGATAAATAACTAAACATTAATAGATAAAAATATAGGAAAACAAAAGAAATGGTCAAAATTTGGTGTCTACAGATTGATTAGTGAATAGCAATTATGTTAATTGATGAATTAAATTATAATGATTAATTATTAATGACAATAGGCTAGAGAAATAATAAGTAAATATGGAACAATTAAGTGCATACTCATGAATAATGAATAGATAACAATTACTTAAATAAGTAATTGAGTAAACAATACTCATGAATATTCTACAAACCAATGATTGAACTAATGAGTAAATACTAAATAGACGAATAAGTAAATACTTGTAAATAGGTTAATACGTGAATAAATGAATGAGATATACTTATAAATATTAACTGGATAAATAGGTTAAATGCTTATTATAAACTAATAAGTGAGTATTTCAAATACATAAGTGCATGAATGAACTATGTATATATATGTGTGTAAATAAATAAACACATAATAGATAAGATAAATAAATGTAATAGATGAATGAGTAAGAGGATAAATAGTATTTATTCATATATCATAAAATTATACCTTATTTGATTAAAATAAAATATAGAAATTTCTAAATATGAAAATTTTCCAAAAAGAGAAACTTTCTAAATTAGGAAACTTTCGAAAAGAGAAACCTTTGATCTTTAGAAACTATTCAAATACACTTTGGTGAATGTCTAAACACATTTTCTAGGGTTGTTTGAGATAGGATGGATCACACGAAAAATAAGTTAAGTAAATTAGTGAATGTATGTATGTTATTGATTATAGGTTTGACACAAGTTAAGGACAAGTTAAGAATAGCTCCAAGTCAGCGGTTTGAGATAGGTGGTTCTTACCCCTCTGTATTTTTGAAATGCTAAATATGAATTTTCACAAGTGAATGCTTTATTTTGGTATATGAAAAATATATCATGTATGCCTATTTGAAATGTTTTACTATTCAAATTGTTATGAATTGAGTGGCATATTTTTGAGAAAGAAAATGCATGTAATGTATGAAATGAGCTGAATAGTCATGAAATAGACGGTAGGGACTGTAGTTCTAACTATGTATGGGGTCATGGGAGTTCGGTATAGAGCCCGGCCAATTGACCTAGTCATGGGAGTCCAGTATAGAGCCCGACTGATTGACTTATGTATGGGGTCATGAGAGTTCGGTATAGAGCTCGACCGATTGACCTAATCATGGGAGTCCGGTATAACGCTCGACCGATTGACTCATATGTGGGTAGGTTAAGTGAAGATCAAAGAAAATGCTTGACCTACCGCCCTCCTAGTAGGGGTTAATCTCTAAACTGAATACTCAGAAGCCGGATGTTGCATGTATTGTCTAAGAGCTGTGTTTTGAGAAATAAGATGACATGATTGATATGTTTATGATTTGCAAGTATGTTCAGTGAACATGATCATGTCATGTGTTTTCATGCCATGTCAAATGAAAATTGTTTATGTGTATGCCACTCACTATTTGAGATATATGTATGTAATTTTGGAAAAGTTGCAAATTGTTTATTTTCATCCTACTATGTGCATGTGGATTGTGTGAAAGGATTGGCAAAAATGTATTATATATGTAGCTACATGATTCGACAGGGGAGTAAGCACTATCTATTGAGCATGTGCTGCTCAACCTATATTTTCATAACTTTTCTTCCATATCTTAAAAAGCAAGTTCGGATACGAGTAGATGATAAGAGCAAGGTAGATAGTTAGACATTTATGTTGGTAATCTAGTATAAGTGTTTCGTAGTTGTAATAGTTGATTACAATATGTATTTCATTAGTAAATATAAGTTTTAAATTTTAGAAAATTTTTGTAAGATATGATCATGTTGCCTTGTATTTGTGGGAGTAAGGTCTCACAGATACGGCGTGCCACCTTACAAATCCGGTCCAGAGACACGGATTTGGGGCGTGACAAGAACTCCCTCTGAGGTGGTGTCTAGAGTTAATGGGAAAGATATTAGTTTTGATCCTAATATAGTAAATGAAAATTTTAACACCACTGTTGAGGCTAATTGCTCTAGCAAAGTAGCAAATTTCTTTTCATATGAAGAGCAACCAACCTCTTATAATCATTTCAATGGAGCAAAACTATTATCTTACTTTCAAACAAAATTTCAAGTTCCAGCTGAAGCTGATTTGAATGAATTGACACCTTTACAACAAATTCTTGGGTCATGATTGGAAATCTTTTAATTCCTACTTCTGGTCATTGTACCACTGCAAACAAAATGGAACTTTATCTATTTTATTACTTTATGGAAGATATCAGGGTTGATTTCGGATTTGTCATGTGTTGTTTCATGAACAAAGTGAAGTCTAATAGTCGTAAGAAAATTCCCTATGGCAAATTCTTGACTTCAATTTTTAATCACTTCAACATTCCCTTGATTGGTGCACCAACTACTGAAAATCTAAACTGCTTTTTCACCAAAACTTATTTTGAAAAGAAAAACATTCGTTTTGTTGGTGATGAGTAGGTGTACAAAGAAACTGGTTTGGAAATCGGACCAAACAAGTTCATGATCCAATCTCTACTCCACTTACCCCTGTTACTCCTCAATTTAAATGTCCCAAACTTGATTTCTCCACTCCACTTTCTCCCCAACCATCATCTTCCTCGAATCCAGCCCTTAATCTTCTCCATGAACTCAAACAAAGAAAAATTCTTCTAGAACAAGGCTTTCAGATGTTAATGACTCCTGAGCAACAAGAAGCCTTTTTCAAGTTAAAGGAGACCCTTTTGCCTTCTCAAGCACAAGAGGAACAAGGACATGAAGGCCAAGAACAAGAGCAATTTCAAGACCCAGAATCGCATCACCAAGACAAGACTCAAGATCCTGGTCCTTCCACAGTTCACACTCCTCCTCAACAAATTGAAACTGAATCAGAGGAAAATTCAAAGGGCTATAGATTTGTTTGAAGGCGTCGCAGCTCATTTCGTCCCCAATTTTAATTTCATCTAGGCATCCATTAGGATCATGCACTTAGACATTTCCTAAGCCAACATCATTTTGGCTTCTTTTGCTAGTTTTGATGAGCTCAGTTGGTTTGTTAAGCCAAATTGCTCATTGGCCATGGTTGTTTTTGTTTGGCCCTAGCCTTGTTGGCCTTTATTGACTGAACCTTTGTGGATTGCCTTTCGACTCTATCTTGTTGACTCTATCTTATGTTTAGTGGATACTCAATTCTATGTATTATCCTTATTGATGCTTATTGACTTTTCTTTATGATTGGCTCAAATTGAATGCCAAATTAAATTTTGTGATTGGCTCGAATTTATTGGTTGTCTTATTTTTTGATTGATGACAAAAGGGGGAGAAAAGTTTGTGCTAATAGCAAGGGGGAGTTTGTGCGTAAGGGGGAGTTTTTAAGCTTATTTGTGCTAATAGCAAGGGGGAGTATGTGAGAATAAAGTTGAAAAGGTTGAAAAGTTTGGTTAGCAAAAGTTTGAACAGCATTTTTATGTGCTTTATGCGTTTATTTCTATTAAAATCATCACTTGGTTTGTCATCATCAAAAAGGGGGAGATTGTTGGTTTTTTTGATGATTAACAAACCAAAAGGATGATTTTCACTAATGACTTTTTGAGTTTAATAGGATTAAGACAGGTTTTCAATCTAAAATATCAACATCATATGTCGGACGATGCTTTCCGATGTAAAACAGGGGTTCGGACGTCCGACAGGTTGGAATGGAAAGTTGGATGACCACTGGTTCTGTTGGACAGTCTCTTCAGATGTCCAATAGTTTACGACAACATTTCGGACGATGCTCTCGAACGATGAATCTGAGTTTCGGACGTTTGACATAATGAGATGAAATCTAAGTTGGCTACTGGTTCTGTCTGACGGTAATTTCAAACGTCTGACAGTTGACGACACAGAATTTCATCAAACTGTCGGACGATGGCTTCGGACACAAAACAGAGTTTTAGACGTCCGATACCTCTAACAGCTAGTTTTTTTTACATTTAATTCAAGACCGTTGGAGGAAAAGTGGTTATTTTAGTACTCTATAAATACCACTATTGCTGAAAGTGTTAAGGACTTTTGACAATCACTTCTTACAAGCTTTCAAGAGCAAATTGACCAAGAATTTGTGTCTTTCTTTGTACTTTTAGTGAAAGTGAACTTGTGATCATTTATTGCTTTTCAATTGTGAGTGAAGTCTCAAGTGTGTAACATAGTGAGGGTTGCAAAGCTGTTGTAAAACCACTCGGCTTGATCAAGAAGATATTGAGGCAAGCAAGGGGTGATCCTTCCTTGTACAACGTGGTGTAACTTCATCAAATTGAAGTAGCAATTACATTGAGGTATTGGACTTCAAGTTGAGTTCAACTTGGTAGTCCATTTGGTTTCAATCATCTTATTTATTCTTTTACTTACACATTAATTGTGATCTTCTACTTCGTGTGATCCTCATATTCTTTATTCAAGTGTTGAATCACCAAAAAAATTTGATAAATTCAAATTGTGTGATTATTACTATATATCAAGTTTAAAATTATAATCAACCTAATTCACCCCCCTCTTAGGTTGCCTTCGGGACCTACAAAGTGTATGAGATTTTTAAAAAAATAAAGAAAGATAAAGGAACAAATTTTCGGCCATTTAGGAGAGAGAAATTTGGCTTTCTCTTGTCTTCTTCTTGGCTGAAATTCCTAGTTGCAAGAACTAGAGTTCTTTGTCCTTTACATTTTCATCAACTTGTGGTTTGTTCTTGGTAGAGAACTAGCACTCATAAAGCTATAAACAAATCTACCTATGAGATTTTTTAGCATTGAAACTCGTGTGGGTTATCTTTAGAGACTGGACAATTAGGCGCCGTTTGATAACACAATTCAGCACTTAAACTTAATGGATTCAGATCTTAACACGTTCAGACCGTTTGATAACCGAAAATAGAACATCTGAATGAATTTAGTGGCACTGAATTTTTTAGGCAAAACTTGCCCCCAAAAATAAGTGATAAGCTATTCACTTATCACTGAATGTAATATACATTCAAATGTATTAGATTTAGCATTGAACAATTCATCACTTAATGTATTCAGACTTCAGATTTCAGACTTCACACTTCAGTTTTATCAAACGCACCCTAAGATGGCTTGTGTATATTGCACCAGTCTTTGATTTCAACTTTAAGAAAATCTTCATTAGATAAAGGTAATTTTATTATTTAAAATCTAATCATATGGAATCTAATCAAAATAGATCAACTTAAGGAATCAAAAATTTAAATTTTTGCTCTATATATATCTATATATATGACTGATTCTCTTCAATGGAGGAAAAATTACTCATTAAAATTAGTTTCCTAAATTTAAAACTGAAGGTGAAGTCCGTTCTTGAGGAGAAGGCAATGTCAGGATGTACAATTTATATGTTAATATATATATATATATATATATATATGTATATGTATATATTTATTTATTTATATGACTGATTCTTACATGGAATCATCTGTGTTTTTGATGAAGGTTCATTGGAGGAAAAATTACTCAATTCAAATTAGTTTCCTAAATTCCAAATTGAAGGTCAAGCTTGCCTTGAGGAGAAGGCAATGTCAAGATGTTCAATTTGTATGTTAAAAAATTAGTGATAATGAAATGTTGCCTTTTTAAGCTTTTGGAAATAGCACTAGTTAAACGATGTAATTTTGACAAGTTGGAAGTTTTATTTTTATTTATTTATTTTGTAAGTGGGAGGTTTTTGAATCCGAAACCTTTCACTTACATTCTCTCCTTCTGCACCACCTTACCCATCCCCTCCCCCCTTCCAATAAGTTGGGAGTTACTTACAAGCAAGTTATCAAATTACCTATAAGTATAGGACTAGTCGAATGTAATAGGTATCTTTGGTAATAATAATAGAATTCAGCTCTCTCGTATTTATTCTTCTTCTTCTTCCTTTCTTAAATATCTTCTGAATCTCTCTCTCTCTCTCCCCTTGATTCATCCTTTTATGAAGAATCGTTTTCTTACATAATTTCTTGTTCCTGACACTCAACAACCAAATAATAAAGCTGCAAATTACATTGCAGGTCCTATTGATTCTACATAAGATGCATGCATCCCATAATTAATACAAAAAATATGGTTAATCAAGTGAATCTCCATCTTCTTTTCTTCATCTACACAAAGATCCCCCGCCTGGAACTTATTAGTTAGCTCATTCAATTAATTCTAGAACGAGTCTCAATTTTTTCTTCAAATTTTTGTTGCCAAAAATATTATAACAACATTGTCCCAAAATGCAATTAAGGAGGTATGGGTATATAAAGTCATGGAAAGAAATCCAATAAACACCTATTATCTAATTTGACGTTAGTACTAATTAAAGTTAGTTCTAGAACTGACATCAACTTTGTAACTAGACTTAGATCATCTATTTGATTGGGTAAGATTAATTATTGACTAACTATTAAGCATGCTTAGAAGTTGCTCAATACTATAATAAAACTTTTCATGAAAACTTCAAAATAACTTTTGGATTTTTATTTCAGCGTAAAATATTCACAATAAGTTAGAAAGTGCCGCACTAAAAAAATTTTCTAGTTCTGTAAGGATTTGGGGCCTCACTTCACAAGTTCCATTTTATTCTATGTCGGGAAAAAATGCGCATTCTTCTAGTTTAGCTACACCACATCTAAACTTTTATTAAACCATCTTTCAATTCAGTTACGTTCAAGTTCAAGAGTAAACTTGTCTAAATGTGACTTGTGAGGTCCCATCCATCTGCCATTGACCACAGGCTAAAATTGGATGCATGGATGCATCAAATGTGACTTCTCCTGGCATTCATGGTTCAATGACTCGTTCGAGTCGTCGAGTCAGAGACAACTCGAATGAGTCATCACCGGAACTGGGCTTGGCATTCTACGACTGCAGCAATACACCTCAGAGACACATGAATCGGTGGCAACATGCTGAGAATCCGTCGGTTCAGACGGAGTTGACTCGGAGACTGAAGGAAGTGACCCGTTTCAACTCAGCACCAAATAATTAAATATGCTCTGCTTCACCCTAAATTGAAGGTGTAACGACCCCTCAAAGGACCAGCCGCCTAACTCGCCAGGATTCACTCACTCACTTGTTCAATAATGCTTAACAACTAAAACCTTGGATACAATACAGAGGAGTACAATGTCTTACAAAAACATAACATCCCAAATACAATTCGAAATACACACTTCCATTATACAATAGTCCACAAAAGGAGCAATATCCATAATTCTCCAAAATACATAACAAAACATATGAAAGTCCTAATCTCAAGAGTTGGCACCACCACTTGGTTGCTCATTTCCTGCTAAGGAAAACAAATGGAAAGGGTGAGCTAAAAAGCCCGTGAGTTCCCAAAAACATGCAAGCCACATAACACATAAACAATTTCACTTTGCAAGAATACTTGAAATATAAATAGATAGAAAAGCAATTAACAATACAATATAGGATATTGGCCTCAGGGGCCAAATTCCACCTAAACTTGTCCACGATCCATCGAACCGGTAGTTGACACTCCAATCAGCTATTACCATGTAGAACTTCACATTCTCCTTACTCCTCCAAACCCCACCGTCGCAGACGCCAAACACTTTTCACTTCACTTTAAAACACTTCACTTTATTGAGTACTCCATTAGGGACAAGTCCAAACGCCAAGTCCAGCATTTTCATTTCACTTCACTGGTTGTTGTTTTATGGAGATGGTTCAAAACCAAGTTCCAGTATAAATCACTGTCAGTCACTGTGCTTTGTGACATTTTAAATAACCCTATAGTTCTTTCTCCTCGGCCTAGCCTAGCCCCAGCCTCGAAGTCGGGTTCACCTATAGGTCTCAGGGATTTCCTGACCTTCCAAACACATGCAATCACTATAATACACTTTAAAACACTTTACAATCAACCACTTCAAGTCACTTTCACAATCACTTTTACTCAAATGGAGTAGGTGCGATAAAGTACACATCATCCCCATTAGAGGGTTCAAAAGTCAATTTTCACATAACAATCACTTTATTGCATTCATATACAATCATTTGCACGTAAACACTAAACAAGCATGGAAACTCACCAAGTAGGGTTCTGGCTTCCACGTAGGTTCAAAGTCGGTCTTGCACACTCCCTAAAATAATTTAAAACAAACAATAAGATTCACTTCAATCTTTTCCATTTACTAATACAGTTCACATTCACTTTTAGTTTCAAATGATAACCTTTTCCAAAACTTACTCAAGGAAAAGTATTCATTTCACATAGCTCAATTTCCAAATAAATTCCTTTGGAAAATCACTTTACCCTTTTAAAAGAAAACATCTCGTCGACATACTCATTGGCACTACAAGCACGTTCACCTTCAATCAAAACTTCCATTTTAACCCAAAACATCTTATACCAAGTCATTGTATCCAAAAATCCCTAGATTTTAGTCAAAATATAATAAAACCTTCAAATTCTCAAATAGCACTTTTCACTCGGTTTCATGAAAACTACACTTTTTACCCTTTTAAAAATCCAAACACTCACTCACCCACATATACACTCACAATTTAAACAATATATACATTTTCTCAAAAAGCAAAACCCCTCGAGAACATTCACAACATTCCAAAATCAAACATTGAAATCACCAGGTATGGGTTTGGCCATAACACACATTTTCCTTCAACTTTTCAACAACTGAAAACCCTAATTTTTAACCATATCAAGGCAAGTTCACAAATATCAATCAAATTCCCAATCAGGTCCTCAAGTCCGCTACCTAGAGGCCACCTCAAGTACCTAGGTTGGGATTTTCAACTTCATCTTTTCAGATGAGATCATTTTTATCAATATAAACCACAGATCTACACTAATAAAGCTAGATCTACAAGATTCGAGGTTTGTACCTCCGGATCTGTCAAGATCCAACGATATCTGGCAAAATCCAACAAGATCTCTCAAGCTTTTCTCCAAGAAAGTCACTCCCAAGCTTGATGACTTCCAAGATCCTCGAACCCAACTCAAGATCTTCAAGATCCGACGAAGATTTCAGTCACCAAGTGCAAGATCAAGCCCAAGATGATCACCCAAGCTTTTCTTCCTTCCTTTTTCCTTTCCAAAAATTCGGACCTCCCTCTCTCTCTCCTTTCCTTGGTTCGGCTGAAGTGAGAAGGTGGAAATCAAGCCACAAAATCATCACCAACTCTTCACAACTCAAGTTATTTGTAGGAAGAAAAGGAAATGGAAGATCAACCCACTTACCTCTTGTTTTCTTCCAAGAACTTCAGCCCAAACCTCCTTCTCTCTCTCCTCTTTCCCGGCTGCTAGGAAGGAAGAAGATGGTGGTGGTTGATGATGGTTGAACTTCAAGAAGAATGGATGAAGATTTATGGAAGAAACTAGCCAAAACTCTCTCTTTCTCTCCTTTCTCTCTCTCGGAAGCAGCTCTCTCTTTCTCACTGGTTTGGAAGCTGAAAATGGAAGCTTGGTGTTGCAAGAAGTCAAGGCTTTAAAGCCACAAAAAGTGCTTTTCCCTGATTTAAGGGAAAAAGGTGTTTTTGTTACTTTATGTCGCGTCACACGCGACAGTCTAATTTACACTGGTTCCATTCATCCCGACACTGTCTCACCATAATAATATTTCCAAAATATCACTACATATGCTCAATTTCAAGTCCAAGTCACTATTCACGCGTCGGAACAATTTTTAACGCTAAAATTTGGCCAAAACCACACACCGGCAAACAATTCGTATAAAATTCTCTAAATTGAGAAATAATCACTTTAAACATATTTTCACTAATATTTCAATAAATAAACTCAATATAAATATTATTAGACATTTTAGAAATAAAATTTGAATTTTTGAGGCCCTCACAGAAGGAATGACGATGACTATTTCCCCAAATCATCCCTAAATCATTGCAGTTTTACCGGAAATTGGAAACTAAACAGTACAAGAATTTGAGAAAAGGAAAAGGAGGTGGGAAGGGAGAGATATATAGGAAAGCAAAGGAAATAGGAGGAAGGCTGAGAAAATGAGGAGAAAAAGTGCAAGAGGAAGAGGAGATGGCCATGGGTTAGCACTTAGCAGAGAAAATCTTTGGCGGCAAGGATTTCTCAGAACGGAGATGATAGATGAAGGACTTGGACAGACCACTTGTAGGAATATAAAATTGTATTCTTAAACCCTTGAAATTTTCAAATTTCAAAAATCATCCTTATTTTTTGTGAAGATGGAGTTTAGATGAAAGAATTGGACAGCGCACTTGTAGGAATACAAAATTGTATTCTTAAACCCTTAAATTTTCAAATTTCCAAAATTATCCTTATTTTTTGTGCAAAACTATCTTTGGCTATTTTATTCTTCTACATTTATAACTGATACCTAAATTCATTAATAGTTCCATAATCTTTTAAAATCAATTTTAGGTTTTCCATCAATGTAACTGTTGATTTCATTGATGATTTGGTCGATAATGTTAATTTTTTACTTTTACATATTTATTTCTTTTAATTTTTTGCTATTAAGTATTAAAAATTTAAAATATGAAAATGGCATTGTTGAGCTTGAATGTAATAGCCCGTAGTTAAAAAATTGGGGCAAGTTTTAATACTTAATATACAAATTTAACTATGACATTATTGAGATGAACGGAAGGATTTTTTTTCATTCACTAATCAATTTGGACTAGACAAAAGGAATATTTGAAAAGTTTAGTATAGAACATCTGTGAACCAAAAAAAAAAAAAAAAGTACACTTGTGAACATCTGTGGATGATTTGTAATCCAACTCAATTTGGTCTTGGTGAAGTATAACAAAATTATTGCTATAGTTTTATATAACTCTCTCATTCAAGCAAAATTTTTTTTTATATATTTATTAATATTTAGACCTATTTTTACCAGAAATTCTAGTGCATGAGGGAGAGATGTAGATGATTATATTGTTTACAATAATTATTTCAAGTGACATTTTATAGTGTAGTAATGATTAAGAGAAATTTGGAGTTAAATAATTTATAGTTTCTTATGTTATTGTACTTACAAAAGATTCTAGTGTCAATGTATATCTACCATGATTATTTTCTTGATGTGATTCTATGTAGTCTTTTTACGATTTTTATGAATTTTAAGTATAAAATTTATGAAAATATGTGTTCCACCAAAATTGTGATTTCACCACCACCAATGTGAAACGGGTATGACCACGGACAATGCTAGCGTTACTATCTAGCTACCCCAATATTCCAGGTTTAAAAAGTTATTAGGGTGTGTTTGGCTCCTATGGACTTAGAGCTCCAATTCTAATTTTTCTATTTGGCTACTGCCTTTCCCAAAGAAATAAATTGAATTATATTTCAATGCGGGTCCAATTCCTTGGTTTCAATTCTTTAGCTGGAAACAATTCCAGTTCCATAAAAAATTGGGTATACGTGCGAATCAAAGATAGGTTAAATTATTATTCAACTCCTTCCTAAATTATCGACTCTTCTAGTTTGTTTGGTAAATGGGATTTGATAGGAAAAGAAAAGAAAGTGAGTGGAAGGATATAAGAGAAAACTATATCTCAAAGAAAACTATAAATTTTTGGTAGCATACTATATCTCAAAAGTAAAACTATGACACTACTTTATTTTGGTTGGTCAGATAGATAAAAGAGAGAGGAGTAAGGGAAAGGGAAATGAAGGAGGTTAGACATAGGGAGAGAGGCTAGGGGGTTATCCAAGGATAGGGGATAATGGTCAGGGGAAAAGGATAGGAAATTGAGTAGCAAAAATAGGAAACTAAAAGCTAACTAGAGGCATACAAGTTTTGCAGATTTGGGAATTCCTTCCTCATGGATCGAAATTTCTTTCATTGCTTTCGGGAAGCCAACAAGGTGGTGGACATTTTGTGCAATATTGGTTGCTCTCATCCGCAAGAATCTATGATTGTTTATAATCAACATGGTAGCATCCCTGGATTAGCTCGTGGTGAGCTCAATTGGGATAGGATAGGAATGCCTTCTGTTAGGCAAATGAAACATTGATCCTTTTCTTATGTTTGGATTCATCTTTTCATGTACTAGGTGAGGTTCGGTCCGGTCCCTCTCATGTAATTTTCGGTATGTTTTAATAAAACTTGGAGTGGCGGCCATCCCCGTGTACGGGGTTAGCTGTGTAAAAAAAAAAAAAAAAAAACTGGAGGCATACAAAAGGTAATGGTAAGGAGTTAAAAAAATGGCAAAAAAAAGTCAAAGGAATATGAACTATTACAAGGTTGGTGGAGAGAAGAGGAAGAAAGAAGGGTATTATAGGGATGTGACTGGAAGGATAACATTGTTGTAGGAGATACGAAGATCATAGAATGTAACGGATGGCCAGCAAGCAGATAAGAGGGGACAAAACGAGTGATAGTTTTTATTAATTTTGAAAAGTCTAAAAACAAATCTTATAAAGATTTTTTAATCTATATTAAAGTTTATGAAAAAAACTATTCTATAAGCATTTAACAATTTAGGGGTCAAAGATAGGAGGGAAAATTTTTTCTAAAATTGAGGAAAATGAATTAGTTATAATTGATTTTTTTATATTATAAATTTTGATATATGGGTCTAACATGATGTATAAATCATGTATCATGTAAATCATTATAAATTAAATTATTTATTTTTGTTATATATTGATAGACCATAGGTAAACCAATTTTAATTTCTTAGGATATTAAAATTAAGAAAGTCCACTTTGTGCTTATGAAGAAAACCTTTTTTTTTAACATGTTAAGCATGCACTTCTTTGAATTGTTTAGCCTTTTTCATTTACTTTATGCTGTATTATAAATATAAGTACATATATTATTATTGAAGTAAAATATAAACCCGTGCATTGAACGGATCAGAATGCTAGTTTGACAAAATTTCGTTCCAAATGATATCAAAATCACTTCCATTCTTTTCTTTTCTGCTTTCTTCTTCCATAGTTTCTCATCTTTTCGTTTCTATTCTATACTCCCAAACTAGCCGCTCAGACATTCTCGTCCCTTCTCCATCGACTTCTATGCGATCAACTTCTTGACTATGTGAAATCGGAAAATTAGAATCGCTCTGTGGTAGATCAGCAGGCCTTTGCTATTGTCTTGAGCTTTCTCTCTCTCTCTCATCGTTCCGTTCTGTCTTTTATCTCTGATTCTCTCCTTCATTAGTTTAGGGTGTCTGGAATCTCTGTGTTTTTCCCCAGTTTTTGGAATCGAAACTTCCCAATGATTAAATACATAGGAGCTTCTTGCTAATTGCTTTTGGAAATTTGGTTTGGTATCATCTCTCCTCATTTTCTTCAAGCATTTCTTTTGCCTTGCTTTTTGCTAATTTAGTTGCTACTGAAGCTTCAGTCTCGGTTTCACTGTTAACCTTACAGTTTTGTAGTAGTATTTTGAGACAACATATGCTCTGCAACCACGGTTCATATCTAACTTTTGCAGCTTTTCAATATTGAATGCTATAATTAGTTATTATGGCACCTAAGATTTGTTGTATGAACTACAATTTGCACCAATATGTGATGGATGTAATTATTGCTAAAAAAGAAATATCTATTTGATGGCAAGCTTAATTATTCTCATTTTGTCTTCTATTTAGTGAAAGAAATTCAGCAGCAATATATCTTCATTACTTTGCATTGTAAATATATACAAATATATGTCAAGCTTTACAAGGAAAGTAAATAAAATCATATCAAAAGGATTTGATACAATATCTCAAATTATGGCATGGGTACTGATTGCGTGATTTGCTTCACGATCCTTGTTGTTGTCTTGTGAATCACTTATATGCCCCCCACAAGATGGAGGCTCCATTAGTGACTCTGATCTTAGACCAAAGATGCTGAAAGGGACCCGTAGATAAGGATTTGTAAGAACATCAGCCAATTGATCAGTAGTACTGATATGAGCCACTTGTAAATGACCTTTAGAAACAAGATCTCGAACAAAATGAAAGTCAATGGAGATGTGTTTCATACAACAATGGAAGATGGGATTGACACTCAAATATGTGACACCATAATGAATCATAGGTCGACATGAAAAGGACACCCCAAGCTCAGCTAGTAGGGAATGAATCCACATGAGCTCACTAGCAGTTGCAGCAATAGCTCGATATTCAGCGTAAATGGAGGAACGAGCAATAGCACTCTATTTTCTAGAACTCCAAGGACTTTGATTATTGCCCAGAAAAGTTATAAAGCAGAAGTAGAGGTGCAGCCATCAACATTGCCTGCCCAATCTACATCTGAATATGCAATTAGAGTTCCAGAAGTGGAGTTTCAAAGATGAATACCGTAATGGATTGTCCCTTCGAGAAAACATAGAATTCTTTTAGTGGCTGTCTAGTGGAGTATAGTAGGTCGATGCATGAATTGAGCAAGTTTATTAATAGAAAATGCAATATCAAGTTGGGTAAAGGCAAGATATTGAAGTGCTCCAATAACTTGATGAAATTGAGTAGCATCAGCTAGTGCCAAACCATATCAGCTAGTGCCAAGCCATCATCAAGCCTTAAGGCAGTTGAACTAGAGAGTGGTGTGTTAACAACTTTAGTACCATCCATTTGTGTGCATTGGAGAAGTCCATGAACGTATTTTTGTTGAGAGAAGAACAACCCATCTAATGAAGGAGCAACTTCAATGCCTAAGAAATAATGTAGCGAACCAAGATCTTCAATAGAAAATTGTTCCACTAGAGCTCGAACCATATCAAAGATAAGAGACATATTGCTCCCTATGATAAGTAGATCATCTGCATAGACAAGAAAATAAATATAATTACCATCAGAATTATAGATGAACAATGAGGGATCCGACCTAGATCTAATAAACCCAATGCCAAGAAGAAAGGAGCTTAATGGCTTATACCAAGCATGCAGGGCTTGTTTGAGTCCATAAATAGTTTTTTGAAGCCTAAAGACATGGCTAGGAAAATTGGAATCAACAAAGCCATGACGTTGTTCCATATAAACCTCTTCCTCCAATGTACTATGGAGAACAACATTATTTAGATCAAGTTGCCGAACAGATCAACCATGGGATACAGCAATAGTGAGAACAGCTAGTATTGTGGTAGTTTCACAACTAGGCTAAAGGTTTCAGTGTAATCAATATTAGGACATTGATAAGATCCTTTGGCAACCAACCAAGCTTTGTATTTTTCTATAGAGCCATCTAGCCGGCACTTAATCCGAAAGACCCATTTATAGCCAAAATCATTTTGATTTGGTTGATAGGAACAAGCTACCAAGTATTGTTACGAACAAGTGCTAACAATTCCTTAGACATGGCTACATGCCACTTCAGATCTTTCAATGCCTCTGTAATAGTGGAAGGCTCAAGAGGATGTTTGGTGGTTGCATGAATTTTTTGGGTTTAAAGATGTTATTTTGTGAACGAGTGGTCATTGGATGAGTCCGGTGAGGAACTGGATGAAATATGACAGCTTTAGGAGAAATAGAACCATCAATAGTAGGAGAAGAGTTGGGAAAAGAAATTGAGAAAGTTGATGGAGATGATGTTATAGTGGAAAAAGTTGAGGTTGAACAAGGAGAAGACACCAAGGGTTTGAGGGAAAGAGGAGCACAACTAGAGGTATCACAAGAGTATAGTGTATGTTCAATCATAGTAGGGTATTCGGATGATTTTGAGGAGATGGTATAGCTATAAATATTGGCAAGTGAGAACTCCATCCAGCAAAGGAAGTATCATTCACTTTATCAACAGTGTCTTTGGAGGCAAAAGGAAAGATAGATTCATTAAAAATCACACGACGAGAGACATAAAGTCGATTAGTTTTGTCATCAAGACATTTGTAAGAATTTTGATGGAGGGAATAGCCTAAGAAGATACAGGGTTGTGACTTGGGTTCAAGTTTAAGATTGGCATAAGGTTTTAACCAGGGATAGCATAGACATCCAAAGTTTCTAAGTTTGAGATAATTGGGGGGGGATCACCAAACAATACTTCACTCTTAAGGTTAAGAAGTTGGGTGGGTAATCGATTTCTGAGATAGGTAGGAGTAGTGAAAGCATATGACCAGTATGAAAGAGGGGCAGACACTTGATGCAAAAGAGTGCAACCTGTTTCTACAATTTGTCGATGTCGACGCTCAGAAGCACAATTTTGTTCTAAAGTGTGTGGTGTTGTAGTCAAATGACTTATGCCTAGAGGAGTTAGAAAAGTTTGCAATTTTTTATATTCTCCCCCACTATCTGAGTATACAAATTTTATTTTGGTTTAAAAAAAATTCTCAACAAGTTCTTTAAAAGTGGAGAAAATAGCGTACAAAATAGACTTTTGTTTCATTGGGTAAAACCAACAATACTTTGTAACATGATCAATGAAAGTAACATAAAAGTGAAAACCATCCACAGATGTGACCCTTAAAGGACCCCAAACATCTGTATACAAAAGCACTAATGGTTTTGTACTCTACGAGATGAGACACCAAACAGAAGACAGTGACTTTTATTGCATTGATAAAGATTGCACAATGAAGGAGAAGAACTTGTAGTGACCGGTAAAAAGGCTGATTGGAGGACATGGTGAGTGATTTTTGTAGATGGATGCCTAAGACGATTATGCCACTCATCTAGTGAGACTCGTTCACCAATGAGGGCAATAGGACTGGGATTGGAGACTTTCACATTTCCGAGGAGAAGGTAAAGACCATCCTTGCTTGGGCCATGCATGAGTGTCACCCCAGTGTGACGATCCTTCACCAAGAAGTGAGATGTGAGAAACTCAATATAAACATTTTTGGTTTGACAGAAGTTATGAATAGATATAAGATTGGAGTGCATGGAAGGAACACAAAGAACATTAGTGCAAAGTTCTTAGTAGGGGACTTGAAATGTGCAGCACTAGTATGGGTTATCTACAAACCTGATCCATCTCCTATGACAATTTTATTTGGACCTATGTATACAAAGGCTAATGGAAGATCAGAGAGATCTGAAGTGACATGGTGAGAGGTAGTGGAATCCAAAAGCCATTGCTGTGGAGAGCGAGAAGAAGATGCACAATTTGCTGCTGCATTTGCAATTTGTCCATTTTGTTTACATTGTTTAGCAGAATGGCCAATTTGATCACAGAGTTGGCAGATGAGAGTGGAATTTGGAGGATTGCCTGAACATCGTTGATGACTTTGGTTAAAGAATGGTGGCCAATTGTGATTGTTAAAGAATGGTTGCTGCTAAGGCCGATTTTGAGTGGAGAAGTATTAAAATGGATTGTGAAGCTGGCTGCAATTTTGATTGTTGAACTTCTTACCTCTTCGACTGTTTTGTCGATTGTCGAATTGCAAGTTGTTGGTTTGACAAGTATGGTTTGCTGTGATAATGATATTTGTGTCTACATGTTCTTGGTGGTTGAGAGAGGTTTCATAGGCAACAAGTTTGTTATGCAGTCCTTCAAAGGACGAGGAGGAGTCTCGAGCACAGATAGATGCAGAGATCTTTTGATATTTTGATCCTATCCCATTCAAGATGTGCAGGGTCATATCATTCTTAGAGATTGGGGCGTCAATGATAGCAAGTTCATTGGCAATGGTTTTAATAGCCTGCATGTATTCTGCAATTGTCTAGGAGCCACGAGTGGTAGTGGTAAGTTTTTCTTTCAAATGCATCACTTGAGATCTGGAATGATTGTTATAAAGTCGGGTGAGAATTGACCATGCTTCATATGAAGTTGTTGCTGATGAAATAAACGTAATAACAGGCTCTGTAACTGAGGCAAGAATGACATTCAATAACAGTTTGTCTTGACGAACCCAAAAAATGTGTGCTAGGTTAGGGATTGCCATCTTTGGAGATTGTTTCTAATGGTGCAGTAAGAGTTCCATCAATATATCCTTTTAGATTGAAACCTACAAGTATTCAGGTGAATTGAGCCCACCATGAAGGGTAATTTGATGGTGTAAGTTTAAGAGAAATATGGGCTGCAACATAATAATAATAAGGGTATTGGTTTCAATTGTGACTGAAGTTGTCATTGATGTTTCAGCCATAAAGGAAGAGGAGGACAAGGATCGAGGACTCGTTGGAGTAGAAAGCTCTGATACCATGAAAGAAATTTAGCTACAATATACCTTCATTACTTTGTGTTGTAAATATATACAAGTATATGTCAAGCTTTATAAGGAAAGTAAATAAAATTCAAATTAAATAAAAATCATATCAAAAGGATTTGATATAACATCTCAAATCATGGCATGAATACTGATTGCAGGATTTGCTCTGCGATCCTTTTTGTTGCCTTGTGAATCACTGGCATGATTTACTGCATGATCCTTGTTACTGATTGCATGATTTGCTTCACGATCCTTGTTGTTGCATTGTGAATCACTTATATTTAGTTTGTCGTCCTCTCATCCCTTGTGTTTTCATTGCTCAATCTGTATAACTTTATTTCTAATTTGGGCTTATTGGTTGTTGCAGGTACTATTAACCTTCAAAATTTGAGTCTTTGGGATATCTTGAAGCCTTCCTGAAGATTTTTGAAGAAACGGAATTGAAGAATTGGAGGAGAAAGAATTATCCTCCATTTTATTTCTCACATACACATATTTGTAGGATTACAATTCTACTACAATCCTGTCACAATTTTAGGTAACAGAACCATGATTATAGGAATAACGTAATGAGAACCATGATCTTAGGAATCAATCAGAAATCCTATCTCCTATTTTATTTATTCTATTTAGACTACCCTAATCATAGGAAACTTCTATAATCATGAGAAAACTCCCTTAATCATAGGAGTTAATATCTCTGACATATCTTTGACACCCCCCTCAAGTTGGTGCGTAGATATTCATCATGCCCAACTTGCTTGCAAGAAATTCAAAATTTGGTCTACAGAGTCCTTTGGTGAGAATGTCAGCTATCTGTTGAGTTGATGGAACAAATGGCATGCAGATAACTCCACCTTCAAGTTTCTCTTTTATGAAGTGGCGGTCAATCTCAACATGTTTGGTTCTATCATGTTGCACGGATTGTGAGCTATTGTAGTTATCACAATAGAGTTTCATTGAACCTCAATAGGTCTTTGAGCTCATCCATAACTCTTTTGAGCCATAACATCTCACATACACCATGAGCCATAGCTCGATATTCTGCCTCTGCACTACCCTGCTACAACACTGCTTTTTTACTTCTCCAAGTAACTAAGTTACCCCACACAAATGTACACAACCTCAAGTTGATCTCTATCGATGATTGATCCTTGCCCAAGATCTCTGTAGGCCTCAATAGTCCTTGATCTCCTTTTTGAAGAACAATCCCTTTCCGGAGTATTTTTAAATACCTCGAATCCATACACCGCATCAAGGTGCTCTTCATATGGAGAGTGCATAAACCGCTCACAACACTCATCGGAAAAGCTATATCGTGACGGTATGAGCAGTAAATTAACTTGCCCACTAGCTTCGATATCGAGTAGCATCAACTGGTGTTCCATCTTTTATATTCTGCTAACTTATGATTCGATCCATAGTGGCTGCGGTCGACATCCACTCATCCCCTCGCTTTCCTTTAAAGATCCAAAACATACTTACGTTGGGACATAACTAAACCCTTCCGGACCGAGCTACCTCAATCCCTAGGAAATATCGTAGTGTTCCCAAATCTTTGATTTCAAAGCTAGAAGCAAGACTTTTCTTCAACCGCTCCATCTCTATCAAATCATCTCCGTGAGAATGATATCATCGACGCATACAATAAGTATCGCTATCTTCCCATCTTTGGAGTGTTTAACAAACATGGTGTGATCACTTTGAGCTTGGGTATAGCCTTGATCCTTTACTGACCTAGTAAATTTTTTCAAACCAGCCCTGGGATTGCTTGAGACCATATAGTGATTTTTTAGCTTGCACACTCTAGACCAAACTTCCTTCAAATCCTGTGGAGAATCCATGTACACTTCTTCCTCCAAATCACCATTTAGGAATGCATTCTTTACATCAAGTTGTTCTAGTGGCCAATCAAGATTTACTGCCATTGAGAGAAGCACTCTGACAGTGTTTAGTTTTGCCACCGGAGCAAAAGTTTCAAGATAGTCGATGCCATAGGTTTGAGTAAACCCTTTAGCCACCAACCGAAGCTTAAAACTGCCCAAAGGTGCCATTGGAATTATACTTGATAGTAAAGATCCACTTACACCCCACTGCTTCTTCCCTTGGCAAGTTAGTTACTTCCCATGTTTGATTCTTCTCAAGAGCACACATCTCTTCTTCGATAGCCTTTCTCCACTCTGGAACTCTCAATGCTTCCTGTACATTCTTTGGAATTTTCACAGAAGAAAGTTGTGAAGTGAATGCTAAGAAAATAGGAGATAACTTATCATAGGAGACAAAATTAGACATGGGATGTTTGGTACAAGAACGCACTCCCATTCGAAATGCAATAGGAAGATCCAAATTATCAATCTTTGGATCAGAGGAAACTTCACTTGAAGACTCAAGCACATCAGGTTCTGTCCTGAGTTCGGATTCTTGGTTGTGAAGAGAAGGAAGAACTTTTTCTTTTCCAAGATAATTTTTCCTGACATAGGTTTGTAGTTTTTTTCCAGTCACGTTCCTGGCTCTTTCACTAGAAGAATTTGACTCTATTATTGGCACTGAAGGCAAATGATCTTCAACATTTATTTGTTCTTCTAAACCCTGATCATTTTTTTCAAAAATCTTTTGATGGGTAGGTTGAATGGAGTCATCTGAAAAATTAGTAAAACCGATACTATTATCAATAAAACTTTGATCAGGAGTTTGATTTTTTTCAAGACAAAAAATATCATCTTCTACATGCTCTTCCATATGCCTAATCCCCTCCTCAAGATGATCTTCAAAAGGTTTGTTTTCAAAAAATGTTACATCCATGGTTACAAACATTTTTCTAGAAATTGATCAAAACATTTATACCCCTTTGAGTGGGTGCATAACCAACAAATATGCATTTTCTTGCTCGAGGATCGAATTTACGACCATGTTCATGATTGTGAACAAAGGCTATGCACCCAAAAATTTTTGGTGAGATATCAGATGTTAATCGAGAAATGGGATAAAATGTTTTGAAAAAATTCAGAGGAGTTTGGAAATTCAAAATTTTGAGAGCATTCTATTTATGAGATATGTAGTGTTAAAACCGCTTTACCCCAAAGATATTTAGGAACATTTCTTGAAAAAAGTAATGCCCTTGCCAATTTCTAAAGGTGTTTGTTTTTCCTTTCACTACCCCATTCTGTGGGGTATCATTGCAGAACTTTGATGCACAATCCCTTTTCATGGAAAAATTTCCCAAAATTTTATTAAAATATTCTTTCCATTATCACCCCAACAATTTTGATTTTTCTTGAAATTATGCTAGAACCATGGTGTAAAACTTTGAAAACACTTTCACCTCTGATTTTTCTCTTAATAAATATACCCAACAAATTCTTGCATGATCATCAATGAATGTAACAAACCATTTTTTCCAGATTGTGTTGAAATCCTAGATGGACCCCAAACATCCTGTATGTAACAAAAAAATGGTTTTGAGGGTTGATAAGGCTGTGTAGAAAATGTAGATCGACGATGTTTAGCCAATTGACAAATTTCACATTGAAACTAAGATGAATCCTTATTCTCAAACAATTCGCAATAAATGTTTCAAATAATAAAACTGGATGTCCTAATCTATAGTGCCATAACATAATCTCCTTATTACTAGTAATAGAGACATCTAACATGTATTTTGACCGGTCTTGTCACATTGGATCCATCTTCAAGGAAATAAAGTCCTCCATCTTCTAGCACATCCAATCATCCTCCCCGTGGTCGGCCTCAAACTCACGAAAGAAGTGGGAAAAATTAACCCGACACTTAAGATCCTTAGTTAATTTACTTATGGACAGCAAATTGCAAGATAAGCCTGGAACATGAAGAATTCTATGAAGTGTTAGAGTAGGAGAAATAACAACGGAACCTATGCCAGCTATAACGGATAATGATCCGTCAGTGAATTTGACCTTTTTATTGCCTGCACATGGATTATAAGTTGAAAATAATTTTGACGAGCTAGTCATATGATCAAGGCCCTTAATCAATAATCCATATAACCCATGGACAAGATGCATTTGATGTTTTACATGAAAGAACAGCAGTAAGACGATTACCATTTTGAGCAAAAGAACAGAAGGAGTGAAGGATTTTGCTCGTGACTGAAAATTGTGGAGACTTAAAGAGTTTGTACAGTTGGCTTAATTGTTCCTTTGTGAAGGCCGGTGTCTCGTGAGTCGATTTTTGCTTTGAGAATCCCCATTCACAGTCTGCAATGCCCTGCTGTCACCTCCGTTTTTCTTCTTGAAATTTGCTGGTTTCCCATGTAATTTCCAGCAATTGTCCTTTGTGTGCCATGGCTTTTTACAGTATTCACACCAGGGCTTCTTTCGTTTATCTCCATCTAGATCTGTCCCCTTAGAAACCAATGCCGAACTTTCGACTTCAGTCTCTACCTTGGACTCAACCTTCTGCAGCATTACTTTACGTCTTGATTCTTCTCTACGAACTTCAGAAAATACCTCACGAATGGAGGGAAGAGGCTTCCTGCCCAAAATACGACCTCGGACTTCATCAAGTTCTTGATTCAGTCCTGCAAGGAAGACATAGACTCTGTCGTCCTCCTTCCTTTTTTTATATCGAACACTGTCAGCAGGACAGTCCCATACATCCTCATAACAAAGATCCAATTCCTGCCATAAGGTTACCATCTGATTGTAATAGTTTGTAACATCTCTATCTCCCTGTTTTGATTTCCACAACTTCGTCTTGAGATTGAAAATCTGAGATGAATTTTCAACATCGGAGTACATATCCCGGACAGCATCCCACACATCTTTGGCTGTAGGCAAAAACAGATGTGGTTTTCCGATCGCTGGTTCCATAGAGTTTATCAACCAAGCGATAACAAGAGAATTCTCTGATTGCCATCTCTTCAAATTGGGATCTCCAGTGGCTGGTCGGTGTACTTCTCCAGTAAGGTGGCCGAGTTTACCCCTGCCATCGATAGCAAGTTTTATAGATTGGGCCCATTCTAGATAATTGGAACCGTTTAATTTATGAACGGTTATCTGTGGAGGAGAAGGAGAGTTCGAAACAAAGAAATCTGAAGTTTGGATAACTTCTGAAGACGAGGATGAGTCTTCTCTTGTGTGAGCAGTAGATCCAGTCATGGCTGCTCGGTAATTCATGGACAGGAATTGGTATAGAGCCGAAGCTCTGATACCATGAAGATTTTTGAAGAAACGGAATTGAAGAATTGGAGGAGAAAGAATTATTCTACATTTTATTTCTCACATACACATATTTATAGGATTACAATTCTACTACAATCCTGTCACAATTTTAGGTAACAGAACCATGATTATAGGAATAACGTAATGAGAACCATGATCTTAGGAATCAATCAGAAATCCTATCTCCTATTTTATTTATTCTATTTAGACTACCCTAATTATAGGAAACTTCTATAATCATGAGAAAGCTCCCTTAATCATAGGAGTTAATATCTCTGACATATCTTTGACACTTCCAAATGAATATAGGAATTATTTCTTCATTTAATAATTTTTTTTGTTTCACGTTTGTGCTTTTCAGGTACTATACGTTGACTTGCCATAGATTTTTTTATCATCAATTAGCCAATTGAAAATTTTTAAAAAATTTCTCTGCCTTTCGAGGATGGTTGACTTTTAAATGTTTGAGACTGATTTTGAACTATAGTTTCTTTTGGCAGATTGGGTGGTAATTTGGTTTGTCATTTGTTTCTTGCATTCTGGATTTTGAATATATCATTCCAAATCAATAGTTTCCAAAATTTGATTGGCGATTGACTTGTGGCCATTACCAGTTACTCTTAAGTTGCTATAATCAAAGCAATTTTGTGCCTAGATATAGCTGTTATGTAGCAAAAATATCACAATGAATGAACCTTGGCTTTAATTTCTAATGATCTGTGTGCTGATCTTCTTGAACTTTTGTTCTTTCAGCACTCTTCTTATCCTGTATGCAGTTCTGATGAGGTCCTCTCTTTCAAAACTCCAAGTCATATGTTGTATTCCTTTCCTTGCCAAGCTTTTTGCAGTTAAATTTGATTTTAACTAATTTTTTCCTTGTTTGGTTTTGTGTGCTCTCGGTCATCTTAAGATAATGCATACTTATGCAATTGGGAATTTGATGAGTTTGATGCTTTTACTGGTATCTCTGAATAATGCCAGGAAATGACTAGTTGCCTTGTTTGACTTTCTAGATTCATTTAGAATTCAACCATTATTTTAGTAACTATTTCCTTTAATTGTGATAATGGACTATGATATTGACTTTCAAAAGTGTCATTTTTCATTATCTTTCGTTGGAGCAGTATCGTATCACCACTTAATTTGAGGTTGTGCATTATATGGTTTTGACCGTTTAGGTGCTAAACTAGTAATACTAGCCCCTGACCTTAACTTCAGTAGTTTCTTTTACAAGTTTAATCAGTATAAAGTGCAAGCTATCTTTAAAATACTTAAGGTTTTGTATATTAATTCAAGACTTTGGTGACGATATCATGCCTTAACTCTTATTACTATTGTTTCTTTTTTTATTATAATTTCTTGTGTAGGGGAAAGTTGTTTATTAACTCGGAAGAGATTTTATGACAACATTTTTTTTGGCCTTTTGTAGCTGATGATTGGTTCATATATAAAGCAGATTTTACCCTTCTGATTAACTCGAGCACCATAAAATCATAACAAACTCCCAGAACAAAGGACTCCTTAAGAAAACATCAGACCTGAGAATTTGCCCAGGTAGTGGGGCACATCTCCAGTAAACTTGAGGGCAAATATACATATGAAAAATCTGATTTGGAGAAGAAACTGCAATGATATACATATGATACATGAGTATAATTATGAAACCCCATTGGTTACTTTTTGATTTCATGTATCAATGGTGCTACAGTGGTAGGTGTCTTCTTTTTTTTTATGGTCTTGTTATACAGGAGTCTGTTAGAACACTCGATTAATTGGAGTATTGTAAAAATTCGCAGGTATCTTGACTACGGAATTTTGTTACATTTAGTTCTGTTATCTGAACTTGGAGTGATTAATAAACATTTTTGGTTTTGCTGCCTGTATTAGCACCTTTTGATATGCCTGTATACTGACATAGCAATTTACTTTTTCCAAGGTGATGCAGGAGATTCAAAGAAAAATGAGATAAAGAGTAAACAATCCAGGTTTTCCTTTATTTGCATGCCATTTTCCTCTTCTTAGCTTGCTGGAAATTCACATGCCTCAGCTCTGATTGACTATACTTTCTTATTCTTGGCTAACCATACTTTCATAAAGCTGCATTATAATTTTTGTATCATTTTATCTCTCTTTAAGCATGCAGCACCAATTGGATGAGGACTAAGGTTTGCTTGGTCTTGGGGTCTGCACCATATTTCATGGTTCCGAATTTTTCATGGGGTTTGTTCAATTTCTGCAGAACTTCAGTGCTTGAGAAAGCCTCCATGTCAGTGTGGTGGAAAGCAATTTAACAGCTGGACTCTTCAATAAAGAAAAGGAAATTTGATAAATGCTCATAGAAGAGATTCTTGCAGTGGAATATTTGCTTCTAAAGTCTTGACTTGGATGAAAGAGATTATTGCATTTCATTATATTTAGCAATCTCATGCTAGGTACTAGAATTTTATTTTTCATTTTACGAGATTTATATTGAGCTTTTTACGATCGAAGCATATGTAAGTGTGTATAGACTAAAGAGCTTTGTTTGAAATAAAGGGCATTGAAATTTATGCATGCAATATTTTTATTTCAAAATTGACTTAATCGAGTGCATTTTTTTTTCTTTTAAATTTTTGTTATGAAAACACCTATAACGGATGCCAAAGAAAGCTATTGTCTGAAGGTACACGGAGGTGCCATATCAGAAAAAGGAATAAAAAGAAGAAGAAATAAAAGAAATCAATTTTTATTTTTATTTTTTTCATGCAAAAGAAAATCAAAGAAAGGGGAAAAAAAAGAATTCTTATGCAATCAAACCTCTCATGTAAACAACTCTAATTTCAGTGAATTCTTCTTCTATCCAAACAGAAGATTTGAAATTCCAAATGAATTTCTTATCAATTCTACACGTTTGGATCGGGTTTTACATCCTTCCAAGTTGAAATAGATTCTTTGCTGTTGGTGGTAGAAATACTTGGACAGGCGCAGTGCCCTTGGTCTATTCGACAAGAGATTGATGATCTCATGAAGTTTAATAATCATTTTGTGTCAGTTTCTCATTGCTATCGTCAGATTAACAGGGTGGTAGATACTTTTGCTGATATTGGTTGCTCTCACCTGTTTTCTCAATTTTACATGAATTTTGATAACATCCCACGTTTTGCTTGAGGAGAACATCGTATGGATAGGATAGGATTTCCTACAATCAGAGTAGATCACTAGATTTGTTGTATTGGAATAGTACTCTTTTATGACTTTCTAATTTCTTGTGTAATTTGGAGGTAAGATTTATGTCCTCTCCTTTTATTATTTTATTGTTTAATAAAATATTGGGGTAGCATCCTTTCTCGTATATGAGATTAGCCTAAAAGAGAAAAAAATTATCAAATAAACGAATTTTAAAGTTTTGGAATTACAATTGTAATAGTCCAATTCAATTTTAACTCTATGGAACCAAACAAAGCTTTAGGGTCAGCATCAGAGGCTGCTGGATCTACTTCCATATAGTCAAGTTGTAAGTTGCGTAGCAATGTTGCTAACTACTACTTCAGGAAGTTAAATCCTAGTAGAAGATGTGTTCTGTTCAAGGACTAGCAGGATAAACTATTCTCGTTTGGGGTGCGCTGATGCTCCAAACTTGAAAAAGTTGGCAGAAGTTCAAACGGTCAGTTAATCAGGTACAGTTAATTTGTCATTTTTTGATGTAAATATTTTCAAAGACGACATCAATTAACCAATTTTACTTCCAAATGGCTCAAGATGAAATGAGACCCTGTACCGTCAAAAAAGCTGTAGCTTAGCTTCTTCGGTTTCTTGATGATATAAATGAATTGAAAAATTGGCATGGCGAGCACATTTTGACTTCCATTCTTCTTTCCAATCCGCATTTCAGTGACATCTTATCTTACATAATACTTGAGAGAAATTTCATGCAAAGTCCAAAACTACTAACGTACATCGTGCCGCTCACATAATTGACATGCAAGTCGAGAGCTACTGAGGTGGGTATATTTGCCGCTTAGAAAAAAAATAAATACACACACACACACATACATATACATACATACATATACATATATATATATATGTATATATATATAGCAAAGGTTGTAACACTTCTTCCAAGCTTAGCTAGTAGCAAGTTATTGAGCCATGGCATTATTCATTTCCAACGCTTTTAATTCTCTTGTCTTGATGTTTTCCTTGTCCATCTTCCTCATCCTTCTTCCTAGCTCTTTTGCCAGCAATAAGTGGGAAATTCCACAGTCAGATGTTGATCTCTTGGAATTCCCACTGAATCTGGAGTACCTGGAAGCTGAGTTCTTCTTATGGGGTTCTCTGGGCTATGGATTGGATAAAATAGCTCCTGAGCTAACTGGAAATGGTCCAGCACCTATTGGTGCTAAGATTGCCAAACTGGATCATTTCGTTAGGGATGTTGTTGCCCAATTCGCATTCCAAGAAGTTGGACATTTAAGGTAATTTAATTACTTGTTGATCAGTACATAAAATTTCTTGAATCATGTATTTTTTTCTTCATTTAGTCCAGTGGAGAGGGAAAGAATATAAAAGGTTCCTTTTCTGAGAACCATCATCAATGATTTGACAGATCTAGATCAATTTTGTGCTTGAAACAGGGCGATTAAGAATACCGTGCCAGGATTTCCAAGGCCATTGCTGAACATAAGCTCAGAATCATTTGCAACTGTGATTAACAGTGCATTTGGGAGAACCTTGGAGCCACCTTTTGATCCTTATGCTAATGACATTAACTATCTCATTGCTTCCTATGTTATTCCTTACGTTGGACTCACAGGTTATGTGGGAGCAAACCCAAACCTCCAAAGTCCTCCTGCAAAAAAAGTATGTTACAAAGTTGCAACAATCGAAGCAACATTTTTCCCTTCTCAATTTGTTTATTTGTTAACTTCGATTTTTAGTGTTTTACCACTTGGTATCCAGTACTTAGGTTTTCCTTCGATTTGGTACTGCTTTCAGGCTAGCACCGAAACAGTTCTTTACCTCTAAATTATGTTTTCTCCTTCAATTTTGATTTATTTTGCTTATAAGATTACAATCTCTGGAACAAGATTTATTTATAAGATTACAATTTGTGGGATTAGATTACAATTTTGTTCTGTGTGGTGCATTGATTAATTTCAGCTAGTGGCGGGGCTTCTAGGTGTGGAATCAGGCCAAGATGCAGTAATTAGAGCACTACTATTCGAGCGGGCATATGTGAAGGTAAAGCCATATGCGATAACAGTGGCAGAATTTACTGACCGTTTATCAAACCTACGGAACAAACTTGGACATGCGGGGCTGAAAGATGAAGGGCTAGTGGTGAAGCCAACTGAAGGTGCAGAAGGAAGAATTTCGGGCAATGTTCTTGCTGGTGACAAATACTCCCTTTCATTTGGTCGAACACCCGAGGAAATTCTACGAATTGTGTATGGAAGTGGGAATGAAAGTAAACCTGGTGGATTTTACCCCAAAGGAGCTGAAGGTCGGATTGCCAAGTCACATCTTAGATTGAATGAGGCATTATTAAACTTGAAGAAATGATTAGAACTGCTGAGTCTAGTATTTTTCTTATGGTTATTGATGGTCAAGTAGTTCTTTTTAGTTTAAATTTCAATGTATTACTAGTAATTTATCGACATCCCAAAAGAGTTTCTTTTTCTGTAATTTCTAAAACATATATTGTGATACTGAATAAGATTTGGCTTGTTCTTAGTGTTTCGGATTACCAAGCTACTTCAAAATATTATTCAATGATGGTGCATCTTATGGTTGTCAATCTATATTAATGAGTACCTAACAATTGAGGCACAAGGATGACAAAAATACTAGAAAAGAAAATTTTCCATGTCTTCTCTTTCTTGTCATCCTAATGGTCAAAAGTAGGAAAATATATGTTCCAAAGGTCATTCTTCATTCTTTATTCTTTTTATAAGATGATAGAATATAACAAAGTTTTTGAAAGTAAAAGTCAAACTGCTGCTATTGGAATTCGTTATTCATTTTGCACTTTCATGAAGAGAATGTCTAAATTTTACAGTTTCAGTTACTATAAACAATAAATAGTCTAGGGAGTCCAAATTGACAAAATCTAAAACTCTTAATCAATCGAGAACAGAACAGTTAATGAATTAGCAATTTCTGTTAAAAAAATAGCACTTGATAAGAGTAATACGAGATGCGACTAGAAAACAATCAGAATCAGAGGAAGGCATTAAAAAAAAAATGCAAGGTGAGAGGGGAGGAATAATATTTTAGAAGAGAAAAGAAAAGGACCTTTGACAATAAATAAAAATCTCAGCAAAAAAAAAAAAAAGAAGGAACGATTTTGTGTGGGATCTTGATTTAACAGTATGGGATTTTCTATTCTATATCCGTACGGCACATGATAAGAGGTGGTTCAAGTGTTAGTTTTTTGAAAAAATGTAAAATTTCTTCCCTAAAATTTCCTGAATTTAGAGGGGAACATTATAATATTTAAAATTTAGATTTGACTCACACCTCCTATTTTGTATATTTATCTTGTGTCTTAAGGACAAGGAATAGAAAGATCCTAATAATATTTATGCAAAATTTTCTGAATTCAGGGGGAGAGATAATAATGTTTAAAATTTAAATTGGCTCACATCTCCTTTTTTTCTTTTTATACTTATTCTAGGTCTTAAAGACAAGGAATAGAAAAATCCTAATATTATTTACCCAAACGGCAAAATCCAGTATGATTTGCCTGCGGGACTAAATGGGAACAAGAGTAACATCGAAAATTCACACAAAGTACCGTTTTTTTTTTTTTTTTGGATAGAATAAACCTTGTTTTGGGTAATTTTGATAGGATAAGATTACACAACACTTGAATATAGAAAAGGATAATGTACGGATGATTTTTCAAAATGCTAAGAAAGCGGCAGGATCACACGGCCTTTTTCCATGGAATGCAAAGTTTGCTCAATAAAATAATTTCTTTTTTCTGTACGAAAACTGAATGAATTTTATTAAAATCAATACAATAATTTCTTAAAATCAAATTATGAAACATAAATAGCAATATAATACTTTGGGACAAATATCCTCAGAGATTTCGAAAATTAATAACAAAATATGGTACCGGACATGACAATCAGATGTGCCATAGTAGTTGTATAAGGGGTACTAAATGTTTGTTCCAAAGACTAAATGTGGCCAAGGTACGAACAATAACCAGGTTCTGAGTGACCATTAAATCCAATTGAAATCTAAAACCTCTTTTCCCTTTTTTTTTTTTTTTTGGGGAACTCTTTAGATAGGGAATGTCAGCCCCAAATTTATTCAAATATTAAAATAGAAAACATAGGAGGGGGACTACAAAATCAAAAAAGATCCCTAGTTGAACTCTAAAACCTTTCTTTTATTTTTTTTAAATAAGATCTGTAGTCTTCTTTAAATCTGGTTTAAAAAAAAGGAAAAAGAATCGAGCAAGTTTGGGTAAGAGCAAGAACCAAGTGTTAGGCAACTATAAAATCCCCAATTTAACTCAAAAACCTCTTTTTTATATATTTTTTATACGATTTATAGGAAAAAATCGAGCAAGAAGATTCTAAATCGCCTTATATCTTAATATATTAAATGAAATAATTTATCTTTTTTCAATTCAAGTGTATGATGCCATTATTGCACCCTATCAAGTGTGCTGGCCCTGGAGACAGGCGTTTGCATACCATTCGTGTGTTTGTCTACATGCATAAAAGAAAAATTGTTATTGGTCTAATGTCCCTCAAGAAAAAGTCATAGATTTGAGTATAATCATAAGGGATAGATTTTAATAGCGTCATGTCACTAGATTGCCATCTTGACAACCTCAGATATAATCTTTGACTTTTTAATTATTTCAAGTGTGGGAAAAAGCAGAAAATACTACTTTACATTTAAGTTTTATACTTTTTTGGCCCCTAACTTTTAAAATGATGCATTTTGGTCCCTATATATGAGATATTTTTTACGGTCTTAGTCCATCACATTTCAGATTGTTTAGTCTGGCTACAAATGAAAAAATTGCAGCGTTTTCGTCTCAAAGTTCACTCTTGGTCACATTTTCACTTCGAATTCTAATTTCGTCATAGACCGGATCAAACTCAAAACATAGTCCCTTTTTCTTTTCCTTGAGGTACCTAAGTTCGTTCTTTGAGTTTTATAGTAATATTACGAAAAACTGGGATTTTTTTTTTACCTCAACTAATATCTATTTTAGAGATCCAAATAGGCAAAATTTAATTTAGAGGTGTTTTTAGGATGCAATAAATGTTTTTTCTTCATTATAGTTTATTTTTTATGAACTTAAAGAGTTTTGTAAGCAATTTTAGAATTTTTTTCAATCTTATCAAAATTTTCATCTGAATTTGCACCAATCTCATTGAGATAGGCTTTATGTAATTTGGCTTCAGATTGTACCAATAGCAATTCTTAAGAATATTTTATGAAATTTACAAATATAATAATCATAATATTTTGGCATAGTTGTCTAGCTATTTCTAGTGAAAATGTGACTGAAAATGATCTTTGGAACGAAAATTTTGTGTTTTTGAATACGTGACGGACCAAACTCATCATTTTAAATATAAACCCCAAATGGAAGAGATCAAAATGTGTCATTTATAAATAAGAGACCCAAAAGGTCTAAATCTCAAATTTGAGGGATTATTTTTGCGATTTTCCCTTAAACTTTCATCGTATTTTAACTTTTTGTTTCACATTTTTCCATAAGCACTTTAGCCCCATCAATAGGTTTGAAAAAAATTGGCAAATAAATACAAGTCAGAAAGACGAAATTAGTTCTTAGACCAGATTAGGACTTGTCTGGAAAATTATATAATAGGCAGAATTGCATAGATAGCTCCTAATCTGTAGGAATGTACTGTGCTTTCCAATTTCTATTCTTAAAACTTTCCAAATTTCTTTTCTTCGACTCTATATCTGAATTTCGTTCTGGTTGGTCTTTGTTGGCATATTTTAAACCAAACATATTTAGAAGTTTATTGCTCTTAGAAGTTGATTTATTATGTGATAAATAGGTTAGAATTCAGTATCAAACTCTGTTTAGGAAGTAGGATTGAGTCATGTTTTAGTATCATAACTAGAGTAGGATTGTAGTTTGGTTTCTCTATTTAAGGACTTGAAGTTGTACTCTTGTAGTTGAGGAAAATAAATTTCTTGGAATAAATTTCTTTTATCCTCCCGTGCCTTTCTTAATCGTAAAATTTTGGTTTTTTTCTTTTGCCCCTTGTTTTTTTTGTGCTAACAAGTGGTATCAGAGCCCTAACTTCAAGAGTGTGTTCCACTTCAAGAGTTTACTCCTGGGATATCTGCAGTGTCTGGAGAGTTTTAGAAAATCTGTGATAGATAAACATGTGCCATAGAAGGGTACAGATGTTGTGGTAAAGTACTCATATTGAAGGATTAGATCACAAGAGTTGGTCTAGAGTACTCATTTGTTGATTAAAATTAGGAAAAAAGTGAGCCTAATTGGATATAGTTCTAAAAAGAGGGACTCTGTCAAAATTGTTGGTGATATGCAGTGATCAGGATGATCCTGTCAAATTATTGTGGTTGATTTTACTGCAGAATTTAATCAAGTTTGAAGCCAGGGAGGCCAAGAATTCAAGCAGGGAAGAAAAAATTTATTTGTGAAGGTATGTAAATAATTTTGAGTTGCCATGGTGAGAGAATTTATCAATGGTGAAAATTATTGCCATAAAAAAGATTATGAAAGGCATATTTTTTTAATTGAAGTTTGTGTGCATTATCATTATTCAAGAAAATATGGTGGTTCTAATGATGAATGGGTTTGTATGGATAACTATTTTAATCAAGAAGAAATTGCTGAAAAATTGCATCCAAAATATAAGTTTCGTCCATATCAACGCGTGACGAAGAAAATGAAGATTTGCTGCAAATTGGAGTTGCATGTCAGTTATACTGCTATAGACGCCACAAAAGCCATTCAAGCTCGTGATGGCTTTGGAGATGACGAGATCAAGAGTTTGGTTTAAGGGAGGCATTGTTGGCATATATTAAACCAAGCATATTTAGAAGTTTATTACTTTTAGAAGTTGATTTCTTATTTGGTAAATAGGTTAGAATTTGGTATCAAACTCTAGTTAGAAAATAGGTTCGAGTCATGTTTTATTATCATAACTAGAGTAGGATTGTAGTTTTGTTTCTTTATTTAAGGATTTGAAGTCCTACACTTGTAGTTGAGGAAAATCAGTTTTTTGGAATAAATTTCTTTATCCTCCCATGCCTCCCGTGCCTTTTTTCGTAAGATTTTGGTTTTTTTTTCTACTGCGTGTTTTTTTGTGCTAACAGTCTTTGGTTGAAAGAAATAGTCAGGGTATTATCAAAAGAAGATTATGGACTATTTGCTATTTTTTGTCACGCCATTTGATTGAATCATAACGCAGCCCTCTTTAAAAGTAAACTTCATGATCCTCTTATGATAGTTAGCTTTACAACTAATCATCTTTAAGCCTATCAGGCAGCCAACTTTAATGGTTGTAACTCCTCCCTCTTCAATCACTACGAAGCAATTTTGATGGTTCTACTTCGCTACATAAGCAGCTTTTCGAATTGATGTGGCTATTTGCAATCATGACCGATACTTTGTTGTGGGGTTATCCAAATTTTTGATGGTTTGACGGCAGTTGAGATAGTTGAGGCAGTAGTAGCTCATGATAGGCAAGAACTATAAGAATTCTCAATTGTACCCTCGGGCATGATGTACTTAATGTTATTAACCTTCTGCATGTTGTCCAATGGTGACCCTATAATTGAGGATATCCAAGCAAATATTGTTGATGTGAAATAGGTTCCTAGCGGTGCCAATAGGGTGGCATATGAATTAGCCTTTCATGCTAAAATTTCTAACTTTATGGAACCCTTCTGGAATTCTCCATCCAACTTTATTAATCAATTCATGCTAGATAAATTCCAGTAATATAGTTAATGATATTCTCTCTTTTTATAAAAAAAAAAAAAAGAGAATTTCATTATGGTCGGTGAGGTATTAGTTGACGATTACTGGAGAAAAGATTTAAATTATTAACCTTGTCTGTTAACTTAAAGTCAAAATAAATTAAAGACTCCAAGTTCTAGAATACGGGAGATCCATTCGATTTTAATTTTCAAGATAATGGCCCACGTCAACTAAGGAGTTGCATCATCGACATCCTTCCATCTAGGCATTTCTAAAATCCGATTGAATAGGCCATCGTCACATGTCTTCAATTTTAGCTACTTCGATGAACATTTGAAGCTTTTATTTTAGGAATATTTCAACTTTGAATTTTGAATTTATTGAATTGAGGCAGCAAGTTAACACCAAAGTCCTTGTGAACAGGTCTTGGAAAGTTGTAGCCTCCGCTTGGATTGAGAGTTTTTCCCACAAACTGCTTTTTATTTGTGAAATATACAATAACAAATTCTAAAAACAACTTTAAAAATACACATTCAAATACATTGAAAAATAAAAAATAAAAAAATAAATCTTAAACTTCTTTCTTCTCTCACACACCACGCAACCTACTACCGATTACCATCACTAGCCATCACTGTCCCCTTATTTTCCTCTCTCTTCTTCCCTCTCCTACTCTGTCTTTTACCCCACCTCTCTCCTCTCATCCCTATTACTCCCTCTCCCTCTTTTCTCTCTTTTCTTCCCTCCATTACCCTCTCTAATCGTGGTTAGCATGAATAGAGAAGGGGAAGGAGAGAAGTGTTAGGAATCATAGAGATAAATACAGCAAAAATTTAAAAATTTTGATTCCTTCCAATAGATCGTCCTTTAATTAAATCCATGTAACATAGAGTTACTTCAAGAAGATTATCTCAATCCATGAAGACCTCCATGAACTTGGTGGAAAATTGGCATAGAGGATGGCAAAGAGATTCACATAGCCGTACACGTGTCCGACCTCTAACAATGATCCACACAAACCTCCTTAACTAGAAGCTCCAAGGCTGAATTAGTTTAAGTTAAATTAGTGCTAGCTATTTCCATGACAACTACACGCAAATCTATTAAGATAACCCTAATTTTTCACCTTGAAAAACTCGTCCCAAGATAAGAAATAAGACATGAAATTTTTTCCTTATTTTCTTCGACGAATTTTGGGTATTTTTTCTCTCAAGATTTTTCTGAAAATTCTCACAAGACAACTTGTGTGATGATTCATCTTGTTAACAAAAGTTTAGTGAGTATTTATACACAAATAAGTTGTCAAATCCTTATGGAAACCTAAAATCAGTTTCCAATAGGATGTAGTTTCCATATTTTAATACAATTCTTGTATTTGGAAGACTAAAACTTATTTCCACTATAAGTTCCTCAAATTAAACTATAAATTATAAAAACTTATCTATCAAGTCTCACTTAAAATTCATTTAATCCAACTAAGGAAGTTCTTAATGTATGTGACCCATTAGATTCTCATATGCATTGGCAATAAGTGTGAGCTATAAATTCTTGATAAATAAGAACTAGAAAAATTAAAGCTCTTTTTAATTTATCATTGATTTATCAATCAATTAACTCACACTTATAGGTCAAGATTGGCATCTAGCAATGCATCATGACTACCCAAGTAATGAGAAAAGTCAAGTGGATGATTTCATCTTTTAGTGAACGGTTACCATGTAACTAATATTCTTTTATCACACTTATCTCACATTAATCTCAAAAAAAGTTGTGTCTATTCCAATATATGACTAATACTCTTTTTTCGTACCAAAATCTAACTCCAATGAAGAAGTACTTAGAAACAATTTCTAAGACTCTCTTACTTAGGGCTAAGATTTCCGAATTATACTTTTACAAGTGGTTAGACATGAGATAACTCTTTTTTCATAAGAGGCAGTAAATTCTTATAGGTCATTCACTATCTTTTCATACTTCAAATATACACCCATTTGCTAATGACATGAGAACTCCCTATTGTGGGCACAATCATATAACAAAGAAAGTATAACTATCCATATTCAAGATACTATGATAACCTTAAATCTAAGAATCACTTACATAAACGTTACATATAGATTAATCCTTTGGCATTTAAAAGATATCTCTACGCAGATCAATCTAGTGAATTTGATCAAACCATCAAACACCCATATACTTGCTTAGGTGTCTCACACATCATAGTAGATGAGGTCTACTATTTCTCTTAAGAAGAGGAATAGTATATGCTAATCTAACTATATTAACAATGTCATTTCTTGTTAATACTTTGACTAGAGATATTTAAAAATAAATCAAGATATTTAAGAATAAATCATACTTATAATCAAATGAACTTCACCATTATAACTCTTATGATTTCATCGATTAGGTTTATTGTAAGGGTTTTATCATACTTATATAAATATATAAGTAATCAATATGATAAAAATGTCATTTATTATTACAGAAATAGTTAAAGTGCATATTGAACCCTAGAAGTTGATTGACTTTAGGGCACACATACTAACAATCCCCCACTTGCACTAAAGCCAATCAGTCCTAAGTCAAAGACCAAATGAGCCAACATGACTATCATATTTTCTTTAAGACAAGCTTTCGTAAAGATCAACTATGTTATAATTTGTAGGTACTCTTTTAATCTTCACTTTTATTTCCCATCAATGATTTCACCAAATCATGTGAAATCACCTTAACAAATCTATGGATCTATGATGAGACCTTGATTCCTTTGTTAGGACAAATTTCCATTGTAGTTACAACACGAATTGAAGGACTTCTAATGGAAGGAACTAATCCAAACTCATGTCTAAACTTGTAGGTCCAAATGCTTCCTTTTGCCACTTCTCAAGTAGCAATTGTTAAGGTTTAATTGTAGAAATTTTAGTTGTGTTTCACTTGGAACTCTTTCAACATACTACATCAATATTATGAATATATGCATAATACTTGTAAATCATTTTAGTAAGATTGTTTACATGCATATTCTCAAACTTTCAATTTTAAGTTCTTCATGGGGTCAAAGGAGACAATGAGTTTTGTACAATAAAAGGATTATTCTATACAATATAGGTCAAATCCTTCTTGGATTATTCCATGCTAAATATATTTAGCATCTTATCTAAATACTTAAAAAACTCAAGCAATCATATCTATCAACATAGACCTTTACTCTAAAGGAAGATTGCCGCTCCTTTATATCATGAAGGAAATCTTGGATAGTTATACCTATAATTTTGGAACATAGGTATACATTTCCATGTATCATATGTCAACTATATATGATACACGAAAACAACAATAGCTCCCATTAAATCGTATATGAGTACAAGGCCATTCTTACTTTTGATAAAATCATGCGTTCTCTATTTTTGTTCTTGAGATTATTTTGTTAATTGAATGTCAAGGTCCCGATATTCAAAGTAACCTGATAATCTATTGCCACATTAATCTACTAAATCCAAATTTATTTAGTCGGTTAATATTAGTGGTGCCTAACATTAACACACGTTAAGAGAACGTGGAATCTAGAATAAACAACCCCCTTAGTGCGTTGTTGGTTAGGGTTTTGTCTTTTGTAATTCTTAATTCAATTGGGAAATTAAATCCTACGGCCGTACCTAGAGTTATTTCTTGATTAGAGGTAATTAATAGTCGTATCTTAATTATCAACAAACCAAGGAAAAGTTGGTCATTAGAGATTGTTGACGACTATAACGAGTCTGTTAACGAATTGAGTGAACCATCTTTGTATCAATGATCGGATATATGAATTATGTCTGAGAAGTTAAATCTTTGGCTACAATTTGTCTACTATCAATTTAATCCCTACTTACTTAAGTAAATTGTTTTATTATATAGTTGATTAGCTATTTCTGAATTTTCCAAAAATCTCCCCATATTTCTCACTTAAAAAGAAATGAATTTTTTCCAATCCCTGTGAAGACGATCCTACTAACCATTGTACTCAAAATTCATATTTTCTGGAGTAGGTAATTATTATTGCACAGGCCCGACACATGTCAATTTTTGGCATTGTTGCCGTGGACTGGTGCCTGAATTATTTGTTTCTTTTTGAGTTCATTTATTTTATTTTGTTTCATTTGCTTTGTACTATTTTTGGGTCTTTTTTCTAGTTTATTTCTCATTCTTCTTGTATAGGAAACTTGATATATATTCCCAAAATAGAGAAGACCGCATGTAGGTTGAGGAAGAAGAACAGAAATTAAAAAGAGGAATAGTCACTTGTTGCATTTTCAAAGGATTCTTCAAGTGATTTTTCAAGTGATTTTGAAGAAGAAGAGATTACCATGGCAAACAATTGGACATTGAGGGAGTTGGCTACTCCTGATTTAACTCAGCAGCCATTTTGCATTACTTTTCCCAATTTAAATGAAAATACTCCTTTTGAATTAAAATCTAGATTAATTAACCTCTTACTTCTTTCCATGGTCTTTTAGGTGAGGAGTCCCACAAGCATTTACAAGAGTTTGATGTAGTATGCTCGAGTATGAAGCCTCTCGAGATAACTGAAGAGCAAATAAAACTGAGAGCTTTTCCCTTCTCCCTTAAGAACTCAACAAAGGATTGGTTATACTACTTACCAATAGGTATTATCACAACTTGGGTGCAACTGAAGAAGAAGTTCTTGGAGAAGTACTTTCCTGTCTCCCGAGTTGCAAGTTTGAGAAAAGAGATATGTGGTATTAAGTAGCAGCTGGGGGAGACCTTACATGAGTATTGGGAAAGATTCAACAAATTGTGCACTAGATTCCCCCAACATCAGATAAGTAAACAATTACTAATTCAATATTTTTATGAGAGTTTTAATTTGTCTGATAGGAACATTATTGACGCCGCAAGTGGTGGGACATTGGTAAACAAAATCACTAGAGAGGCATGGGAGTTGATTGAGAGAATGGCAGAGAACTCACAATAATTTTACTCTAGAGATAAATTTTCCACTTGTCGAGTGAATAAGGTAGAAATTTCATCTATTCAACAGCAGTTATCTGAGCTAACTACTTTTGTTCGACAAATGGCTGTAGGAAATATGCAACAAGTCAAAGTGTGTGGAATCTGTACCAATAGAGGACATGCCACTGATAAGTGCCTGATGCTCCAAGAGGAGAATCCTAAACAAGTCAACATGGTTGGTAACGTGCCCATGTCAAGGAGGCAATATGATCCATACTCCAACACCTACAACTCCGGTTGGAGAGATTATCTGAACTTTAGCTGCGGAGGGAACTGACAGCAAAACTTTGGTCAGAATAGGCAACAAGGGTTCCAACCTCAATACCAACCAAAGTCTCAACCCTAATCTTCTAGTAGAGGAAACTTCTTAGAAGATCTTGTCAAAAGATTGGCCATGACTACTGTTCAATTCTAACAAAGTACTACTCAATTTCAGCAGGAGACGAGGTCTAGCATGTAGAATTTGGAGAACAAAATAATTCATATGGCATTAGTAATTAATCGTCTAGAGACTCATGTATTTGGAAAGTTGCCATCTCAACTTGAAACTAACCCAAAGAATATAAGTGTCATGACCCTTAGGAGCGATAAAGAGATTGAGAGACTCTAGCTAGTGGTCTAAGGATAAGAGCGAGGGGCCACATTGAGAAGGAGTTTGAGGAAGAAGGAGGGGGAAATTCAAACCCCAAGATAATTTCTGATTTTCTTGTCAAGAGTAAGTCTAACACTCCACCTTTTCCTAGCAAGTTGGAGAAGCCGAAAAAGCCAGACAAGGAGAAGGAGATCCTGGAGATGTTTAGGAAGATGGAGATAAACATTCCCCTCTTGGATGCAATCAAGCAAGTGCTAAGGTATGCCAGATTTTTGAAAGATTTGTGCATCAATAGAAGAAAATTAAAGGAAGATGAGAGAGTAGTGGTAGGAGAGAACGTGTCTGCAATATTACAAAGGAAACTCCTATCCAAGTGTGGGGATCTAGGTATGTTTACTATCCCTTATAAAATTGGAACCACTAAAATTAGAAATGTCTTGATAGATTTAGGAGCATCTATAAATGTAATACCAAAGACCATTTATGCTTATTTAAATCTAGGTCCATTAAAAGAAATTGGCATTATCATTCAATTAGTTGATTGCCTTAACGCTTATCCTGATAGGCTAATTGAAGACATTCTCGTGCAAGTAAATGAATTAGTGTTTCCCACTGATTCCTATGTTTTAGATATGGGTGATGAACATTCCCCAAATCCCTCCCCTATATTGTTAGATAGACCCTTCTTAAATACTGCAAGTACCAAAATTGATGTTAATAAGGGTTTATTAACAATGGAATTTGATGGGAAAGTTGTTCACTTTAATATCTTTGATGCTATGAAATACCCACATGAATCTACTAATATTTTTTTTTGTGAGTGTGATTGACCCTATAGTGCAGGAAGTGTTCGAACTTAATAGTAGGGATGAGATAGAAGTGACCCTAACCAAACATCTCGAGTTGGAAACGAATTGTAATGTGGAGTTGAATGCTGGGTTGCTGTGTATGGTTAGGGCATTGCAGTCATTGCCACCTGCTTCAGTAAGGCATGGGCTTGCTCTTATTTTTGTGCCTCAAACTCACCAAAAGTTGTTACCTTCTGTTGTGCAGGTACCCATGGTGGAATTAAAACCCTTGCCAGACGATTTGAAGTATGCATATTTGGGTGCTAAGGAGACATTACCTGTGATAGTTTCTACAGAATTATCACCCAGTCAGGAAGATAAATTGATCTGTGTACTTAAGAACCACAAGGAAGCCATTGGATAGACTATTGCTGATATAAAAGGAATCAACCCATCCGTGTGTATGCATCGGATTAATTAGAAGATGATACAAAACCCGTCAAACAAGCTCAAAGGAGATTGAATCCAATGATGATGGAGGTAGTGAAAAAGGAGATACTCAAACTTTTGGACGTAGGCATAATTTTCACCATCTCTAATAGCTAGTGGATAAGTCCAGTCTAGGTGGTTCCCAAGAAGGCAGTAGTGACTGTGGAAGCAAATCACGAAGGAGAGTTAGTTCCAATCCATAAACTACTGGTTGGCGCCAGTGCATTCATTACTGTAAGCTCAAAGTGGTAAAAAGAAAGATCACTTTCCCCTCTCTTTTATAGATCAAATGGTAGAAAGGTTGGCCTGTTGTACTTATTACTGCTTTCTAGATGGTTTCTCGAGATGCTTTCAGATAGCAATAGCACCAGAGGATCAGGAGAAGACAACCCTTACATGACCACTTGGTACCTTTGTTTATCGAAGGATGCATTTTGGGTTATGTAATGTTCCTGCTACATTTCAGAGATGCATGGTAAGTAGTTTTTCTGAGTATGTGGAGAAGATAATAGACGTATTTATGGATGATTTTAGTGTATATAGAGATAGTTTTGATTATTGTCTGGATAATTTGACTTTAATCCTAAAGAGATGCATTGAAACTAATCTTGTGCTTAATTGGGAGAAGTGTCATTTTATGGTTGAGTACGAGATAGTTTTGGGGTGATGTTGTGTTATCTTAGGGCATAGAAGTGAATAAAACTGAGATAGATCTCGTGTCTTCTTTACCTTAACCTGCAAGTGTGCGAGAGGTGCGTTCTTTTTTGGAACATGCAGGTTTTTGAGCACCGTTATTCAAGCTTCTATAGAAGGATCTAGCATTTGAGTTTAATGATGAGTGTCAAAGAGCATTTGATAGGTTGAAGGAGTTTTTGATATCTCCACCCATCATTCCACCTCCGAATTGGGGCCTTCAATTTGAAATCTTGTGTGACACCAGTAATTATGCAGTAGGAGCGGTGCTAGGTCAAAGAGTAGGAAAAGCGGTCCATGAAATTCGCTACGCTTTAAGAGTTTTGAATAGGGTCCAACTCAACTATTCCACCACAGAAAAAGAATTTTTAGTTGACATTTTTGCATTTGAAAAGTTTAGATCTTATTTATTGGGAGCTAAAGTAAGAGTCTTCCCTGACCATGCAGCTTTGTGATACCTACTAACAAAGAAGGATGCTAAGTCAAGGCTAATTACATGGATTCTACTGCTCCAAGAGTTTGACTTGGAGATCAAAGATAAGAAAGGAGTAGAGAATCCGGTGGCTGATCATTTGAGTCACATACTGATCACTAAAAAAGGATCTTCCATTGAGGGAGTTTTTTCCTGAAGAACACCTTTTTTCTATTAATTTATCTCCTCCTTGGTATGCAGATATGCAGATATTGTTAATTATTTGGTTACTAACCAATTTCCTGTATGTTGGCCTAAGGCGAAAAGGGATAAATTGAAAAGTAATGCTAAGTACCACATTTGGGATGATCCGTACCCCTGGAAGCAAGGCACCGATCAAGTGATCAGGAGGTGTATAAGTGAGTGAGTTTCATTCCATATTAACATTTTATCACTCTTTCACATGTGGAGGTTATTTTGGACCAAAGAGGACGGCTCGTAAAGTGTTAGAGAGTGGATTTTATTGGTTGATCTTTTTAAGGATGCCTACTCATTTTGTAAGTATTGTGATAAACGTTAAAGAGTAGGAAATCTTTCTTGGAGAGATCAAATGCGCAAATTTTCATGATTTTTATTGAAATTTTTGATGTCTGGGGCATTGATTTCATGGGTCCTTTTCCCTCTTCTTTCGATTTTTTATATATATTACTTGCAGTTGATTATGTTTCTAAGTGGGTGGAAGCAAAGGCCACCTGAGCTAATGATTCCAAGGTGGTTGCAGATTTTGTAAAGTTTAACATTTTTGTCCACTTTGAAATGCTAAGGGCGATTGTAAGTGATAAGGGGAAAACATTTTTGTAATAAGTCGATTGCTGCATTGTTCAAGAAATATGGCTTTCTTCATAAGGTTTCAATGTCATACCATCCTCAGACAAATGGTGAAGCGGAGTCTCGAATAAAGAAATTAAATCAATTTTGGAGAAGATAGTCCGGCCAAATAGGAAGGATTGAAGTGTGCATTTAGAAGATGCACTATGGGCTTATAGGACAGCTTACAAGACACCCATTGGGATGTCACCTTATAGATTGGTATTTGGAAAGCCGTGCCATCTCCCAATCGAGTTCGAGCACAAGGCATTTTAGGCAATCAAGCAACGTAACATGGACATTGAGGAGGTTGGAGTTCAAAGGAAATTGCAGTTGCAAGAGTTGGAGGAAATTAGGAATGAGGCTTACGAGAATGCGTTGATTTATAAAGAGAAGAACAAGATTTTTCATGACCAACAAGTCTCTAGGAAGACATTAGCAGTGGGCCAAAAAGTTCTTCTCTATCACTCAAGGCTTAAACTCTTCCCAGGTAAGTTGCATTCTAGGTGGATTGGTCCATTTGTAGTCACCAATGTTTTTCATTATGGTATAATGGAGATTCAGAGTTTGAAAATAGAGAAAAAGTTCATTGTGAATGGTCATCATCTTAAACCCTACCATAAAGGACTTCAAGTGGAGGAAGTAGAGTTTATGCACCTTGAAGATCCCGTCTACACAACTAGAGCGCTTTGGGCAATGCCTAACCAAAGATATTAAAGAAAGACGCTGCTTGAGAGGTAACCCAAGGATCTACAATTTTAGTTATTTTGTGTTCTTTGTGTTTTTGTTAAATAATTAGGTGCACTGGAATGACGAGTTCTTTTGTGCTGAGTAGCATCAGTTAGGCGTGCCTACCCCTAGTGGTCACGCTTAAAGAATGGATTTTGAGATCACAAAGGTAGAAGACTTCTTACCAGTTAGGCATACCCACGCCTAATGGTCACGCCTGAGGAATAGATTTTTGAATTGCCAGACAGAAGACTCCTTACCGGTAGGCGTACCACGCCTAGTGGTCATACCAAAGGAATGCACCTTACATCACCCGAGCAGAAGACTCCCATATAGTTAGACATGCCCATTGTAGACACCAAATTTTGACTATCTCATTGGTTTTCCTATGTTTTTATCTGTTAATGTTTAGTTATTTATTTTTGAATTTTCTAACGCATTTTTCTGATTTTTGTAGGTTTTTCTTAAAAAAAAAAAAAGAGAAAAGCCAAAAACGCGGACTAGTTACGCGGATAAGTCCACGAACCCGACGAAAAAAAAAAAATGAGGATTTTCCGAACTTCGGATCATCCTTTTCCAGCTGTAATTTCCGATACTTGACGATAAGAAACATATTTAAACATTCCCAACCAGCCCCAACCCCTAACAACTCATCTAACGTTCAAAATTAGCTCACCTCATCCCAAGAACATCAAAACCCTAGTTCTAGGTTTGGTGGCTATAAATAGCCTAGATTAGGGTTTAACAAAAGAGGTTGGAATCTGAGAGAAAAAGAGACAAAAGGGAGGCTGAAAGAGAGCAAAAATAGAGAAGAAAACAGCTGAGAATTGGAGAGAAAAAAGAAAAGAAAGAAGAAAGGGAAAAGCTAGGGTTTCATACTTGGGAAGATTATTCTTGGAATTTCGGCCTCCTCCTTCGTTTAGATTCAAGCTTCAGGTAACATCCTTCTACTTTATTTACCGTTTTTTGATCGTAAAATTATTGGAAATTTGGACCTTTTGGTGGAACCAAGGTCTTGAATAGTTTTTCTTTTAGTTTGTGATATTTGATGATGATTATCAGTTGTTATATGAGCATGTTGTGTTTATAAAGCCTTGGTAAGGCTAGTAGATTTGTTTTTACGTTTAAAATCAGACGTTTGATGCTTACGTGATGATCTTTGTTATGATTCCGAGAAATTTCTGGAAAAATGTTCTTCACGTTTTGAAGATGTGAAACGCGGACTACTAGCTGGATGACTTGTAACGGTCCGCTTCCTCTTGAATGTTTGAAGTTGTGAAAGCGTGGACCTCTTTGGACTACGCGCTCCTCGTTTGTTTGAATACTGAAGATGTGAAGAAACGCTGGCTTACGTCCTCGTTTCTAACGGCGTTCTTTTCCTTTCCCCTTGTTGTCCATTTGATGATGCTAATGCTTATGATTTGATCTTTGTGGGTTTAGCTTGTTTTGACATGATCTGAATGATGATGTTTGATGCTTTGAATGGATCCCCTTGCCTCACGAATGTTTCGTTTGTGTTGTTTGCAAAACGGAAGCAATCTTCCGATGTTTTGAAGATGGAACAGACAGATGGTTACGGTGAGTCCAGATTTCAATCAGCGTTTCCCTCGAACTTTGATTCTTGCCAGCGGACCTAGTTTGCTCCGTCAGCTTTCTCCAGCGTAACCTCTCATTTTTGTATTGTTGATATTTCCTGCTCTTTTGTTCCAGAATCTTACTCTATTTCCTAGTATTATCTGTGTTGCTTGCAGAATCTGTTTAGATACCCTCTCTTGGAATTTTTGATTGATTTTTCCTTTAAATTGGTACCTTGATCCCTTTTGTTGACATTGAGTCTTAGATAACCATTCCCCTCATCTAAGGATTCAATTAAGGCATCACATCAAGGGATGGTAACTCCTTTCCTCTATTATGTGCTTATTATGTGTTTTTGCATGATTTTGCATGTTTTAAATTAAGTTTTCCTTTGCTTTTATTCATGTCTAGTCTTTATTTATGTTATTTAATTTTTGAGTAAATCATTCGGAGGCCTTGGATGCCAAGTTGTAATAGATAGGTTTAATTTTGGCAAAAATGTATTTATTCTAGAAAATGTAATAGTTAGATTATTATTCCGAATTTTCCCTCCTTAGAATGTATTTAGGTTCCCCTCAATGTAATAAATAGGTTTTATATGTTTATTTTGCATGCTTGCATGATTATGTGTTTACTTGCTTTCCTAGGATCTTGCATTTAGATATTATGCCTATGTGTTACGTGTTTATGTGTTTTATGTGTTTATTTGCTTTATTATCATGTCTACATGTTTATTGTGTAAATATATTGACGTCACCACACTAGTCCAACGCTAGTTGTGGCCTTCCCCTTCGATTTCTCACTAATCCAATGTTAGTGAGAACCTTTTGATGAGGGCTAGTCCAATGCTAGACCCTTAAACGCCGTTCATGCATTAGATACAAATTTCACACACTTTCCACTTTTAGAGTTTCTTTCCCATTTTGCATGTCACTATTCTCCCATCCCGTATACGAAACATCTCATTTAGTTTTCTTTTTAGTAGATTAGTGCATTTAAGGCATTACCCTTTGAATTAGGGAAAAGAGCGAGTATGGCTTCCTAGCCTTAGCACGCTTTTATTACCTTCTATGAAAAGGAAGATTCAAAGTCACGAATTTAGTCCCCCGCACCCGTTATGTTGCATTATCCCTCTTTAGGACATACACGTGCATTATTTTAAAGGCTATCAAATTCATTCTTTAAAAAAATCAACTTTCTTCTTCATGTTTTAGCAATTCAAAGTTAAAAAGCCACTTTTCTTAAAATCGCATCTTTTTGGAAATTTAAGTTCCTCTTTGCACTTAAAATCGACCTTTTCAAAAAACCCAACTTCTTTTCTCTTGATACTTTATAAAAATTGCATTTTGAAAACCCTATTTTTCCGTTTGTTCGAGTCTCATCATTTGCATTTTTTCGTGACCTCCTCGAGGGATCAAAATTGGATGACACAACTAATGTGATCAATTCCAATCATACCTCAAGGAGACATTTTGCCCCCCTCTCGATCCAACATTAGGTTTAGGTTTTTGCATCCATATAGACAACATCCAAATGTGGTAAATTTTAAAGTTAGAATTAAGAAATTTTTAACTAAATCTTGCAACTAGCTTTGGCTAGGTTAGAAGGGTGCCTTAGAGACGAGTAACATCGAATCTTTGCCTTCCCTTCTTTCAACCAGAACCTTTTCTCTAGTTTTTCAAAGACCTGGAGTCGTCTAAAAAAGGGTTTTCTTTGTTTATTTTCATTAATTAAATCTCTTGGGTGACTTGGTACACCTAAACTCCATACCAAGTGGCGACTCCAAACTTTTTCTAAAAACCCTTTTCTAGACTTTTGTGTTTTGGGTCCAAACCGTCGCATTTTTTGTAGTCCCATGACCCCTTTCCCTTTCTTTTTTCAAAAACCAATAAAATCAAATCCTTCCCTTTTTTCCATCAAAAAAATGGGGCGCGACACCCATGTCTAACAGAGCGGTTGGATGAAAAAAATCCATTTCTTAAGAAACCCTATTTCCTTTTTCCATTTCATTTTCTTTCGTTCTCTCTTTCTTTTCTTTTTTTTCTTCCCTTTATCTCTTTTTTCTTTCTCATTCGAGCGCCGCCATTCATCCTCTCCTCCACATTTCATTCTTTGCTCTACCGGTTTGGTTTGCTGTTAATTCGCTGCTATATCGACCATAAAGCGGGTTCTCCTTTCCTCCACATAGCTGGACCCTTTTGCTTCACCAGCCGTCACTGCTATCTCCTCCGTTACTGCCACGCTGTTCGAAACCTCAGAATTTCAAGCCTGCTTTGCGGTGTCCAATTTGTCCATCACTCTACCGCTCGCTACTGGTCATTGCAGCTGCAGCCACTGATTGCTTGAAGCCTCCCAGTGGCTATCTTTCGCAGTCTCTTTATTGTTCCAGGGAATTCGCTGTTACTTCTCCCTCTACTTGTGTTGTTTCATTCAACGCAGTTGCTGCAATTTGTGAGTCTGAATCCTTGTTGAGCTGATTGATAGAAAAATCTATCATTACTGACTAGTTCTATCATCAACCCATATCCGGGATTATCCGGCAATAATCTGGTTGACTAGTTCTTTCTTAGTGGTTGTTTGAACTCTTAACTAGTCTTATTGCGATGCGGGTTTGTGATTTTTTTGCTTAAGGAAGTCTGCTGATTGATTGTATTTTCACTTGGTAATTGGTTGAATTTGAGAGCCGTTATTTGAATTGCTCCTTGACTGTGATTCCTTTTCGATAAAATCGCTTGATTGTCTGATTGGTGGAATTTGATTAGTGTGTTGGACTTTGGTGGAATTTGTTGTGCCTACTTACGGCTGTACTGAACTGTGACTTGTTTGTTGTTGGTGCTTGATTATTTTATTGTCATGTGGACTTGACTTACAAGAGCTTCACTAGATTATTGAATTTGGAAGTGTGAGGCTACGTGTGACTTTGCCTTTGCTTGTTGACTTGTTGTTAGAGCTAGACTGTGTACAATTGACCAGTCCTTTCTCATTCTTTTCTTGAATAAATGGCAAAGAAACAAGACACAAAGAGACCCCGACCTACTACTTGTTCCCCACAGCCCACTGTTCCCGTGAGTGGACCATCCCATACCTCTATTTTGGGTGGTCCATGGTCTCGCCTCAGTCAAACCAAGGAAATTCACATCTCCTCCCTATCTCATTTTGGTGGTAATATGAACTTTACCAAAGCTGTCGATAAGGAAAGATACCAAGCGTGTTGTGAATGACGAATAATCCCTTGTAAATTTATTTATGGTCCAACACTTGATGCCTTGAATATTAAAGATGAGGTCACCAAGAGGATTACTGCAATTGGCTGGAGTAATTACACTACTATTGCTTTACCTGCCTTTACTGAGTTAACTAGGGGGTTCTATACTACATTTGAGTTTAATCTGGCTACTGAGTTTTCTGTGATGACTCCTAATGTGATTCGTTATCGCTTAATGGGTAAGAAGTTTAGGCAATCTATCACTGAATTCTATTTGACATTTGGTTTCATTGATGCGTCCTATTCTCAATCCCTGGAGTGTGTGGAGAGTGCATGTGATTTTACTGAGCTTTTTTTCTCTTATAACAATGGTTATTGGAAGGATTTATTTGTTGATAAGCATAGTTATGACCCTAGCCAGTCTAAGAGTTCTTACCGAAGAACTCGGTGTGCCGTTATATTCATCGTTTCCTAGTTTATAGTTTCTCAGATAGGAAGGATAGTTCGGGCATTTTGTCTAAACCTGGATTCTTCTTTATTTGGTGCATGATTGTTGAGATTAAAGTAAACTTAGGATGTTGGTTGGCTTCCCAATTCCGGAGAGTCTTAACCAAGAAGAACAAGCCGCTGATTCTTAGTTACTTATTTGGCAGTAAATCTTGGGGTCTTGGATCTTAATCATCATAATCTGCATTTGGCTTGTCAATGGAGCCTCTCAATTTGGCTTGCTTGGAGAAAATGGGCTTGGTGCAGCAGGTTGGTGGTGCTTTTTAGTTCACCCTCACGGAGCCTATACAGCTTCCTCTAAAAAGGAAGGCTTCCCATGCTGTTCCTCCTCAACCTGTCAACGCTGTTGCGGAGGCAACTTGGCCTTCCACCTTTGAGCTGCCACCATCATCTTCTGGAGAGCAGCAGTCCTTGGATCTTCATTTTCAACTGCACCAGTTGGATACTTATTTGAAGTATGTGGAGCAACAGATTTCACGCATGTCCCAAAACTTGGTGCAGTATTTTCGTCATATGGGCTTCACGTCTCCCTTTCCTGCCCAGCCTTAGCATGATTGCAACCTCCTCCTTGCTCAGGGAAGTGTCATTGTTTCCTTTGCTCATATTTATTGTTCTTTATTTCTTACATTGGGAACAATGTAAGGTTTAAGTGTGGGGTATGATACATCTTCATTAGTTATGCTTTTACTTCTTGTTTTAAATTTTCTTTTTTTTTTGTTAGTTCTCTACTCTAGACTATGATGAATGCAATCATGATATGAGTATAAGTAGTGAGTTCATGCCAGTTGGGTTTTCTACTTTTCTTGATGATGAAGTTGAATGATGAATATGTTGGATTTGACATGAATTTGACCACTTGTGAGATTTTTGGGCTTGTTAGTGAGCATAATATATCATAAATTTGCTTCATTTTTTGTTTGTTGAGTGGTATTGCACATGATTTTGTCATTCTAGAACTTTCTCTATTCTGCATGTCAAAACCACATTTAATTGAATTTGATACATAAAAAATGACAAGGACACTTAGAATTAACCATTTTGGACTTTCGTAAAGAAACCCACCTTTAGTTTTTTTTACCTTCAGTGAGCCAATTTAAGTCTTTAACCATTTTCTTTATTTGATAACCACAATTATTAACCTAAGCCCTCTTTTTAGACTTTCTCTTTGAACCCTTGTGTTAAAGAAATGCTTTAATTTCATTGTATGGAAATTTGATGTATTATTTGCAAGACAATGAATTAGAAATGCAAGTGTGGCCAGTGAAGGTGTTTTCTAAGATGTTTGTTTCCCTTCAGGGAAAAGAAAGTGAAAGAAAAAAAAGAAGGAAAAGAAGTGTGTATGTAGAATTCTTGCACTGTGGTTGTGGTAAGTGCCAATAATTGTTTTCACTTGTTGGGTTGATGGAAATGCTATTATGCCTTGGAAGTGCAAATTTACAGGAGACTTGTGCATTGAGTTTTTGGCATTATCTTTGACATTTTTACACTTTGATTTACCTTTTATCCTACCTTTATCGAAACCCCATACAACCTTGGAAAAGTCCCTTCAATTTTTGTATTTAATTCATGGTTAAGTGGTGGAGATGTGATATAGGAGCAAACTTATAGTATTGTCACTCCATTGTGTCGATTTGAGAGCTGTTTTATACCCTATACACTTTGGAGTGAATGAGTGCATATGCCAAATTGTTTGTGGGAATTGTCAATTTGATATGTTTTGATTTTGACGAAGTTGTTGGGAAAGGTGGGATGCCTCTATTGGTATAACTTGCTATGAATTGCTTGGTATCTTGATTGTGTTCCTGAGTTAGGATATGCTTGAGGACAAGCATAGTTTAGGTGTGGGAGGAATTAATAGGGTGCATATTAGTCGTTAATTTTGTTAACTTTTCCTAATCAGTTAGATTAAATATTGCACTATTGTGTGGATTCTACTTAATTTTTGTGTTTGGTGATAATTACAAGAATTGGAAACCGAAAAGGCTTGAAAAGCAGTTTTTCAGAAGACTTCTCTGCAGTTAGGTGCGGGCGCGTCTAAATCCTGTCTTCAAATCCAGGACAATCGGGATTGCGTCCATGTGAGAAGTTTTCAAAAAAATATAGAATCTAATTCTGAGGCATGCGGGGTCGATTCCTTCCCTTTTGCTGATTAATAATTCGTTGCTGTCAGGAAACTTTCCTAGTTTCTTATTATTATTGGAATACCTTTTATGTGATTAGATTAGGGAAACTACTAGTTTGATTTCTATTAGGATTTTCCTATTTGATCAATACGGGGTGAATCAAGAGGATTAGTACTTTTGCTTGGAAAGAAAATGGGAGGACGTTGACTATTCTTTTTGGGTTGCAGACAAGGAACAAGGTGAGAAGCTTTTTCACTAGTTTTTTTTCAAGAAACAAGAAGACGTTTTTCATCTTTTCCCTTCAATCTTGTGTGGAATTTTCTCCATGAGGCGTAGCTAAATTCTTAATCTAGTCAAAGATCAACTCAACGAAGCAGTTCCAATTATTTGTGAGACCTAATTGATTCATTACTTGTTTATTTAATTCATTGATATTTTGTTCTTGAGATTATTTTGTTAATTGAATGTCAAAGGTGCGATATTCAAAGTAATCTAATAATCTATCATCACATTACTCTACTAAATCCGTAATTATTTAGTCAGTTAATATTAGTGGTGCCTAATGTTAACACACGTTAGGAGAACGTGCAATCTAAATTAAACAACCCTCTTAGTGCGTTATTGGTTAGGGTTTGGGTTTTTCTAATTCTTAATGCAATTGAAAAATTAAATCTTACGGTCGTACCTATAGTTATTTCCTGGTTAGGGATAATTAATGGTCTTACCTTAGTTATCAATAAACTAAAGTAAAATTGGTCGTCAGAGGTTGTTGACGACTATAATGTTGGCCTTGTTCCTAGGTTTTGATGATAACAAGATAAAATGATGATTTGGACTAATGTTTTTATGTGAGAATTTTGTTAGAACAGGTCCTTGATTCATTGGAAAAGAAAAGAAATCAATTCAAGATGAATTGAGAAGATGCTAACTTATCGGACAGTTCTATCGGACGCACATCATTATCATCGGACGTCCGATAGAATTAAAGATGAAATCAAAGCTCTCTGGTCGCTGTCGGATGCAAAACCATCGGACATAAAATTATGCATCGACCGTCGATAAAGAACGAAGCAACCTATCGGACGCTTGTGTCGGACGCCAAAACCCATCGGACGTCCGATGACGTTGAGAAGAACTCGTCGGACACTCTATCGGACGCATAACATTGTATCGGACGTCCGATAGGTCCAACGGCTATTTTTCAACAGCCATATTTTTTACCGTTGGAGAGGTTCTTGAGGCCATTTCTCACACTCTATAAATACCCACAAGTTCAAGAAGATTATAGACTTTTGCCTACATGAAATACAAGCTTACAAGTGAATATTTGGGTAGAAATCTTCTTTGTTTGTTGTATAGGTGTGGGGAAAGTTGGGTTTGTGAGGTTGCTCAAGTGAAGGTTACTCTATAGGAGTTGCTCAAGTGAAGGTTACTCTATAGGAGGCATAAAACCTTGGTGAAGGTGAGCCTATCACTTGGAGTGGTAAAACCTTGGTGAAGGTTACCTCACTTGTAAAATAGTTCTTAGTTGGTTGGTGAGCTTTCAATTGTAGCTAGTTGAGGGTTTATTTGGAGAGTAGTAAAACTCCTTTGCTCAACCAAAGGGTGTTTGGGGTGAGGAAGGAGTGATCCTTCACTTGTACAAGTTGATTAGTGTCACCATCAATTGAAGAAGCTATTTGGTGAATTCAACTCCAAGTTTGGAAGAAGTTTGGGAGTTTGATTGGTTTGAACTTCTTTTACCTCTTTGTTACTTTATTCTTTGTGGTTTAAGATTGTTTATATTTATCATTATTGTGGTTGTTTGAGTACTTGTTTGCTTGAACAATTTGAGTTGAATTTTTGGGTTGCATTTCGGGACCAACAATTGGTATCAGAGCTTGGTCTCCTTGAGATTAAGCTCAATCGGCTTAGGAGTAAAGATGGCAACCAATAATGTATTGTTTTTAGAAGGGCAATCCATCGTTAGACCTCCCATGTTCAATGGTATAAATTATATTTATTGGAGGGATAGAATGGAAATATTTTTGCAATCTATAGATATAGAATTGTGGTTTATTGTTAGTGAAGGACCTTATGAGGCTACAATTATAGATGAAACAACCGGTAGAAATAGAATTAAAACTAGAAGTGAATTAAGTGCTCAAGATAGATTTAATCTCTCTTTGAATGCCAAGGCCATGAATGTATTGTACAATGCCCTAGATGCAAATGAATCTACTAGAGTAAAAGGGTGCAAATCGGCCAAGGAAGTATGGGATAAGTTGAGAGATATGTATGAAGGGAGTGACAATGTTAGAGAACAAAGGAAATCTATGCTTGTTGCTCAATATGAATCTTTTAAAATGCATCCTCATGAGAATGTTGATAAAATGTTTTGTAGATTCAATGATATTACTAAAGATCTTGAATTGCTTGACAAGGTATACACTTTGGGTGAGAAAAATAGAAAAATTTTGAATGTCTTGCCAAAAGAATGGGAAAATAAAGTCACCGCTATAGAAGAGGCAAAAGATTTAAATTCTATGTCTATTGAATCTCTTGTGAATTCAGTAACCTCTTATGAGTTGAAGTTAAAAGCACAAGATGATGAAGCATGGATCAAGAGAGGCATAGCATTCAAGGCCTCACAAGAAGATGATGAAGATGTGAAGCTAAATAACATGGCAAGAACATTGAAGAAGCTTCTAAATAAAAGGAGCTCTAGAGGAGGAAGAGCAAGTAATGATAGAAGAGAAAAATTCAAGAATTTCCAAATCACTTGGGATGAATGCAATTTGGATGAAGAAATGGAAGAAGAAGAAGAATCGACTCAAATGGCACTTATGGCATTTGGAGATAATAAGGTAAACTCTAATCACTCTCTTAGTGATGAAGATGATGATAATGATGATATGCAAGTTCTTATGATCAAAATGCATAAAAATTTGAAAGAATCTTATGCCAAAAACAAGGATTTGAAAATAAAAATAAATGCTTTATTGGAAGAAAATTCAAGATTCTCTCAAGAAAATAAGAATTTGAGAAAAGACAATGATGATTTGAAAAAGTACAAAATTGATTTTGATTGCAAAAATGATTTGAAAAAGAAGTTGGAAAATAAAACAAAGTTTTATGAAAAAATGTTGGAGGAACAAAATCTTTTAAAGAAAAGAATTAATGATTTGAATGATTCTCTCCAAAAGGAGAAACAAAATGTTTTACAAAGAAAAGAAAACCATATTTTACATGGCCAAAATGATTTTATAAAAAGAGGAACTAAATTTATTAAACCTAATTTTGTGAATGATTCTAGTATTATGTGTCATATTTGTTGCCAATTTGGACATATGCAAAATGATTGCTATGTGAAGAAAAATATAAGAAAAGGCATGAAATCTATGTGGATTATTAGATCATGTTGTACTAACTCTCATTCATTATGTTCTATTAGTTAAAAAAAAAAAAACAACTTGGGTTATAATTCATTAAGTACTTTACTACTTTAGTGTTTTGTTCCTATTGATGTTGGAATTGTGAAATGTTGAATATTGATATTTGAAGTTTAAATGTGGTTGAACTGTTAAATGGTTTGGATGTCTAAATGAGGGGGAGTTAATATGTTTTTTGATTGATGACAAAAGGGGGAGATTGTTGGATGATTTTCTAAATTGTTAGATGATTATGATTTTTTCTAAATCATTTTAACTCATATTGAGGGGGAGTTTCTTATTGAGGGGAGTTTCTTTCTATTCCTTGCAAAATCATCATTTGATTTGTCATCATCAAAAAGGGGGAGATTGTTGGCCTTGTTCCTAGGTTTTGATGATAACAAGATAAAATGATGATTTGGACTAATGTTTTTATGTGAGAATTTTGTTAGAACAGGTCCTTGATTCATTGGAAAAGAAAAGAAATCAATTCAAGATGAATTGAGAAGATGCTAACTTATCGGACACTTCTATCGGACGCACATCATTATCATCGGACGTCCGATAGAATTAAAGATGAAATCAAAGCTCTCTAGTCGCTGTCGGACGCAAAGCTATCGGACGCAAAATTATGCATCGGCCGTCCGATAAAGAAGCAACCTATCGGACGCTTGTGTCGGATGCACAAAACCATCGGACGTCCGACGACGCGTTGAGAAGAACTCTATGGACACTCCATCGGACGATAACATTGTATCGGACGTCCGATAGGTCTAACGGCTATTTTTCAACAGCCATATTTTTTACCGTTGGAGAGGTTCTTGAGGCCATTTCTCACACTCTATAAATACCCACAAGTTCAAGAAGATTATAGACTTTTGCCTACATGAAATACAAGCTTACAAGTGAACATTTGGGTAGAAATCTTCTTTGTTTGTTGTATAGGTGTGGGGAAAGTTGGGTTTGTGAGGTTGCTCAAGTGAAGGTTACTCTATAGGAGGCATAAAACCTTGGTGAAGGTGAGCCTATCACTTGGAGTGGTAAAACCTTGGTGAAGGTTACCTCACTTGTAAAATAGTTCTTAGTTGGTTGGTGAACTTTCAATTGTAACTAGTTGAGGGTTTATTTGGAGAGTAGTAAAACTCTTTTGCTCAACCAAAGGGTGTTTGGGGTGAGGAAGGAGTGATCCTTCACTTGTACAAGTTGATTAGTGTCACCATCAATTGAAGAAGCTATTTGGTGAATTCAACTCCAAGTTTGGAAGAAACTTGGGAGTTTGATTGGTTTGAACTTCTTTTACCTCTTTGTTAGTTTATTCTTTGTGGTTTAAGATTGTTTATATTTATCATTATTGTGGTTGTTTGAGTACTTGTTTGCTTGAACAATTTGAGTTGAATTTTTGGGTTGCATTTCGGGACCAACATATAACCAGCCTGTTAATGAATTGAGTGAACCATCTTTGTATTAATGATCAGATATATGGATTGTGTCTGAGAAGTTGAATCTTTGGCCAGAATTTGTCTACTATCAATTTAATCCCTGTTTACTTTAGTAAATTGTTCTATTATTTAGTTGATTAGCTATTTCTGAAATTTCCAAAAATCTCCCCATATTTCTCACTTAAAAGGAACGAATTTTCCCTAGTCCCTATGAAGACGACCCTACTCACTATTGTACTCAAAATTCATGTTTTCCAGAGTAGATAATTATTATTGCATAGGCCCGACACCTGTCATTGCCCCTCCCTTTCAGAATTAAATAATTTCAAGAAAAATTAGACTGCTGAATTTTGCTACTGTTGCTCCTCATCAATCCGCCATCCTTCCTCATCTTTAATATGATAAATAAAGTTATTATTCAACCTTTGTCGAACAATGGAGTGAAAAAACTTAGTGTTAGCATCCTCAGCTCGAATCCAATGAATTGCAGACTTTTGATGCCAAAACTCACATTCCACTGCTAACACCTTAGTATACTCAGCCTAGGCTTCATGAAAAGCATTTTTAGACTCCTCGCCTTGAGCAATATCATACTTCATTTGTTTATCAATCATCACTTCCTTAGTTAGCTTAACCCGAGAAAAAATATTCCCATACTTTTCATGATTCTGTTGTGATAAAACCCTTCGTGTATGCATGAGTGTCTTAAATAACCGAACCATTCCCATTACATCACATTGATGCTCCCACGCTGGTCGGGCTACCTCTAAGAAATCCTTATCCCTCACCCACATATTAATAAACTTAAAAGATGACTTTTGCCTCTCCTCTAAGCAACATCGAACCAAAAGATGCACATGATCAAACCAACCATATGCCAAATGCACCACCTTAGTAAAATCAAACAAATGTGACAAAGCATGATTAATTAAAACATGATCAAGATGCTGCCATACTCGTATATTTGTCCAAGTAAATGGGGAACCATCATAACTAGCATCCACCAACCCACCTGAAAAAATAGCACTACTAAATTCCTTCATATTCGTTTCATTCGCTTTGGCTCCACCAACCCGCTCCTCAATCGAAGCAACCACATTAAAATCTCCAGCAACCATCCAAGCCTTACTACTCACCTCAATCTGTTGAAGCACTTGCCATAAAGTTCTACGACCCACCCAAGTACATTTAGTATATACTGCTGAAACCCAAAAAGATACCCTAGATAAAAGGGAAATATGCATATGCATAATTTGCTCAGCCAAATCAACAAACTCAACCAAAACTCAAAGAACCAAAAAAATGCAAATTTTAGTACACAAAAAAGCTCTTGCTTTATCAAAATGCAAAAAAAGATGAATAGTCTCCATCTACACTTCATCTATCATACGCTCAAGTAAATGAAATTTATTTTTCACACTAATATCATGCAAATGTTGCTGTGAATCCTTACGGAAAACCCCGCATATATTTCAAAACAAACAATTAATCGGACTTATCATTATGAATGAACGATGTAGTAGCTTTTGTATGAAAAACAACAAATTTCTTAGTGTAATTTGGAGGATGCCCCTTGGCTTCCAGCTTGTTGAGAAATTGCATATCATTGGCATCAGTTACCTGCATGTGGAACATCATCTAGCAAGTCTAAAATTGCCAACCACCTCCCAAGATCCTCATTTTACTGCTTCATATCTTGGAACGAAACTGGCACCAACCACGGCATACTATCAATGGATTTTTCCAATTGTAACGGCTTATGAATAGAAAAACTATCAATACCAAGTGGAGAATGAACTGTAACTAAATCAAAAGCTTGTAACCTTGGTGGAGGAATGAGCAACTCATCATCACACAAATCTACTAATTTCTCAAATGAGCTACAAACACATAACAGACTTCCTGTTTCAGTATCAAGATCAGTAAGTTCCCCTTCAACAAATGCCTTAGATGTAGAACATGTTAGCAGATTTCCTGCAATAGCTCCATGTGATCCAATAGAAGGCTGAAGTGCGCAACTAGTACCCACCCACCCCACATTTCTCCATCAAAGCTGCATCTGCCTCCTTTTTAGCTGCTATCGAAGCACTAGCTACATGTTTATCCAATAATTGCTTCTTCTTGTCCCTCACGAGATGAAGCTCAATAGAAGCATCGTGTATCGGACACTACCTAATCCTCTTCTCATCTGATACAAAATGTTGATCATTTTTTCTTTCAACTGCTAAAATAATTGCAAAATCTACAATCTACACATTCTTAGACTATCAACCCCTTTGTTGGATTGTGGATCACGAATAACAATACCTACAGATGGTTTTCGATGAACCAGTTCCAAAGCTTTGTCAGCCTTATCAAGAATGCCTTTACCTTAATCACGCGGCTGCTGCTTATTCTTGTCTACAACCTCCTCCACTTGAATCTACTTTCACACCCCCATTTGTCGAGAATCCCCTGAAGCTACCTTAATAGGTTTAAGGAAGGGATTCTTTTTAAAACACGAATCCTTGGCATGACAAATTCGTCTATAAAAATCGCAAAAACTAGGCTAAGCATCAAACTCAATTTGCTGCCAAAATCCCCCTCACACCATCCCCAATACAAATCTGTTTAACTGGAGTTTTAGAAATATCTACCTCAGCTAAAACCGTAGCTATTGATTGATGGACACCTCAAATCCACTATAGCAGCATCAACTTGCAACGAATGACCCAAAAGAGAAGCCCAGCCTATTCAAGTATTTCATGTTATAAAAAAACAATGGTAACCTAGGAAAGGATACCCATATAGGTGCTATTGATGCATTTTGATCAACTCAAAAATTGATCGTCCATTTAGAGACTTGCATTGACAAATTTTGAGTGAACTATGTGTTAGGATTTGAAGAAATAAAGTAGCGGATAAAATTAAAAATTTCAATTCCAAGAGAGGATCAATCATTGATAAATTCATGCAATTTCTACAAGGGTGTTTATGGAGAATACCTTAAACAATGGAGTAGTAACAACGCACATTGAAGTAGGTGATGAATCCATGTAGCCGCTCAAAAGTACGGCCTCTAATGGTAATCCACACGAACTCCTTTCATTGAAGCCTCCAAGGCTATTCAACCCTTGCTTGTGTTAGTGCTAGCTAATATGGGTTATTGACACAAGAGAATGAGATAATCACTCAATCTCACAACTAGGATTGCTTGAATGTCAAGTAGGAAGAAGAAACAATTTTTCTCCTCTTAACACTCTAAAATAAAACCCTAGCCAAACTTTCTATTTTTGGGTAATTTTCCAAACGAATTTTCAGAGATAAAAACCATCAAAATTGTGTCTTGTCTTGTGTCTTTAAGCAAGAGTAATATGAGGTATTTATAGGCTATTAGGTTGTTCCAAAACCATATGGAAACCGGAGTTGGTTTCTTTAAGGATTCAGTATCTCGATCCAAGCACAACTCCTTGTCTTGAAAGAAACAACCATAATTAAACCATAAGTCCTCAATGTTTAATTTGTCTTACAAATTAAACCATAAATAATCCAATTCAATAATTTCAAGTCCTTACTAGAATCGCATTTAATTCGGCCAAAGGAATTCTTAATGTGTGTGACTCATTAGGTTCTCAATTACGTTGGCAATAAGGATAAATCATAATTCTGACTTAATAAGAGTTAGATAAATTAAAAATCTTTTTAATTTATCATTGATTCAATCAATCAATTGACTAATTCTTATAGATTAAGATTGGCATCTAGCAATGCATCATGACCACCCAAGTAATGAGAAGAATCAAGTAGATGACTTCACCTTTCAATGAACATTTACTATGTAACTTATATCCTTTTAGCATACTTATCTCACATTAATCATGGAACATGTGCCAATTCCATACATGATTAATGTATTTTTCTTGTACCAAAATATAACTCTAAAAGAACAAGTACTTATAAACAACTTTCTAAGACTCATTCACTTAGTACTAAGATTTCTTGAGTCATATTTCACAAGAGGCAGCAATGAGATAACTCCTCTTCCACAAGAGGTGGTGAATCCTTATAGATTATTCACTACTTTTCCATACTTCAAATATATACCCAAATGTTAATGATGTGAGCATTCCCTTTTATAGGAGCAAGCATATAACAATTGAAATATACACATCCATATTCAAGGTACTATGATAATCTTAAGTCCAAGGATCACTTACATAAAATGTCATTTAGAGATTAAACTTTTGGTACAAAAGTAATCTCTAAATGGATCAATCTAGTGAAATTGATCATATCATCAAGCAACCATATACTTGCTTAGGTGTCTCGTACACCATAGTAGATGAGATCTACTACTTTATTAACAAAAGCGGCATAGTGTATGCTAGTCTAACCGTATTAGTAATGTCCTTTCTTATTAATATTTTGACTAGAGATATTTAAGAATAAACTTTATAATTGATCGAATGAGTTTAATCATCATAACACTTACAATCTCATTGATCAAGTTTATTCTAGGGACTTTATCACATAAGTATTAATATATACACAATCAATGTGATAAATATGTCATTTATTAATGCAAAAATAATTCAACTACATATAAGGAACCCTAAAAGTAATTGTCTTTAGGGCATATGTACTAACGCCATGTCCTACACAGGAACCATCAAGTACAATCCTCCAAAACAGGTCTAATATGATTAGAATCTAGAAGACCTACCAAGCAAACCCCTTTAAGTTCCAATAAAATAAAGAAATTTCTAATTATTTTCATTGATGGCTGATATATGCAAATCGTTCCACTAAAGCATTCATCAGTGGCTCTGCCAATTTTAATTCCTTCTCACGCGAGTTGAGCAAAGTAGCTTCTCCCTTATAAGAAGAACAAATCCCAAAATTTGGAAGGGAAACACCACCCAAGGAGCTAGCCCCATTGGCCAAAGCCACAGCAAAGGATTTTGTTGGCTGATTGGATGGGGGATCAACGATCTCGAATGGTCGGAGGCCAGCCATGACCAACCACAAGCAAGATGAAAGAGAACCTTAATCGTCAAGAGAAATGAAAACCCTACTTAACCCAGGTTTCCCTCATAACTTTAGTTGATTTAATTTGTGATAATTTTAGATTTATGAAAATTTATGTCTTATCAAAATTGTAATTGTTGCACCATGATCGATGTAAAACCATGACAACCTCACCTTAGAACTAGACTTTTAGCCCTACTAGCATTACCCATCTGGTTGCCTAACCATTCCTACTAAGGGTGTTCAAAAAGAATTGAAAAAGTAGATAATCGAAAAAATTAAATTGGTCCAAATCGAAAAGTAGGATAATCAATCTGTAAATTTTTAAATAGTTAGGTTACCCGAACCTACTTAAAAATTAGGTCAGGATATGATTTTCAATTTTCAAAAACTATAGTTACCTGAACCTATCCCATATGTGTAAAGATTAGTTATGATAACTAGTAATCAAACCTCAACCCATATAATTATTTAGTCATCTGCTAATAATTTAAGTTACAAAACCTATATCATTATACATTTCATTTTTCACATTTTATAAACTTTGTATATTTAACCTTATTTTTGATTTAATTTTTCCATTCTCTACATTTGTTGCTATTAATTTCATTTACTCTACTATTCTATTTTCTATCTTTCTTCAAAATTCATTTTCTTTTCTCATAAGTTCTATCCATTGCACCACTTTACTTATTTTATTTTTAACTTTTAGAGTTTACATGTTTGGTCATGAGAAAACATATCATCCTTAATGAAAAAATGAATTAATATTTTTCATGAAGTAGAAAAAGAAAAAAAAATAAATGTTTGATATATTTGATCTTTTAATTATCTATTGTATTTTGATTTTCTATTTTGTTGGTGGTTTTTAAGAGTTGGAGGATTAAACACTCTTATTAATTTGGACAACTATTATACTATTTTCTTTGTTAATCTAATTCTATTTTTCCTACATGACAAAAGAGTTACGTTACCTTGTCTATCCAATCCTATCTTACAGATTAACCGACTAGCAGTTAACCAATTAAATACGGTTAGGGCATGGAATTCAATTTCATTGAATCGTTACTTGTGGTTAGGGTCGGCGAATTTGTAAATAAACTAGTTACCAATCCATGAATGCCCGTAATTCCAACTTTAAAAAATTATTAGTGTCATCAAAGGCTACAGGATTGAATTTCATATCATCAAGTTCTAAGTTGCGTAGCAATGTTGATGACTACTACTTCACGAAGTCAAAACCTACTAGATGTATGTTTTTCAAGGACTAGTTGGATATAATGCTTCCATGTGGTACGGACTTGAATAAATCTCGTTTGGGGTTCCCGATGCTCCAAACCTGAAAAAATTGGCAGAACGAGTGCCCTGATGCTCCAAATTTGAAAAAATTGGCTAGAAGTTCAAATGGTCAAAACAGGTATTCAGGGCTTCATAAGTTATTATCTTGCACAAGTTTGTTCCGTATAAATTAGTAGATTTTGATGTAAATCATTTTAGGTGTTCAAAAGTTAGAATTTGTGCAAATAAATTAGATTTGGGCATAAACAAGTTGGATTCAAATTTAAATCAAGTACAATTGATTTGTCATTGATTAATGTAAATATATTTAAACATGGTCTAATTTATTAGTTTATCCTCAAATTGCGCAATGTAGAACTTGTGAGTCCCATCACCCTCAAAAAAGGTGTAACTTCTTCGGTCTCTTGATGAGATGAATTGAAAAATTAGCATGGCACACACATTTTGACTTCCAATCTTGGCAAAATCATTTGAGTGACATCTTATCTTACATAATTCTTAGAGAAACTTCATGCGAAGTCCAAAACTAATAATGTATATTTTGGCGCTTACACAAACTACATGCAAGTCCAGAACTACTGAGGTGGGTATATTTTGCCGCTTAGAAATATAAATAAATAGTAAGATTGTAAAACTTCTTCCAAGCGAGGTAGCACCAAGTTTACCTAGTCATGGCATTATTTAGTTCCAACGCTTTTAATTCTCTCGTCTTGATGCTTTCCCTGTCCATCCATCCTTACCCTTGTTCCTAGTTCTTTTGCGAGCAATACGTGGGGAATTCCACAGTCATATGTTGATCTTTTGGAATTTCCACTGAATTTGGAGTACTTGGAAGCTGAGTTCTTCTTATGGGGTTCTCTGGGCTATGGATTGGACAACATAGCTCCTGAGCTAACTGGAAATGGTCCAGCACCTATTGGTGCTAGGATTGCCAAACTGGGTCATTTCATTAGAGATGTTGTTGCCCAATTCGCATTTCAAGAAGTTGGACATCTGAGGTAAATTAATTACTGGCTGATCAGTACATACAATCTTCTTGGATCAAGTATTTTTCTTCACTTGGTCCAGTGGAGAGGGAAATAATATAAAAGTTTCCATTCTGAGAACCATTATCAATCATTTTGACAGATATTGATAAATTTTGTGCTTGAAACAGGGCAATTAAGAATACCGTGCCAGGATTTCCAAGGCCATTGCTGAAAATAAGTTCAGAATCATTTGCAACTATGATTAACAGTGCATTCGGGAGAACATTGGAGCCACCTTTTGATCCTTATGCTAATGACATTAACTATCTCATTGCATCCTACGTTATTCCTTATGTTGGACTCACAGGTTACGTGGGAGCAAATCCAAACCTCCAAAGTCATTTGGCAAAAAGAGTATGTTACAGAATTACAACAATCAAAGCAACTTTTTTCCCTTCTTAATTTGTTTATTTTTTAACTTTTGTTTTTAGCCAATTAAGACTGAATTAAAAGTAATGTTTTACCACTTGGTACCTAGTAAAGTTTGTCTCGGTTTGGTTCCGCTTATAGGGCCAGCACCGAAATAGCACTTTACCCCTAAATTACGTTTAACTCTTTTGATTTTGATATATTTTGTTTATAGGATTACAATCTTTGGAACAGGGTTTATTTATAAGATTACAATTTGTGGGATTCGATTACAATTTTGTTCTGTGCGGTGCGTTGATTAATTTCAGCTAGTAGCGGGGCTTCTAGGTGTGGAATCAGGCCAAGATGCAGTAATTAGAGCACTACTATTCGAGCGGGCATATGTGAAGGTAAAGCCATATGGGATAACAGTGGAAGAATTCATTGATCGTTTATCAAACCAACGAAACAAACTTGGACATGCGGGGCGGAAAGATGAAGGGCTAGTGGTGAAGCCATCTGAAGGTGCCGAGGGAAGAATTTCGGGCAATGTTCTTGCTGGTGACAAATACTCCCTTTCATTTGGTCGAACACCAGAGGAAATTCTACGAATTGTGTATGGAAGTGGGAATGAAAGTAAACCGGTGGATTTACCCCAAAGGAGCTGATGGTCGAATTGCCAAGTCACATCTAGATAACCTAAGGCATTATCAAACTTGACTCTTTGATCAGAACTATTGCTGAGTCTAGTATTTTTCTCATGGTTATTGGTGATCTACTAGTTTGTTCAGTTTAATTTTGAATGTATTAGTAATTTTCTACATCCCAAAAAATTTCTTTCCACTGCAATCTCTAAACATGTATTGTAATACTGAATAAGATTTGACTTTTGCTTAGTGTTTTGGATTGCCAAATTACTTAATATTACTCATTAATGATGCATCTTATGCTTGTTAAGCTATATTTATGAGAACCTAATAATTGAGGCATAATTAGAATTCAAGAGAGGGACGTGAAGTATTCATGTGATTGCCATTCTTAGAATTGTCAATTGCAACTTGGTTTATGTTGGTTGTATTTTTTTTTGGTCAAAATTTGTTGGTTGTATTTATTCTTCGGTTATGAAACAAAATTGCAATTCAAAGAAAAAATTAACCTTTAGTTTTATTTTCTCAATTCCATTTAAATAGATGCAAGAGAGTTGCAATTGAAATTGTGATTTACAATGTAAGTTTTAGGAAGGAATACCCTTTTTTTCTTTGTTTAAATCCAGAGATGACTTCAATTTCAAACAAGTAATCATCACGGACACAAACATAATGAGGAAATTGTATGTTGGATTATCTATCATGTGCTAATAACCGCATCAAGATGACAAAAATACCAAAAAGGAAAAACTCCATGTCTTCTCTTTTGTGCCATCCTAATGACCAAAATTAGGAAAATATTTGTTCAAAATTTCATTCTCCATTCTTTTCACGAGATGATGGAATATTACAAACTTTTTAAAATTACACGTCAAATTATTACTACTGAAGTTCATTCTTCAATTTGAACTTTCATGACGAGAATGTCTAAATTCTAGAGTTTCAATTACTACAGACAATAAATAGATTATGAAGTATAAATAGAGGAAAACTGAACCTATTAATTCAGAATTGAACATTTAATGAATTAGGAACGAGGGTACAAGTGTATAAAAAGTTCTTAAACTATTCCCTTTGTCGATTGTCTCAAAGTAGTCCCTAAACAATTATAAGTGTATAGTTTTTGCTCTTCCAACTATTTTAATTATAAGTGCAGCCGAAATCAAATGGCACTTTTGTCTACCCATTTAATATAACCATCTTAAAAAATTGCTCAACATAACTATTGGGAATAGAATCAGAAGGGTTAAAATGAAAAATACACTTCATTATTCAATATTGCAAAAGATTGAATATAATAATGATACAATAGAGTGTATTATTCTTCTAAACCTTTCTGATTCTCGTTCTGATGATTATATTAAGTGGTTGGACACAAATGTACTTTGCTTTGACTATACTTACAATTAAGATGTCTGGAAAGAAATGAATTTTAAACATTAATCATCTCCCTGAATTTAGGAAACTTTTAAGAAATTTTAAAAGTTTTTGAACAATTAACACTTGCACCCATCTCTTATTATGTGCTCTAAGAGAATAGAATAGAAAAATCCATACACATACATACATACTTACATCCATACATACATAGATACACACACATATATACATATACATATATACATACACACACACACATGCATCTATAATACATATATACATATACATACATATATATATATATATATATATATATATATATACACACACCAGAGCGGGGTTAGGGAGGTCCCCTAAATGCAGGAAAATAAAAGAAACAAAGTAAAGGAAGTGGGTCGCAGACTGACTGCCGCTATAAGATTAGGCGGTATAACCGGCCATTAACAGAATAAGTAAATAAACAAGAAAATAAGTAGGTGGATTTAACCAGCCATGGACAAAATAATGACTGAATAATAAAATGTTTATTAAAGGAAGACTTACAAGGATGAATCTTGATCAAAATCTTGATCTAAACTTGATTCCAAGTTAAGCCTAATGTTAATGATGTTTAGAGAGAGAGAGAGGAGAGTTTTCTTTCAACTAGAGAGAGAAAGAGTTGAAGAAAAATGGTGTGTTTGAAATGGTGAGTTTAGCAAAAATTTTCGTTTTGCTACAATATCTGCTACAGTGTTTGCTACAGTAGTACAGTACTGATTCCTCCTGCCGTGTTTGCACAGTTACTTCCGGTGCTACAGTGTTTTTCTCGAAAAATTCATTTTTTGATTATTTTTGAAGCTTGTTTTGAGAATTGCTCAGTCGGTTGAGCCAGCTTGATCATTTTTGGAGTCTTCTTTGTTTGTTGATGATTGGTCTATTTCATTTGGTTGGTCCAATTTGGTTAGTCAGATTTAGACCCTGGTTGGGCTATGTCTGAATTTTGCCTTAACAGGTTGTTGCAGAGATTTCTTCTTGGGTTTCTTGAATCCATTTGTCATAATGTGAAGTATCCACACCCCATTCTTTGAGTAAATGCCTGTTGATAATGTACCTTTGGACATTTCTCATCTTCATAAAGCACTGGTCCTTCAGACTTGGAACCGAGTTTGAAGGCCTTAGGCAAACCTTATGGTGTTTGTGCAGATGGTAAACAGGGATTTGTTCTCCGGTGTTGTAATCAAAGTATGAAGTACCGTAGTTGCGGATCCTATCTTCCTTAGTTTCTTGTTGGTTGGAGTAATGATCTATCCTTAGATGTGAGATTGCATCATCCTTGAGTTTTGTATAAGAAAACCTTTTGGTTTGTGGATTGTTGGCAGTTGAACTTCCTTCAATGTTTTGCGAATGGTTGGTAGTTGAACTTCCTTTGATGGATGACATGTTCCTGCAAAATGAAAGTTGAAATAATTGTTTGAAGGTTAGATTAAATATTGACAGGGGTATTTTTGCTAAAAGGAAGAAGGGCATCTGGACCATAATTTTGTGGTCAGATTCCTTCTTGGGTGACTAAATATGGGATGAGAGATGAAATAAAGGGTGTCCCTAACAAAACATTGTTTGTAAGGTCTTTTGCTAGGAGAAAGGTTTCTTTGATTGAGACTTCTAAAAATTGGATGACCACGTTTGAGATTAAACTGGATATCAAGTTTAGAGCCATTGGCTCCACGGAGTCCCTCATTGGATTCTTCAAAGAACTCAGTAGGGACTAGTCCTTCTTGAATACAGCTGAGGTCTGCTCCGGTATCAAATAAGGCTTCTGTTTCAAGGACATATCCATTTTGGATACCTAATTTGATTTGTACTAGAAATTTTTTGTGAGATCTTTTGGATAATAGGTTTAAAAAATTTGTATCATCCTCAGAGGTTTCTTCTTCCTTTGGGGGTTTAGACTAAGAAGTGACAATATTTTGTAAGAACAAGGTTGTCAAGGTCTTTTTTAGCTTTGATTGTTCTAACTTCTCCTTTAAGAAGGGCAATTTTAAGTTGAAGGTGTTGGATTGATATTGGTTTTATTGGTTTGGATGGAAATCTGTTTAGGATGTCTATGAGGTTATAGGTATTGAGTAGTCTGGGATCTTTGGCTAATGGGCTAGAGAAGGTGTTTGAGGAACTGTTTAGGGATTCTTTGAATTTACTAAAATAGAGCTGTCTCTTTTCAGGGTCAGGAATGATCTCAATTGCGTCTAAGAGAAGATCTTGTTCTTTTGTTAGGACATTTACAGTAGCTTATCCTTCTTTGTCATCTTCATCATTATCCTCACTGGTAGTTGACGAAGATGAAACATCATCATCCTCTAGCTGATTGATCCAATTGTCTTCTTCTTGTTCTGAATCATTGCTTTCTTCAATAAGAAGATTTGAGAGTTGGCTTACTATCTATTCGTCAAGTCCCAACGTGCTGATTTTTCTGTTTAGTTTGCAGTATCTAGCTATATGTCCAGGTTGTCTACATCTACGGCAAATAATGGATGGTAATGCTGGCAAAGGTTGTTGGCTAGTATTTGGAGTTTAATTGTTTGATGGTAGTTGTTTTCTAGTTTTGTAAGGCAGGGCTCTTCTTTGGTTTTGTGGAGATGATTTTGTTGAGGGTTTGGGTCTTTTTTTGCTTTTTGTGTGACAGCTAGGGAGGCCAAATTGTTCACAGAAAGAGCCAAGGTCTTTTGCTCTCATGCGCTCGATCTTTTGCAACCTGCTTAAGCATCTTATCTTGTCTGCAAATTTTCAAGGCAACCTGTTGGATTTGACTTGTAAGCTGCCCATAAGTGATTGTTTCCCATGGTATCACGCCATCGTATTGGTTTCAAATTTCTTCTCGGACAAGGTCTCTTAAGGATTTGGGAAGTCCATCCAGAAACTTTTCTTTCCAATAAGCTTGATTTTCGTCTGGTCTAGCATATATTCTCGTCAGGAAGGTATCTCTGTACCATTGGAAATCTGAAAGGTTCCGACATTTGAGATTGTTTAATAATTTCGAGGATTTATCCCTGAATATTCTTGGATCTCCAATAAATGTTTTTGCAATGGTGAATATTAATGTTACCACTATGTCTAAGATGGTATTACCATCTTGTATGATTGGCTCTCTATCTGCATCAATTTTGATTGAGTTTAAGATTTTTCCTTTATCATCTGAAGTGAGATGTTCATCCCACCATCCTTTAAGTTGCCCCGTGAATCGTGTAATAAGAATATGAGCTGCAAGTTGGTCAGTGCATCCCTGAGTTGTACAATATGCTGTTGCCACCATCGTCATTTGTTGGAGGATTGAGATTATATTGTATTCTGATACTCGATCTATGTTCCATTCATAGATATTGTTGGCATTGTAGGAATTTTGAAAGATATTTGGTTTTTCTTCTATAAGGACATCAGGATAGGTTGCCCTTCTTAAGAAGAATATTTGGGGGTTTTTCCAATTCGGACTGTAAGAAGAAGATTTGGTCATATCAAGTTTGGCTACTCGATCAGTAGTAGTTTCTAGGTTAGACTTGTTTAGGACACCGGTTGTTTTCTTTGGAGGTTGGTTAATTGACACAAGAGAGTTTAATGAAGGTTTTTCTAAAATACAGGCTGATTGGCTATCAGGTTTACTGGTAGACGTGGAACCTTACCTTGATTTTTGTTTACTTGTGGGGTAACAAAGGATTGTTCTATTTTGACAATTCGTTTTCCAAGGTCATCAATAGGTCTATTTTGGAGTTCTTTGTGAAATTTATTTGGTATTTCATATGGTCTGAACAAAGGATTAGACGAAGAGGTTGTAGTTTTGGTGCTTGGAGGGAGTAAAGTTTTAGGCTGAGAGGTAAGATATTCTTCGAGGATTTGTAAGCACTTGTTGGTATAGTTATTTTGCTCATAGATTCCCTGGATATCCCTAGCACGTATAGGATCTTCTTCATGGGCTGTTTTCAGTTTGAAGGGTTTAGCACTAATTTCTGTGGACTTGTAATGGTGCGTTTGATAAAACTGAAATCTAAAAACTGAAGTCTGAAATCTGAAATCTAAAGTCTGAATTCATTAAGTGATTGAATTGTTAAGTATTAGATTTATTACATTTAAATGTATATCACATTCAGTGATGAGTGAAAAGCTTATCACTTATTTTTAGGAGCAAGTTTTGCCTAAAAGATTCAGTGCCACTTAATTAATTCAGATGTTTTATTTTTGGTTATCAAACGCATCTAAACGATTAAGATCTGAACCCATTAAGTTTAAGTGCTAAATTTGGTTATCAAACGGGGCCTAAGAAAAGGTAATAGGTTTAGATGGAGGTAATTCTGCTTGGATTTCTCCATCTGCTGTCTACCATTTCGACACACAGACTGATGACGAATAAGGATATTCTATCTTGTTTCTTATTGCATAAATTTCGAACCACTCAAAGAACTGGATATGCAACTTGATTCTTTCTAGTAAGTGGTAAAAGATTGTCTGTATGGCTTTTCCTGATTCTCCTTTGTAGTTGTTGAAGAACCACTGTCTCTTTGCTTGATTATGATCTGCATAGAACTCAACCTTCAGGTCTTGCTTGTTGATCTGATATTCTGAATTGAGAACCCTTAACTTTGGTAATGGTTCATTGGTCATGGTTGAGTATGTAGGAGATACTGGAAGATCTCCATGGATTGTATCTTCATCTGAAGACTGTTTCTCTGAGGGATCCTCTGTTTGAACTGTGTATCTTGCTTGAGGAATCCTTGAAGAGAAATCAAGGTTGCGGGGTTTTGTAGATATAGAGGAAACTGAATGTCTCCCTGCATCAATGGTATCCATATTGGTGCTTGCTGCAGAAGATACCTTAACACTTTTGGACTTGTCAAAATTTTATTTGGACCGTGCCACTAGGGAATTGCTTGATGCTTGAAACTGATGTATTTTGAGCTGGTACACTAGGGGCTATATCTGGTAGTGTCCAATCTATCGGGAGAGATAGTTCATTTCAAGAGACAGTTCTAGGAATGGAGATCCTAGATCTAACTAGATCTGTCTGGAAGAGCACCGTTTCTCCCTTCTTTGTTGTCTTCAGGGCTCTAGTGTTGAAGGCTAAACTCATGACCTTGTGTTGGATCCTGTAAATAATAGCAACAGGAAGAGTGCCAGTTTTTGTTTTATTGTGATGACCCCACTTCTCCTTAGGGCGAACCCTAAGGTATCGGTGGGCCGCCTACCCAACTTTCGTCAGGACTCACTACAAAATCCTAATAATAATACAAGTATTCATTCCTAAAACCCTAATTGAGGTCCAATAAAATTACTAGCTAACTTACACGAGTACAACCTCAATAATTTTATCAACATTACAATAATATTAACTTCAAGTACAATAAACCATAAACTTCACAATTAACATCAATCCTATACAAAAGTGTGGAAATCATACAAAAGAAACTAATTTCCTCAATTTTCAAACTCCACTTCAAGACTTGTTAAGGAAAACAAACTTAATGGGGTGAGCTAACGCTCAGTGAGGCTAAGAAAACATGCACGCAAGCAAGTTAAATCGATACTTTAACAATTAAATCAATTAAGAAAGTAAAACAAACAATATTTCACGTAGAGCAAGTAGACAACATAATATAAAATGATACAGGTGGACACGGGAGGCAGAGGTGACTACCGTATTAGGGACGTAGCACGTACCCCCATTCCAAATGTCTGCATTTGCCACAATTATAATTGGTGCGTTTCACAAACTCAAACCTCCAATCAAAATATTGAAACTCTATTAACCACACTCTCACAACCAGTAGACTCCACTTGAACCCTCACCCGTCTACTTACACCCCCTGTATCGGGCCCGCTCGTCAAATAATAGATAGTTGGTAATACTCGAGTATACCTTAGTCAGCGAGCGCACTCCAACCAATGTAAACAATATTAAGACCCATGGTTCACCAATTCCTCCACCAAGCCCCTATTGCCGGGTCGAAGTGAAAGATTCCCTGATGGGATTTGGGCGTCCCTACAATTTCAATAGCAATAACAATCATTCAAGTAACAATCGTTCAAGTGGTCAAACAATTAACAATTCAAGCAGTTGAACTCATTTAGAGGCAAATCAAATAAGGTGAGCACAGTAAAGTACATGCTCATCGAGACACACAAGCATGCTTCTCAAATCATTAACATTAAATAAAGCCTTAATTAACATGCACTTGAACACTCACTTATGTAATCAGTCAAGCATGTAAGCAAGATGATTAAGTTTTGGCAGTCGGGTCAACTTCAGCAATCTCTTGGTCACCTAAGCCAAAACGACACTATCACACTCAATCCAAGTGGCTAAAACTCAAATTTTAACCTAACTATCCAAGTTCACCAAAGTCACTCAATCACAGTCTCTTTCTCAGGCCATAACTCACTCAATATATGTTAGAATTGGACAAGGCTTAAAGTTACGGAAACTAGATTCAATATACTAACAATCGCAAGAAGACTTCACTCGGAGATTCATTGAGCAAGATGGACTAAAATGAGCCGTAAAATTCAGCAGAGAACAGAAACAAGATATCAAGCTGGAAAATCAGCCATCTTTGTGAATTCACTGGTATTGATAGGAAAAGAACTAGCACACGAGTCTTATACCGATAGAAAGCTTGTGAAGTCTAGTTTCAAACTCCATTAACAGCTCTCGATTTTGACTCCCAAGCAAGGAATTACAGCCATTAGAAGGATAGGGGTTCACAAAGACTGACGGCACAATTTCCAGATTTGAAGAGTTAATTTTGAGACAACATTTGGGCATCGAAATGCTACTAGAAAATTACCAAATTTTGTACACTCAAACCTCACTGGGTGCACTATGCGTGTACCAAAATTGGGCTAAAATTCACATGGGAAGGTAGCTTTTCAGATGGCCAAAGTTTGCACAAAATCTTGGAACTAAGCTGCCAGATTTTCTTTTTTTGAATTGCTAACGTTTTGTTTAACCAAATCAACCCCAAATCATTCAAATTTTAATACAAAACTCTAGCAACATTCCTTTAACAAATGGAAGCAAACTGGTAGCAAAACTTTGAATCAAAATGCTTCAAAAACAGGGCAATAGTTCGGCAATTGCATAGAGGTTGAATTTCCAGGTTTTAACCTAAACCTTCATAGGCTTTTGACACACCAAATGAACTCACATTTGCAAAACATCTTACCAACACATAGTGTAATATTTAAGCTTTCAAAACAACCAAGCAATCTATGTGATCACCTGAAAACCAGGAAAATGTTTTCAAGGCATTTCTAAACTTTCGTCGCTTCCTTAGAAGAAGTTTCAGTTTTGCACAGTATTTTTTGAAAAATCATAACTTGAGTTCTATAAGTCCAAAAATTACGAATCTTATACTGTTAAAAAATAGACTCAATGAATTAAATCTCTCAAGAAGACACTTACACAGGATTCAAATAAAAACCAGTCAAATTTCAGTTTAAAGCTACTGCTATAGTAAAAACAGGACATAACAGTCTTGATTTTCTATCAACTTTGAAAATTCACCCAAATTCACAAAATTGAACCAGTTCTTGAAATTTATATAATTGAAAGAACTTGGATTCTAGTTTCAAACACAATAAACAGAACTCATTTTGAATCTTCCTATACCAAGTTACAACAGTTTTAAGAAGGCTATTTCATCAACCCTGCTACACGAAATTCCAGATTTTGAAACCCTTTTTTCTTTCTCATTTTGCTACCACAAACAAAGCTAGGTTTACATGAAATTTCTCCCAACCTTAGGCCATCAAGTGAACATCAAAATCAACAAGTGAGACATGCAATCATTGAGCTAAAAATTGAGGAAAAGCAAGCTGCAAGAAACCGGCCCTCAAGCTCTCTCTCACTCGGCCCTTCTCTTTCATTTCCCTCTTTCATTTTTACCAACAAATTTCCACATAAACATCTCACACACACACATTAAGATCATCAACAACCCCAAGTTCATACAAGGTGGGATTTCATACAGGCCACTTTCATCCAATCAACACAAAATCCATCACAAAGAGCGACAAGCTCTCTTAGCCAAGAAAATGAAACAATTGAACAAAGTCTTTGTGTTTAGCAAGCTTACCTCAAATTCAATCAAGAAGCTTAGTTAATGGAGGAAGAAATAGCTCAAAAAACCCTCAATCCTCAAGCTCCTCAACTGGTTGCTTCTCTCTCCAAGCTGGGCTGAAAACCAAGAAAACTAGCAAGATCTTCAAGCTTTCTTTGGTTGCAACAATGGAGATTTTGGTTGGTGTTTCTTGATGATGGAATGAAGGGAAGAGAGGGGTGGGAGAGTCGGCCAAGAGGGAGAGGAAGAAGAAGAGATTGAGTAGTTTGTTTGACTTTTTGGGGCTTTATTGGAAATTGGAAGAAAGGAAAGAAAGTTGCTTGATTTGACATAAAGCCACTTTTTGTCGCGTTGGGTCGATTCATACGACGCAACACTACAATCTTGTTTTCTCTCATTTGTATATCCTAAATACAAATTATAACACTCGAAACTTATGTCTAGTGGTTGACCCTAAACCCGAGTGTGAAATTTAAACATTCAAATAATTTAATCAAGGTCATAATTTAAACATGCTCAATGCATTTTGAAACTTTTCATGCCATTACAATTGATATACGAAAATCAAATAATTCAAACTAAAATAATAAAATAATTTTATGAAAATATGAAATTTTTAGAATTTATAATTTAAATTGGTGGTACGGGGCCTCACAACCTCCCCTCCTTAAAAGAATTTCGTCCTCGAAATTCATACCTAAACTATGGAATAATTTTGGGTATTTCCTTCGGATTTCATCTTCTAACTCCCAAGTTGCTTCTTCAACACCTTAGTTCATCCATAAGACTTTCACTAAATGGATTTGTTTGTTCCTCAATTCTTTCACTCACAATTGAAAGCCGTTTACAAGGATTAAATCAATCATAAGAGCTACAATAGTCTTATTCACTCCAAATATATATTCCATTCTTTCATTGTGCCACACATAATTCAAGAGAAACCATTATGTCAACTACAATGTCACCTTAATTGAAATAACAAATCTATAACAACCTAGTCTAGTTGTTTGAAGCAGTCTCTCTTGTGACGGCTACGCTTCTTACATCTAAAACATACACCAATTAATACCACCTAAACTTTTCTTGTAGCATCCATTATTGTGATTTTCTATGAATCATAATTGTAATTTCCAACTTATCATTCCGATGGTCAATTAATTCTATTCCTTGAGCTACAAACACAATTCCTCCAACTATAAAATTATTGGATCTCCTTTCTTACAGTTTCTATGGAACAATTCACATTAATTTTACCACTACTATATCAAGGTTGTATTTAGTAATAATTCTATGCCAATTCAGGTCACTTATTTTGTATCCTTTCCCTATGTATCTTGCAACTCATACATTCATCTTCATTCCATGATTCCCATGTCATATGCTACTATAATGGTCCAAAAGTTCTAACTCCATAAGTAAACATTAATTCCACAAGGACATCTATGATTAATACTAGTTCCATCTTATGAGTGACCACCAAATTTAATCACATATATACAAGAAGTCGTAACTATGAACCAATCATTGAATATAGAAGAATTAAAACTTAGGTCATGTTTCTAACAAGAGTGTCGTGCTTTAAGGACCTCATACAAGCATCTCATGCATGTCGAGATAGATTTACTTCGGCTATTTTCGGTCTCAATGCATGCAAAAATCTGGCCATAGTTGATTCAACATCTTCATGTATATTAGCTCTCATCATGGCTATTTCTAACTCCTTGTAATAATCCTCAACGGTCATGCTACCTTGAGTTAAGGTTTGTAACTTTCAATGCAAATCTTGGTGATAATAGCTAGGAACAAACCTTTTCCTCATCATTCCTCGCATTTCTTCTCAAGCTTCTACTCAATGTTCAAGATTTCTCCTCTGGCTAAGGTGCACCTGATCCCACCAAATGGATGCATAATCAGTGAACTCCACGGTGACAAGTTTTACATTTTGCTCCTCCGAGTGGTTATTACACTTGAAGATCATCTTAATCTTTCTCTCTCACTCCAAATAAGCCTTAGGTCTGATTTTCCTTGGAATGAAGTAATATTGAGTTTCATATCTTTAATAGCATCATCTCCAAGCTTATAGTTGCTTCGGGTAGTTTTAGATTGTTTTTTGTATTCTCTTCTTCCCTATTTGAAGCTCTTTTTCCTTATTTGATGAATCAGATTCAACTTTATGAGCCTTACCCTTGCTTGAGCTGGTTCGGTTCTTTGAATTTCAACTAGTCAATTCGCTCATGCAATAGTTTAATAGAATTCTTAAGTATTCTTTAAAATTTGCCCATCATAGCTTCCATGTGAAGCTTAATGTCCAATGGTTGAGAATCACCTCTGTTTGACATGGTTATATAGCCTACAAAAAGGGTAAAACAAAATTTCCTCACTTCACTCCCTCGCAAGTTTTCGCTCAACACTCGTGTATGTCACTCAAGTATTTTAGCACTCTAATAAGCTCACCAAAGTAGATTCTTATGGCTATTAATTGCCTTCCTTGAATAGGTTAATGTCAACCAAAAGATGAAGTCCAACTTGATCAAATAGCAACAAGCAAATTTGCAGCAATAAACTAGATGAAATGAACAAGACTAAACCGAATTTTATAGAAATTAATAGGACAAAATTTAAACTAGAATTGACCTTTAAAGACACAGAATTTTGCTAGAAAAAGTTTGACTCAATTTGGTTGAGATTAGGTAGGCATTTGATCAAACCAAGACTTTTGTAATTGTAATTCTATGGAATATTCTGGGAACAACTTAACAAATCTTGAAATTGACTTTAAAACTTGAAACAAATCGTATTTGGAAAGTTTCTTGGTTGTTATAACCAACTTTGACTAGTCAAGCACATAATAATTTGGTTTTGATTGGTCAAACACATAACAATCAGGTTTTGACTGGTCAAACACGTAACAATCTGGGTTTTGGAAAATGGACCCTAACAGACTTGGATAATGGTTATTTTTGGTCAAATTTAAGGCTTCCTAATCCGAATTTGGAAAGACAAGCCAGTTAACCTTGAGAGTGCTTCAACCAAATTGATTTCCTATCTTGGAATGGAATCTTATATAATTTAAGCAACAAGAACTCAGGGCTGTTCTTTTTTTTTTTTTTTTGGGTTCAAGAATCCGGGATAAATATGGTTCGATTCAAAGGTGATGCGCAAAGTAAATCAAGATGTAACAACTTCCGTTCAAGAATTCAAAGATTCCAATGTTTGAAGCAAGAGTTTCAAGACACATTAAGACTTCAAGAAAAGCAACAAGTTGAACCAAGAATTCCAACAATCATACACAAACGACTTACATGACTCAAGACACACAAGAATGTTAAAGAAACCCTAGCTTGAAGCTTCAGATTTTTAGGAACAACTTCAAACAGATTTTTTTTTGACTAGTGATTCAAATAGAGAACCGAACAACAAGAAGCAACAACAAAACAAGGAACAAGACTGACAGATCAATAACAAGACTTGGACCAGCAACGACTCAACAAAGAACAAGACTCACGGATCAATAAGAACAATGAAACATAAAAACCCTAGAATGCAAATGAAGAAAAAGAAAAGATATACGATGATACGTCTTGACCTATGCTTTAAATACCAACTGATACGATTCCTGCACCCAAGAAGAATGCAAGAAATGTCCCACAAGCCCATGACTCGAAGTTGTCAATGTGAAGATGGATTCAACTTTGAACTTGGACAACACAAGCACGAAGCGAAAGTAGAAGACGCCATGCCACAATCGAGAAGTTGCTTGATTGATAAGACAAATGAGCATCTATGGAACGACCTTAAGATGTTCAAGGATAGCTTTCGTAAGCCACACAAGTTGCTCTTCGAAAAAGATGCAATTCTGAAAAATTTTATTAACTGTCAATAATGTTAAAATAACAAATGAGTTAGGCTATTTATAGCCTTACATAAGACCTACTGAAACTAGGAATAGCTTGGACTAAAACTCAGTGACTGAGCAAACCTAGTCCAACTAGGAAACCTAGTTCAGACTCTATCTAAGCCAAACGACACCTTTAACTAATAAATGAAACATAATCCTATACTAGGCCAATTCAGACCATACAATGGACTAAGTTGGCCAAATGTAGCTTTTTGAACAAACAACTAAATGATTAAAACAAGTAATGCTTCAACAATCACTCGATGCCTATGCCTTGCTCAACTTCACCCACGACAGAGAGCAACAACTTGAATGATTGGCTTCCATTCTCCAACTCAATGCCTTTAATGATCTTAGGAGATCCTTGTTGCTCGTGAATCACACTCACCAAAGTTTGAAATAACTCTTTGAATTTTTTAACTCATGAATGTGTCACGTGACCAAGAGGAACCTTCAAGGGTCTAGCACTTGAAACTTGGATAGCTTGCAATTCTTGCAATTCCTCACCAGTCAGTTTTACCTCGCCTCCATCCCGAGTCACTAGCATTGCAATTGCGAGGAAGCAATTGACTCAAGAATGAAAGTGGGGAAAGGGAAATAGAGAAAGCTTTCTTTTGGTTCTAATGGCTAATATTTAATGGTTGCTTCTACCATCAACTATCTCTCCTTTCTTAATCCTTCACATCTCCTCAAATTCACCCTTTCCTCACCAAATGCTCCCGCCAACTTCCCCTTAAAAATCCTTATCTGATACTCAAAGCCCATCTCAAAATCCAATCCCAGATATCCCATATCACATATCCCCAAACCAGCAACCAATTGATGATAATTCCTATCCCGATGATGTTGGAAGCCCAATTGAACGCATGGGAATGCTTGTCAAATTCAACTCAAGGCATAATTACATAGGAATTCTTCAAGTTTCCAAAAAAGTAGACCTTCCACCATTCTTGCACAGACTGCTTTTGTTAGATGCTCTTGGCAATATCCATAGCGTATCTTACTTGTTAAAATCTATGAGAACCCTAGGAAAAAAAATTTAATTTATTGCACTATGAAATCATTAAGTGCATTATTTTCCTTTAAGTACTTTATTTTTTATGCATTGCATGGCATTAATCTAGAATTGCATTTTGCATGTTTCATGTAGCCAAATGCATAAAAATTATATGGTATTAAGTAGATTATATTTTAAATTGAGCGATTAGAAGATAAATACATAGATTTTTATCCAACTCATGGCCCAAATTGCACCACTTGTCAACCATCTAGAAATATCTTGACTTAAGCTTCTAATTTAATCTCTTGTCTTCAAAAATTTTAACTAAAATTCCCTTCTATTTCATCCCTTTTGGCTGAACTAATCACAAGGAAAAATACCAAAACCCTAAGCTTGAATCTTGCAATTTTAAGTGAGAAAAACTTTTCCAAGAGCAAACCCTAGGTTAGATTGTTGTTTGATCATCAAGTTTGGTTGGAAAATTTGGAGCTTTTGGGTGGTTTTCTCTCTCAACTCTCAGGGTATTTAACCACTTATCTATGCTTTAGTGATCTTTCAATTCAAAGAAGATGTGTGTTAGATGAGTTTAAAGTGTTTGAAATGTTTTAGGAGGAAGTGTTGTGGAAGAATTACTTGTGGTTAGAAACTTGAACTTAGGGCTTTGTTTATAACCTCCAAGTGTTTGATGAAATGCCTAAGGATTCATGATGTTTTATTGATGGTTTTCTTTGGTGTCTTGGCATGTTAAAAACGCTACTAAAAGTTAGAAATAACCTTGAAAGGTTGCTTGTAGCAATCATGTAGGAAATAAACTCTGATATGAAATCAGAAATGAAATTCAGCCAACTTCCCGAACTTGCTGGTGGTTACAGGAAAGGAATTAGAGCCTAATCTTTATACCGTTGGAAAGATCTATGAATCTAGTTTTAAATTCCACCGACAGTGCTTGATTTTGATTTTTCTACACTGAGTTATAGCCATTCCTCCGAGACTGTTCAATCAGCCTGTTCTTGATCCGACAGTTTTCTGGTGTCTCTGATTTTGCCAATTTCAACCATGATGAAGTATGATATGGGGTTCAACCTCTTCATAAAAGTTGTAGTTCTATGTCTTAGTTTCGAAACTACATAAAATTCACACCAATCCGATAAAGATAGCCACAGTTATGATTAAAACATCGAAGGGTGGCAAACCTGTCGATTATCATTTTTCTTTCTACAATTGTTTCTTTCACTTCTCTTAACTTGTATGCATCCTTGCCGTGACACGACATACTTAACTAGTGATTCTACTGTACTTATAAGATTCTTCATTTTTTTTACACTTATAATTTGAATTAGCCATCTTATGGCTTTTGTGCATCAAATTTGTGATTTATTATTAAGCAAAGACACTACTGGCATATGCATTTGGCCTTTCGTGTTTGGGGTAGCCAAACCTAACTGCTTTTCATTTCACTTGCTATTAGACTTGGAAGGAGGAAACAAAGGAGATTTGGGTGCGAACGCTTGAAATTACTTTGCTTAACTCAGTGAGTGATCTTCACATGTTGTGTGAATCACATGTCTAGGTGATTCAACACTCAATGCGACTTGTCATCTTGAGCATTAAATACTTGTTCTTAGGCGAGTGTGTACTTTATCGCACTCGCCTTCCTTACTTTCATACTGTAGGCCCTGACTGTAGTATACTTTCATTCAACTGTTTACGTGTTAATTGTGCATGACTGTAAGCCGTGTATACCTTAACATATTGGCTGAACAAGGTATTTTCCCCTTCGTTATCGGCCCATTCGAGTTAGAAGCGGATTCAGTCGGGTAGGTTTGTAACTTAGGGCATTTATTACGGTGTGCTCGAGTATTACCACTGGAAGTTATAAGGAGGAGAAGGGGGTTGATTGATTGATAAAGTGGATTGCAACTGCTCCCAGAGGACATCGTATCCTTTAACCAAGTGTTTCCTTGTTTTACACGTTTTTATTGGTTTTATACTCTCTAACTGATTATTACTAGATCGTTGACTATTCAACTATTTCATTTACTACACTGCTGCTATATGAGATTGTATGTTTTGAGATTGCTCACTGGGCTTTCAGCTCATTCTTTTCAACATTGTTTTTCCGTAGCAGGGTTTGAGAATAAGAGCCTCCAAGGATTGCACTAGGTCGTTTGGTTTGGAGACTTTAATATTGTATTTTGATGTAATCCTTGTATTTTAGATTGTACTTATGGAATTCTTAATGGATAAACTTTTGTATCTGTAACTATGGCTTGGACGGTTGTGGTTCGCTAACAAAGTTTTAGGGTTTAAACCTTATATTGGACTGAAGGATATTAAAGTTATTTGACGTATTTGCTCGCTATTGAAGTGAGGACTGTAGTGAGTCCCAGCGAGAGTTGGACAAGTGGTCCGCCAAATCCTTTGGTTTGCCTTAGGGCGTGGTGGGTTCGACCAATGCTTATTTTGAAGTTGTTGCAACAATTCCTTCAATTATTCCACTGGACCAATTGGAATTCTTGGTTTTGGGGTTGGCACAACGGTTAGGATTCTTTTGGAAATGTACCCGCAAGTTGTTGTTCATGGTTGGGAGCTGGACTCGTCAGTTATTTCATTTGGGAGGCAATATTTTGGACTGGGAAAGCTTGAAAAAGAACATCAAGATAGGCTTTTTATTTACGTTCGGAATGCTTTAAATGCTAGTTTGAAAGATGGGCTTTCAGGGATGTTGGTTGATTTGTTCCTCTAACAAGTTTTCAGTCACCAATTTCCTTCAGATCAATTTTAGTCCGAGGTTGGGAATTTGCAATTAGGTTTCATTTTGGATTAACAAAATCTGGTTTAGTTTTTTTTTTCGTTTTATCATGATTTCTTAATAAGTATTCCATTGTTAATCCCTGAAATTTTCTGGCCAACATTTGAGCAGCGTGCCAATTTTACCCTTTAAAAAATTGGGCACGTGCTGTGCTCGTGACTCATTCCGGCCAAAATTCGACCGAAAGGTGAAAGGTGCCAAAAGATTTCATTTTTTTATATTAAATTTGATCATTTTCATTTGAGGGACTAAATTTTCACATCAGCGACATTTAAGAAACGATCCTTGCAATTCTCCCCTTGTTTAGTTTGTTTCGAACATATGAAAAAGTGCACAATTTTCCTCCCAAAGTTCATTCTTTGGCACATTTTCATTTCATTCTCATTGAGGTAGTTTTTCTGTAATTTGGCTTCAAATTGTACCAATAGTAATTTTTATGAGTATTTTATGAAATTTATAAATATAATAATCGCATATCTGTTTAGCTATTTCTAGTGAAAATGTGATTGCAAAATAAACTTTAGGACAAAAATTGTGTGTTTTTTAATATGTTAGGGACCAAACTCATCATTTTAAAAGGTGAGTGAGTAAAAGGAAAATAAAACTCAAATGGAAGGGATCAATATCTATCATTTAAAATTGAGAGACCCAAAAAGTCTAAAACTCAAACGAGGGACTTTTATGAAATTTTTCCTTAAACTTTCATCTTATCTCTACTTTTTCTTTCATATTTTCCCATAAATGCTGTAGTCCAGTCAATAGGTTTGAAAAAAAAAAAATAAATACAAGTCAGGAAAACGAAATTAGTTCTTAGACCAGATTAAGACTTGTTACAATTGTTGTGTTCCCAGGCCCACTTGAAGCCACACCGAGTGGAAAATTATATAATAGGCAGAATTGCACAGGCAGCTCCTCATCTGGAGGAAGTACGAAGTTGGCGCGTTCACGGGCCCGGATGACCACTGCATTTGCAATTTTTTTTGACCCTATCCGCAAGTAGGAATTCAATAAAATTACATTCAATATCATAACCCTATTCATTCGATTAACCACTGATCAATTAACCTATAGGATAAAGTCAAGTAGGCACACAGGATAATCTAACCTTCTTGTACTTAAAAAAAAAAAGAGAGAGAGAGAGAGAAACAAAATTAGCTTAACAATGAAAACAATACCATGGTTGTCCAAATTAATAAGATTGTTTAAGTTGCCAATTCTAAAAAGCCGCCAACAAAATAGAAAATCAAAACACAATGGATAGTTAAAACATATAATAATTTGAAAATTTGTTTTCATTTTCTCAGTTTATTGAAAGATATTAATTCAATTTTTTTTATTAAGGATGATAAGTTGCTTTGCAACTAAACATGTAAGCTCTAAAAATTAAAAATAAAATAAGTAAAGTGATGAAATGGATAGAATTTGTGAGAGGTTTTGAAGAAAAACAAAACATAGAATAGTAAAGTAAATGAGATTAGTTGCAATAAATTTAGGAAATCGAAATGGTAAATGCAAGTTAAGGTTAAATATAAAAGTTCATATGTTAAAAAAAAAAGAAAAATTAAAATGGCATGGGTCTCATAAATTAAATTATTAATAAGTGACTAAATAATTATAGGTTCACGTTTGGATACTAGTTTTCTTAACTAACCTTAAACATATGCGAGTAAGTTAGGGCAACTGCGATTTTTAAAATTGAAAACCATATGCTAACTGAAATCTATCATATATGTATTGCAGGGCACTTTTTTTGCTCAGGAGCCTTTAGACGCGTCAAATTCTTGAATCCTTTTTTCTCAAAATTTTGATTTTTTTAAAATCAGAATGTAGTAACTTCTCACTTATCTATTTTTAATTTGAAATTTACATTATTCCACTACCTTGATTTGAAATTCACATCACCCCATTATCTTGAAAGGCGGTTTTTCTAAATCACATCAACTATAATTACATATGCAAATTTATCAAATTCATATGACCCTATCTCCAACTTTATCACCTCTTAAAATTCTAAGCAATCTGATAATATCAAGAACATTAACCACATCTACAACTATAATCACAACATTTCAATTGTAAAGAATACGAAACCATTCACAAAGAACAAGGATCCCTAACTAAGTTTCTCCCCATTTGTCATTCAATCAGACCAAATACACCCATAAGAACAAAAAAAAAAAAGAGGATAAATACTGCATCATAGCATTGGTACCATGAAAGAATCCCACCTGTAAGTAGTTGAATACCGTCGCAATTTGAAACTTGCGAGTTTGCAACAAGGAATGCAAATGATCACAAGACAAAATCCACACCACATTCATCCCATGCAAGTTGTTAAAAATTTTTAACAAGTTCACTCTGAAAAACAACTTTTCTCACGTCAAATGCAACAGATTGAAGTCCAGTTGTGCCCAATGAAGCGTTGAAGGCATCAAAATACGATTATTGGTATTATTTTATTTCTTACATATTGTTTTTATTTGTATTCAATTTTTTTCTCATTTCTCTGAGGCTTTTAAATCTACTCTTTAATTATTCATGGTATATGAAAATATACTTTCCAACGTTTGAAATTTTGTCCTTGAAACAAGACAGCGTCGGGGCAATGGACCAATTTTACTATCTTTCACTGTTTTGGTTTTGCTCAATCTATTACAATCTATAATTGTAAATCAATTTCTATAAAATAAAATGTAATTCAATTGTCCAATCAAAGAAATCGGTGATTTTGACACATTGCAAACAGATTTTTTTTGTTCAATTATGTTCATGTAAGTAAATTTAAGCTGTTTCTCTTGGCTGACTTCAAATGCACCAATTTTATTATCTTTCACTATTTTGATTTTGCTCAATCCATTACAATCCATAATTGTAAATCAATTTCTGTAAATATATATATATATAGATAATTTCAATTGTCCAATCAAGGAAGTCGGTGACTTTGACACATTGCAAAGAAACTTTTTAGTTGGATTATGTTCATGTAAGTAAATTTAAGCCGCTTTTCTTGGCTGATTTCAAATTTTATACGATTTTCATACGTAATTTGTATAAGATTAAAAAAAATTTCCATACCAATTCGTCAGCAACTTTGACATCATAACGTTAGTGACTTTGATAAATCCCAAACTTTTTTTTTTGTTGGGATTATATTTGTGTAACTAAATTTAAGCACTAAATTGTACAAAATATTTTCTGTTGGTTGACTTAAGAGTTTATAGGATTTTGGTACGTTTTTTATATAAAAATAAAATCATTCCGCACCAATTCCTCAGCATCTCTAATGTTTTTAGTATGTATTATAAAGTTTGTCATAATCGCAACTCACAACACACTTCCGTCTTAAACACCTTTGCTCCATTTTATCTTTGCCCCTCACGAACCATATCCAGAAGACAAATTAAATAGAATTGCAAGAATCAGTGGAGAAACTTCAGAAGTCAAGTGTTTTCTTTTCTGGACTGATTTGCAAAATTTGATCAACTTTAGAAGTCGGTGTTTTATTTTCTGGACTAATTTGCAGAATTGGATCATGCATCTCCTCCCAACAACCTTATCCACTTAGGATTTTTTTTTCATGTATTTGTGTACAATAGGGATTTTTTTTAAAACTTTTCTTATTAGCTATAAGCCGTGCCATCGATCATGACCCTTGGATTAGTTCATCAAATTTTGATTGACACCTAAAGGATGGATTTTTCGGATCTCTAATGGATCACATAAAATATTGAAAATACAATAAAAGATACGGAGGGCGATTGACAAATGAGATTTATTACTCGAGTAAGAAAAGTTTAGTTTTTATTGGATAAAGACTAAAAGTTGCTTAGAATCGGATAAATTAGGTAAGACACATAAATAGAATATAACTTAGATTCAAAAATAATAATCTTTTAATTTTAAGCTTATTTTTTGTATAACTATTATAGATGATTCATTAATTATTATTATTATTTTTTAAATATAAACCCGTGCATAGCACGGGTCAGAATTCTAGTTTTCAAGTAGGTTTGGGTAGTCTAACTATTTTAAAAATGATAGATTGGTTATCCTATTTTCACTTGGGACCATTTCGGTTTTCTTGAATACTTGCTTTTTCAGTTCCTTTTGAACACCTTTGGAAAGTAGTACTATTCTTTCCAAATTTCTATTCTTAAAAACTTTCAAATTTCTTTTTTCCAACTTTATATCTGAATTAGTTCTAGTGTTGATCCTTGAACGGGATTGCACATTGTATGTTGAAAGAGTTTTCAATAACATTATTGATGAAAGCATACCTAAAAATTTTACTAAGAGATGTAAAACTAATATATTTGGGATGTGCATTTGTGTGTCTATACATATACATATATATACATATACATACATACATACATATATACATACATACATATGTATGTATATGTATATGTACATGTTTATGTGTGTGTTGATAGGGTGCAATTTTAGTTATTTATTGTGTTAATATTTCCTAATTATTTAAACTAAAAATTGCATTCTTGGGTGGATTCTACTAAGTTTATTTAATTGGTGGTCAATTGCAGGATTTGGTGAAATTGTGCTGAAAAAGGGAAAATCCATAAGCGTTCCTGACAGTTAGGCACGAGCGCGCCTAAGACAGACGTTCAGGTCTAGGTTTCCAAATTTCAAGGGCACGTGGGCAATTTCCAAAAGTTGGAGGATCCCAAATCTGAAGAAGTGTTGGAATTAATTATGATGTTTTCTTATTTAGTAGTTGGTTTCTATTAGGGAACTAATTTGGTTTTGTTATTAGGAAACCTTTTAGAATAGGAAATTCTTAATAGAGTAGGATTTTATATTATTAGTAGTTTTCCATTTCTTGGAGGAAAAGGGAGGAAATCGGAAATCCAATAAAAGGAGAAGTTGGGCCATGCAAGGAATATAACACCTCAGTGATTAGTAGATCACCTTTGCTTGGAAACAAGAAGACGGCGGACGAAGAAGCAAAACGCAAGCCAACAATAGCTTTTCCGTTTCTCTTCCTTCCTTCGCTATTTTGTCCCTTTAATTAATAGATGATTTTGCTATTTTCTCTTAAATACTTTGGTGGAATTTCATCCGTGATGTGTAGCTAATTTCATCTTTCTAGTCAAGGAGCACTTGAAGATTTGGTTCATCTATTACTGTGAGATCTAATTGAATTTATTTATTTCTTCTATTCATTGATATTTGTATATTTTCTGCCTTTATTGACTACACTGACCGTGTGTGATTAAATAAGTGCGTAGTATTTAATTATTCACGTGATCTATTTGCTAATTAGGATGGTTGAATCCGTAATTGTTTGATTACTTTAATCCTGGTAGCAACTGGCATAATTGGTTTTGTGTCAGGAAAATATACAATCTAATTTAAATGGACCCTCGTAGCGTGTTTGTTAATTAGAATAGAGTTTCTCGAATTTTTAATGCAATTAGGAATTAAATCCTATGGTCATACCTAGGGTTATTTCTGGATTAGGGAAATAGTCAACGGTCGTACCTTGGCTATCGAAACAGTAAGGAGAGACTGCTGTCAGATCGTATCGGCAGTGAAAAACCTATTTGTCAATGAATGTTGGAATTATATTTGCATCGATGATCAATTATTTGAACCATTTTTAAAGTGTATCCTTGGTTAGAGTTTTTCCCATTAATTCTCTCTTTTAATTAGTTTTCATAGTTGGTTAATTAGTTAATATTCTGTTAGCATTCAATTCTCAAAATCCCCCATTTCCTATCAATAGAAAAATGAGTTAATTTTCCCCAGTCCCTATGGAGACGACCCTATTTGCCACTATATACAAAATTAACTAATTCTGGTATATCGGATCAAGTATACTCCTTGAAATCAGGGTGAAGCCAGTAACCCATTGCACATCCGGAGTCCCTGCTCCAGTACCTGGAATTAGTCTTTGGTTATTTTTATTGGCATTAGGTCTATCATTTATTATTGTACAGGCTCGACACCTGTCAATTTTTGGCACCGTTGCCGGGGACTGGTGCCTGAATTATTTGCTCCTTTTTGAGTTTATTTTACTTTATTTTATTTTATTTCTATTTATTCTTGTTTTTATTTTTGGTGTTCTTTGCTAGTTTATGCCTCGTTCTTCTCGCACAGGTGAATTGATATACGACCCAGAGGTTGAGAAGACAGCACGTAGGCTAAGAAAGGAGACCAAAGAACGAAAGAGAGGGCAATCATCTACCCCATCTCCTAGGCTCAATTTGGCAATTGAATTGACTGAATCTTCAACTGATTCCTCTAGTGATTCAGAGCAAGAGGAGTACATTATGGCCAATAATACCAGGACACTCAGGGAGTTGGCTGCCCCAAATTTAACTCAACAACCCCTTTGCATAACTTTTCCAAACATAGCTGAAAATACTTCGTTTGAGTTAAAATCTGACTTGATTCACCTCTTACCAACTTTTCATGGACTTTCAGGAGAAGAACCCCATAAGCACCTCCAGGAGTTTGACGTGGTTTGCTCAAGTATGAAACCGCCGGGGGTAACTGAAGAGCAAATAAAGTTTCAGCATTCCCATTCTCACTTAATACTCCCTTCATCCTGAATTTTTTGTCATACTTCAGGTTTGTGTTTTTTTTTCCTCAGTAGCAGTCTTTCAAATTTTAATTTTTAGAGTTCAAATTAGCTATTTGATACTCTATAAGAGTTCATTTGATTTTGACACACCAACTAATCAAATTAAACATGAATAACAATTTGTATTTGAGTAACTTTGAAGTTTGCCTCGACCTTGACTCAATTTGCATATAAATAAAATTTATTATAAAAAGTTCAAACTACTGAAATTCGATTTAAGTTCCACTCGATAAAAACTCATTTGAACAAAATAAGTCAAGTTTGAACAAAATTTCAATCTTATCAAAATAATTTCAATCTTGTAGGGTTATTCGACTTGTTAAGACTGGTTTACCTTCCCACTTGTTTCGCTTCCTTCCCTTAGCTTCGTTGGTGGAAATAAGAAGAGACACAGGCGGGGTCTTGTAGTAGATTTGCAAGTTTTCTCAGCATCTCGTGCATGCCCACTCTAGTGCAATTAATTTCGTGACTCCACCTTTTTTAGAACTTTTGAAAAATATCGGTCCTACAGCAAGGACCTTCAAGCTTTCAACGTGTTGAAGTTTCCAAAGATGGAAAGTAGGCAAGATGATTTTTGCAATTTAACATTTTTCAAAACACTTTAAAACATGACACCATCGGAATGGGTACGGGCCAGTTTGACCACGGCCCGTTCAACCTCAAAAACAAGCTCACGGAGTCTAGGTTTTAGTTGAACGGAGCAGAGTTTGGCTACAAATTAAATGTAAGCCAACTTTGGATTATATCAGGTCAAGGCTTGATTAAAATCCGGCTCCTATATGAGTAGATGTGTAAAACACAGGGGAAAATGCAGAAAACCCCCATCAACTTCTGCAGTTGTTACACAATACACCCTAAACTATGGATATCAGCACTTTGCCCCCCAAAAAAAACATCGTTGGCACATTTAACAGTCAGACAAAACACACGTCATTCAAGCTGTATCCATTGAAATTTCCTGACAGAATTGCCCTCCAAACAGCTATAAATGTCTGCTCACCTAATTTACCCATCTACTTATTTCATATCTTCCTCTTCACAAGTTTTGCATCTGTTTTTTCTTCTTCTCATTTAATACGCATGGAGCAAAGCAGTTGCAGCTCAAGCAATACATCTGAAGCAACAAACTTTAGATCAAGATGCAGATGTGGAAGAGTAGCACCTCTACGCACTTCATGGACCATTCAAAATCTCAGAAGAAAATTCTTAGGATATTGTAATTATATGGTAAGTCCAAATCCATTGAATTTTTAGTGAGAAGCTAGCACAACAATGAAATAGAGGTAATATTTTGGATTTTTTGATATACAGAATGCTAATGCATGCGGGTATTTTAAGTGGGTGGAACCAGAAACGTGCAAAAAAGGAATGGAAATTGGAGAATATTTTCATGGCCAAATAAAAGAAATGCTGGCAAAGATGAACCAGCTATAGCAAAAAAATGAGAGGTTACGAAGAGCATATGAAAGTGTGAATGCTGCAAGAGTTTCTTCTAAATTTCAAAATGACCAACTAGTGGCCAAATGTGAAGAAATGAAAGCTATAATCCAGTCATTGCATGAAACAGTGGCCAAGTATGTGATGACCCACCTCTCCCTAGGGCGTACCCTAGGGTATTAGTAGGCGCCTGCCTAGCTCTCGCTAGGACTCACTCACTCAAACATCACATGACTTATCAGACTAAAAATCTAAACACAATACAAATCGAATAATAACTTACAAACCCATAACTTCAAATTACAAACTTTGAATACAAAAATCCTCCAACCATACAATCAGGTTCCATATTACAAAAACTTTCAATAACCATAATTCAAAGTTCTCAAAATAATCAACATAAGTAAACCCTAATTCTAAGGGTTCGCTTCTCCACTTGGGTACTCATTTCCTTAACCACATTCCAAATTTACAATTCAAATCTCTCAAGACAATTACAAAAGTAAACCTCGAGACTAACGGTGAGCTCCTTCGCTTGGGTTCTTGGTCCCTGCTAAGGAAAACAAATTTGAAAGGTTAACTAAAAAGCCTGTGAGTTCCCAAAAAAAAAAAACATGCAAAGCACATAACACATATGATTTTTCACTTCAAGATTCACACTTGGAAATAAACAAGTAAGGAAAGCCAATAATCACACAAGAGTAGGATACGAATCGCCCTTAGGGGCTAAGGTCCTCGAAACTGGAGCGCATTCCTGGACCGGTGCGCAATTCTCGTAGTTGACACTCCGTCAACTTTCATACTTAACTAAGTAGAACACCACTTACTCCTTTCTCCACCAAAACCCCCAACAGGGCCCGCCAGCCTAACAGGAAATTTATATTTGTGTATTGCTCTACAACAGGGACAAGGCCATTTGCCAAGTCCAGAGCACACAACATGTCACGTAGCCCAAGGTTGTTAATCTCCTCGACCTGGGTCTTCCCAACGGTTCGAGTCGATAACTTACCAAGGGGATTAAGTTAATCACGTAGCCCAAGATTGTTAAATCTCCTTGACCTGGGTCTTCCCAACGGCTCGAGTCGATAATATATCAAGGGGATTAAGATTCTTGAGAACAGGAAATACAGGACACGTCACATCACTTCATATAATTCAAACAGGATTCATGGCATAAGACAAGAGATCCAAAGTATACTCAAAATATCATGAAAACACTTTTGCAAGTAGTACCATTCAAATGGGAGTAAGTGCGATAAAGTACACACTATTCAATTTGATGGATCAAAATCTATTTTTCACATTTTTTCACATTTCAAGTTAAATACACATAGTCAAGTATGATGCATGGAAACTCACCAAAGTAATAAGGTTCGGCTTCCACGTAGGGGTCAAAGTCACTGCCTTGCACACTCCCTAAAATAATTTAAAACAATAGATGAGATTCACTTCATCTTTCATTCACTAACACAATTCACTGTCACGTTTTAGTTTCAAACGACATTTTCCAAAATTCCCTCGAGGAAAAACTTTCATTTTCACATGGTACAATGTTCCAAATAGATTCTTTTGGAAATATCACGTTATCATTTCAAAAGAGCACCCCACCGATATTCTCACTGGCACTACAAGCACATTCTCTTACACAAAACATTTAAGTGAGGTCTCACACCTCAAAATCACTTTTTGCACAACACGTTCGACATTCACTTTTAATTAAAACTTTCATATTAACATAAAACACTTGGGTGAGGTTTAACACCTCAAAATTACTTTTATCACAAAACTCAACACTCACTCTTTGACAATACTTTAATATATTTTAAAACACTTCAAACCAAATCTTTATTTTCAAAATTCATTAAATTTAGCCACAATACTTTAAAACCCTCAAATTCCTTCAATTGACGTTTTTCACTCAAAATTCACGAGAAATTTCACTTTTCATCTTTTAAAACTCATACACTCATAAATGAACATAACGTATATTTTCTTAAACAGAAATTCATCAAAAATAACCACAAAGTCTCGAAATTAAACATAAAAGTTACCAAGCATGGGTTTGGCCATCTCATACATTTTTCTATCACAATTTCCAACAACAAAACCCTATTCTCTAACCATATCATGATAAATTTCACAAATATCATACAAATCCCAATCAGGTCCTCAAGTCCGCTACCTAGAGGCCACCTCAAGTCCACTACCTAGGTTGGGAATTCAAGAACCCAACTTCATCTTTTCAGATGAGATCATTTCTATCAATATTAACCATAGATCTTCACTAATTAACACTAATAAAGTTAGATCTATGAGTTTCAAGTCCTATACCTCCGGATCTATCAAGATCCAACAAGATTCGGCAAGATCCAACAAGATCTCTCGAGCTCTTCTTCAAGGAGGTCGTTTCCAAACTTGTTGGCTTCCAAGAGTTTCGATCCTAGCCCAAGATCTTCAAGATTTGTTGATAATTTCGTCTCCAAGTGCAAGCCCAAGCTCGATCTCAAGTTTAAAACAATCACTCTAGCTTTTCTTTTCTTTTCTTTTCCTTCAAGAATAGCGGACCTCACTCTCTCTCCTCTCTCCTTGGTTCGGCTGAAATGGAGAAAAGAAATCAAACCCACAATCCATCATTCAAGTTTCATAGGATCAAGTTACTTGTGGGAAGAAAAGAAAATGGAAGATCAACCTCAAACTTACCTCTCTTTTCCTCCAAGAATTCCGACCAAAGCCCCTTCTCTCTCTCCTCTTTCTCGGCTGCAAGAAGTGAAGAAGATGATGGTGGTTGATGGTGTTTGAAGCTTCAAGAAGAATGGATCAAGAATGGAAGAAGTTTGGAAGAAAACTTTCTCTCTCTTCCTTGCTCTCTCTCTCGGCTCCTTCCTCTCTCTTCCTCTCAAAATTTCCAGCTGAAAATAGTGTCCAATGGTGGAAGAAAGTCAAGGCTTTTATAGCCTAAAAAGTGCGCTTCCATATTTTAAGGGAAAAAGCCACTTTTGGGCACTTTAGGTCGCGTCACACGCGACAATCCAACTGACACTGTTTTACTCCATTCCAACACTGTCTAACATTCATAATATTTTCAAAATATCACTACATATGCTCACTTTTAACTTGGAGTCACTGATCACACTCCGGTAGAAAATTAAGCACTTAATTCGGTCAAAACCCCACACCGGCAAATAATCCGTTTAAAATTCTCTAAATTGGAAAATATTCACTTTAAACATATATTCACTCATTTTTCAATAAATAAACATAATATAAATAATATTATGCATTTTTAAAATAATTCTGAATTTTGAGACCCTCACAAAGTATAGAGGAGCTCTTAAAGAAAGTAGAAGAACCAACTCCAAAGGGAGGAAGTTGCTCTTTTTTATGCTAATGGTGCTTATTGTAGTTGTAATTCCTGCAGTGAAAGAAAAGAAAAAGGAGCAGATGTATTTCCTGCCATGAACACCATGTAACATGAACCCTTTAATAGCATAACAATAGAAAGAACAAGGGCAGTAGCTTCTTAATCCACTTCATAGTCCATTTCATTCAATAAATCCACCAAAATACCATAAATGCCTTCAATCAAACATAAACGACCATCAGGAAGGTCATGAAATAAACCACAAGGAAGTACACCTTCCACCATTCTAATACAAAATACCAAAATGCCATATACAAAGTTTGAACCAAATACAAAAGAGTTTTCATGAGGGGATTATCATCCATTACAAAAAGAGAAACACGTAATTTTCAGGCTATACTATCATTTTAATGGTTCGATGAACCTTCATTAGGTGGTACTCGAAAATCTTGATTCACACATGTCCTTGTGATGGAAGATTCACTCGAGAAGAAAACATCACCAAACCTTGCTGAATGCCTTTGGATCTAGTACCAAAAAAAAAAAAAGAATTGGTCATGCATATTCATTTTGGACATAAATTACAAATATAAACCAGATTGATGTAGCACAAATACATACCTGAGTAGTGGGTATAGTGCTATGATTAGTAGTGGTATTAGTGCTAATTTGTGATCCTCCAGTCATGGGATTATTAGTCCACTAATTATACAAAAGTTTAGTTAGTTAAAACACAGATCATATTAAGCAAATATGTACTGAAATGCAGTAGAAATATTTACCATTTCAACTGTCTGGATTTCAACACTGTTTTGAGGCTGCCTGGCCATCCTAGCCACCTGTCATGAATTTGAAAGAAATTAGTACAAGTTAAAAATAAAAGGCAATAACATATTTAATGAGTAAGATAATATTAGATCACCACATCAGCTTGGATGAAGTTTCTGCCATTGGAAATGCCAATACCATTCCAATTTCCATATCTGAAAGTGGTGGAGGAAAATCTAAATAGGAACCTCTCCCTACTTTACTTCTCCCCCCTCCTATACCAAAGCTTCTTCCCCTACCATTACCCCTTCCATTACCTTTTTCCCTGCCATTACCCCTTCCATTACCCCTATCATTACCCCTTCTAGTCCCACTAATATTAACAGTATTTACTGTTTGTGTGTCTAAATTTACTATTCTTGGCCTGCCACCAACATTTCTTGGTCTAGCTATTTGAGTGTTAATGCATTCCCCCTACAAAAAAAAAATGTTAACAAGATAATTGAAAAGGTATAGTTTATTAAATACATTTTTACGTATCATATACAACCTGTCTTGACTCCTTGCATGCCTTCTTATTATGTCCAGGCTTATTACAGTTGCTACAGTGCATCATAGTACCCTTTCTGGACACCACATCACCATTCACAAGCTCATCTGCACCTTTTTTTCGTAGCTTTCTTGGTCTGCAGGGTCTTTTCCTAAGTTTTGGTGGTTGAATGGGCAGTCCACCTATTTGTACCCATAGACTTTCTTCCGGAATGGGCACCACCATACCTTTGTAAGCTCTAGCATAATACTCCAAGCTATAGTATGGACGGACAAGGTCTGCTGGTTCTTGACCAGAATCTATCATTGCTGCACATGTATGTACACAAGGAATGCCAGTCATATCCCATGCTCTACAAGTACAGGTTCTTGCATTCAAATTAACAATTTTGTGCCCCGCATAGCTTGTGATCTCCCATATGCCTTGACCAGTTTGGATAGTATCATATTCTACTGCTTTCATCTTAATTTCCTCAACCTGATCATGAATTCTTGGACAAATTTTTCCTTTGACCTTGGACATGAATTCTCTCATTTCTTGGTATCTACACATAACCAGCCTTCTTATTGTTTCAAACATAGATAAAATTGGCTCCTCCCTTGCATCTTTAATGTATTGGTTGAAGGATTCACTAATGTTGTTATTCAAGAGATCACACTTTGATCTTGGATTGAACATACATCTTGACCAAAGATGAGCTGGAATAGCACTCAACCAGTCATAAGCTTCCCTATTAGCAACTTGGAGTTCTCTCATCTTTTGTGTCCATCCATCTGGCTCATATGCTCTTGCAGCGGCCCACATGATGTCTCTTAGTGCCTTGTCCTTGAACCTGAGTTTGAAATTGGCATACATATGCCTAACACAGAACCTGTGTTCCATCCCAGGAAATAACACATCAAAGGTCTCTACTAGACCCTACAAAACAGTAAAAAATTTCATCAGATTCAGTTTCTAATTGTACAGCAGTAATAAACTAATACATAAAGGCTGGAAGGAACAAATTACAAGTTTACCTTTTGTCAATAAACACCCAATTCATGTCAGTTGGTGATCCAATGTGTGTAGTCAAAAGCTCTAGAAACCAGTGCCAGCTATCCTTACATTCAGATTCCACACATGCCATGGCTATAGGATACATCTGTTTGTTTCCATACCTCCCAACAGCATGCATTAGATGTCCACCAAACTTTCCTTTGAGGTGGCAAGCATCTAAACCAATAACAGGTATGCATCCACTTATAAAACCATCTTTTTGTGCCCCAAACATGACAAATAATCTCTAAAATATAGGATTGACAAAGGATGGAACAACTTTTGTCATTACATAGGCTGCTGAACCAGGATTTTTCAGCATAATGGTTGCACAATAATCTCTAAGCCTGGAACATTTCTTCTGATGGCTACCCACTATTTCAGAAAGAGCATGCCTCTTGGCCTCATACACCTTCCATTTTGAAACTCTAAACCTGAACCTTCTCTTAATTGTCTTCCTAAATCCTCCAATCTGGATCATCAGCCAGTTCTTTTTTAAAGTTTTCAGTCAACCATCTAGAATTTGCACTAATATTATTGTAAGACCAAGGACACCTATGAGGGGTACCTTTTATACTCTTAACCTGCAATGCATTAGTCTTCCCATAATAACTTGCATATATCCTCCAATCACATTCTCTTTTACATATGGCAATGATTTTGTTACTGTCATTCTTTGTGAATTTCAACTCAAAACCTTTAAGGATAGAGTACATCCTAACTGCTTTTCTAAATACATGTGTGGTTGTGAAAATGCGACCCACCCTAACTTTAGGATCAGCCATGTCCCTTTCCTCATTAAATCCAGGAAATTTTTCTCCATTTTCATCATCAGATGACTGAATTGTAGTTTCGAGTACTTCAGCATCATCAATATTTTCATGCTCAACAAACCTACCCTCTTTCGTAGCTTCAACAAAGAGTCTATAATCATCACTAATTAAATTAGCATTTTGTTGGTACTCTCCTAAGTTAATATTGCTGTCCATCCCACTAGTTACCTCGGTACTATTATCACCAATATCATAGCCATCACTTAATGTGTCCCTATCTAAGAAAAATTCAAAATCTGAGTCATATTCAGAAGATTCCTCACTTTCAGGTTTGTATGATTCATCAGATTCTATTTCTGATTCATTCATGTCATGGTCAACCTCAGGTTGAGAATCATCATTCATCCCATTAACCATTAAACCATCATTATCATTCCTAGCCCCCTGGTTAGCATTGATATTGCCATCATCATGTTCTTCATCCCCATTATTATTTTCTACATTCAAATTATTTTGCATTGGTTCTATAATGTTATTTACTTCTCTAACATAAAGATGTGAATGTGCGGTTCATCCCTAAACATCCCAAACATTTCTAGGACTGCTGCATCACTATTTAATAAGGCAAATTCACCATCTGACATTTTATAACTAATTTGAATATTTATAGGCAGCTTTAGACATTTTAACAACCCCAAATCTCAATTCTAGACACGTAATTTGGGTCAAGATCATTGAATTGTTTTACAGTCCCACCCACATAAGTTAGTGTTAGATTATGTACAAAATAGCCCCCAAAGTGGATTTCGAATAAGAACATTTTTTCCAACTGTGGTGACCACGCTGCCACAAGACAAAAAGTACAATAATACATGTGAGGGACCACAAAACCAACTTTGCTAAACTTATTTAACATGCTTTAATCAGCTATATTAAGCTTAAAACACACTAACAAACAAGAACCCATGTTCAATACAGCACAATCTTGTAAAGAACGCATAAACAAACCAACTAATTTGTGAAAAGGACAAAACGCAAAAATTGGTCACAATCAGCCCGACATAAGTCCAACAGAGTGTGATGACCTCACCTCCTCCTAAGGCAAACCAGAGGATTCGGCGGACCGCCTGCCCAACTCTTGCCAAGACTCACTACAAATACCAAGTACAAATACAAGCATTCATTCTTGAACCATAATCGAATTCTATCAAAAACCACTAGTTAAACTTACAAGAGTACAACCCTAATAATTTCATCAAAATTACAACAGTTCTAATTCCAGGTACAATAATACTTCAAGTTCACAAATCAAAGCAATCTTATACATAAGTGCAAAAATCCTACCAAAGAAACTAAGCTCCTCAACTAGCGAACTCCGGTTCAAAACCTATTAAGGAAAGCAAATCTAATGGGGTGAGTGAACGCTCAGTGAGGCCAAGAAAAACATGCAAGCATGAAAGATCAAGTAATACACACTTTCATTGAACAAGTTAAGTAACCAAAACTTTCAAGTAAAAACGAAAATAAGGAAATTAACCACACAATCAATAAAGGATACAGGAGCTCTAAAGAGTTAGTCCACCGCTTGATCAAGATTTCCAGTTGAGTTGACACTCCATCAACATAATCAAGAACAAGTCCGTAGAACCACACTTGTCAACCATCTCTTTCCACCGTTTCGACCCCCAACTGGGCCCGCTCGTCAAAACATGTTAAGTTGGTAATACTCGAGTATACCTTCGTTGGCGAGCACATTCCAACCGATGAAAATATGTAAACACTCATGGCTTACCAATCCCTCGGCCGAGTCCATACTGGCCCGAAATGAAAGGTTTACCGATGAGCTTTGGGCGTCACCAGCATGATCATGTATAAAGTTGGATGATGAGACAACGCTCAATCATCATTCATGTACAAATGCAAGTCATACCAATTCATCTCATGAATATCAAATAACCAAGCAAGAGAAAGAGAGAGTATAAGGGCGATAAAGTACACCCTCGCCTCGACAATTTTACAAGTCACGAAACCATATAGCATTTATTCAAGTATCACTTCAATTACTTTAACATGAAACATGCACTTGACACTCACCAAAAGTCAAGAGCAAGCGAGAGTAATTCAGGAAATCAAACAAGCTCCTCGGTGTCCACGTCATCACCTGAGACATGCATAATCATAGTTATCTAGGTATTCAACTAAGACCAACTTTCAAGCAATCAACGTTTCCTCGTTCCAATTCAAAAGAAATCTCATGTGGTTGGAAAATCCATTTTCCAAGTATAAAATGATGTACAAATAATCAAAAGGTTAGGTCTAAGAATCAGGAAATGTTTCCTAGGCCTTTCTAAGCTTTCAGTCTAGTTTTGTACAGTATTTTTTGAAAAATCATAATTTGAGTTTTATAAGTCCAAAAATTACAAATCTTGTACCGTTCGAAAATAGACTCAGTGAACTAAAACCTTTCAGAAAACACCTTTACATGATTCACATCAGAAACCAGTCAAATTTTAGTTCAAATCGCAGCTACAGTAAAAACAGGGCATAACAGTCTTGATTTTCAGGTAACTTTGAAAATTCACCAAAATTCACTGAAATCGAACTAGCCCTTGAAATTTATAAAACTGAAATAACTTTGAGTCTAGTTTTTCAAATGTCTCAAACGGCACTCAATTTTGACTCCCGAGCAAGAAAATATAGTCATTTGAACATGAGGCATAAAGCTGTCCTGACACTGAGATTTTCCAGGTTTGAAGAGCAACTTTGAGGCATCATTTGAGCAATGAAATGGTACTGAAAAAATACCCAATTTTGCACACATAACCCTCAGTATGTGAGCTACGTTCTCACTAAATTTTTGCTAAAAAATTGTATGGGAAAGCAGTGATCAAAACGTCTAAATTTGACTGAAATTTCGAACTCAATTCTGCCTAACAGCAATCCTTTTTCTTTTGCAACATTTAATTCATCCAAAACAGCACCATTCCAATCCATTTTCAAAACCAAGACTCTAGCAACATTTCTTGGGCAAATAGTGGTAAGACCTGGACCAAACAACCCCCAAAAACAGGGCAGAAATTAGCAAAAAGAAACCGGCAGCATTTCCCCTCTTCTTTCAATTTTGCTTCTTCCTTTTTTCCTAACTTTCTAACTTCCAAGAATTCAACACAACTCACTCCATCACATACACACATCATATCATCTCATCACCATCAAAATAGCCACACATTCAAGTCTTGTGGAAATCCAAAAGCCCACTTCAACAACCCAAATCCAACAAGAATAACATCAAGGAGCTACAAAGTTTAAAGTTACAAAATGAAACCAAAAGAAAAGATTTTGAAGAAACTAAAACACCTCGAATGGCTCAAGAAGAAACCCTTGTTTGTGATGTGTCTAAGCTCCCAAAACCACCCCTCTCTTCAAGCTTCAAGCCGGCTCTCCTTCTCTCCTGGATGATCCTCAAAACTCCAAGTGAAAGGAGTGGAAGATTTCTCAAGTTTTCCTTGGTTGATTTGATGAAGTTTGAAGTAGTTTTTGAAGACAAAAATGAAGAGAAAAGGGGGAGGGGAGTTCGGGTGAGAGAGAGAAAAAAAAATGAGAGTTTTTCTTGTGATTTTGATGGATAAATTGGGGAAAGCAAGAAGGAATAAGAACCACTAGTTTTGGGTACAAAAGTCAACTTTGAGGTTGTGGCCAATAATGCTCCATTTGGAGTTTAATCCTAATCACTTACTTCTAATTCCTCCATTAGCTTTTCTTAATCTACTAATGATCATTCTTATTCTCCAAGATTATGTGACTCTCAGTCCAAATGTTTGCCTCGAAAAATGTGTTTTCACATTTTCCACAATTGAGCGATAGAAAAATTAAATTGAAGGTTAAACAAAGTTTTTAAAATAAAATGAGGTAATGTATGGTGCAATTGCAATTAAAATGATTTAAATCATTTATTCAGAGAAAATAAATAATAATTAAATAAATAAGTCAGATAAAAATAAATTTTCAGGTCCTCACAACCTTCCCTCCTTAAAAGAACTTCATCCTCGAAATTCATACCTCATAATCTTTATACATGAAATTGGCAATCAAATCTTGGTTTTCCCATAGGCGTTTTAACTTCCAACTTGTAGAGTAACCTAATTGACCTCACGTCTAGCCCACTCATGAAACTAGGGTTTACAATAGAGTATATGGAATCGGGATCAATTAAAACCTTAGCTAGGCAAATGGTAAATGGAAGGTCATACCTTTAATGACCTCAGTAGAATCGGGTGTCTGGTGTTGATCTAAGGCATAAACCTTAGCCGGTATTCTCGATCGACCACCTCTTACACCAGACTGCTTAGATGATGGTTGGTTGAACCGCTGGCCATTGTTTCCTTCCAATGGCCTTTCGGGACAATTGTATATCTGGTGCTTAGCACTACCACATCACAAGCATTTCCCCAACTTCCTCTAACATTCATCCTCAGTATGATTGGGTTTCCCACAAAACCCACAACTTACACTAGGAGTCGATTTTTGACCTCCTTGTGAGGCGTTTCTTGATTGTCCTCGTCCACTAGAAACTCCTTTTGGTGGTTCCGGGGTTCTCATACCTCCTGCTCCCTTTCCAAATTTGGGAGGTGGTGCTCTCCTCTCAACTTGCCTAGTAGTACTATTTATGGTCTTTCTTTTCTTAGTTTGAAAGGCCTTCACTTGTAGTTTAGCACTTTTGACCCTTTGCGCTTTCTCCAAAGCATCAGTGAATGTAAGAATTTGCGCCGCTACTAAAGACTCTTGTATTTCCACATTCAATCCTTGTATAAACCGTCTTATCCTTTTTCGCTCAGTGGCCATCAACTCTGGAGCAAACTTAGATAACTTAGTGAATCTCTCCTCATAATTGGCAACACTCAAGGCCCTTGTCTCGACCTTATAAAATCGTCCTCCCTCTTTTCTTGGATCATAGGTGGAAAGAACTTCTCATTAAATTCTCTCTCAAAACTTACCCAGGTCCAAGGGGTCTGTTTCTTTTCCCATTTAACTCTAATTACATTCCACCACGCCCGAGCCGATCCCTCAAATTGAAAAATGGCAAAGCTCATTTGCTTCTCTTCAGTATAGTGCAGGGCGGCAAATATCTCAACCATCCTATCAAACCAGTTTTCTGCCGCCTCAAGGTCAGATCCTCTAAGGAATTTAGGTGGTAAAAACTTAATAAAATGCTCAAGGACTCTATCCTCCCCCCGCTCTTGATCACTAGGTTGATTGTTATGTTCAGGAGCCTAACGCTCAGCCAAACGCTCTAGTATATCGGTCATCCTATTAATGGCAGTGGCTACTTGGTTCCCTTCTTCTCTTCTCTGCCCTCGCTCTTGTCTAGCTTCCGATAATTGATCATTCTTGAAGGCTTGGGGCTGCCTACGCCCACGACCTCGGCCTCTTCCACGCCCTTAACCATCCATAGTCTTAATTATATGTCTAGATGTATAATCAACATTAAATATGCATAAGCGAAAGTAAACATGTATGTTAATAAGGGGGAACATTAAATAAAGTATAAGCTAGCATATATATACATTCCAAAATTCACAAGCAACTTAGCAAGTCATTTTGGGCTAATTACAAAACACATAGCACACAAGTACCACAAAAAACAAGTGTTGGGTCCTTTACAGTTACAGGCCATACAAAGCATCAACCCAGTTAATCATTCACAAAAGCATACAAAAAACTAGGACCTCCCTAGCCTAGTTCGCAACTAAACTTTCATCCTACATCTAGAAGGATTTAAGGCCAAACAATATAAACATTGGGTAGTGCTAATCGATACATCAAGTGTCAAGTTCAAACTCCTAGAATAGATACAACTGTCAGCTAAAGCATTCACATTTTCCAAAAGAGATCTATTTCCATTAACATGTACTATTACAGTGGTTCCAGCATAGCCTATTCTAGGTTTTAGGGCAGTTCTTTATTAGGTTTTGAGGTTGCCACACCTTAAACATGCACCCATCTTTCGCCAACACCCTTCAGTAGGATGAGATTTGTTATAGAAATCACACTTAGCAGCTCTGAGTCGTTGCGCAACAGGTCCACTAGTTTTTAGCTTCTTCTTCTTACTTTCAGTAGCATGTCCATCTTTGCTAATCTCTTTACGCTTTCCTTTAATATTGAGGGAGCTTCCTGTCTCCTAACAAGACCTTTGATAACTCCAAGTAGGGTGAATATTCTCATTTTTCCCAAAAGTTGCCATACATGGCTCAAACCAAGATTCTTTCCCTGGCATTCGTTATTAACACAGCAAAACTCTCCAATCATGCCTAACTTTACTTAGATCCGAATACCTAGTAAGTAGTTCCTTTCTCTAATCGTTCACAATCTCATATTTTCATCAAAATAATAGCAAAGAACTCAAAAGAGCCATTCTTAATTAGCTTAAAGTACCAAATTTTCTTACTATATACATACAAAATTAGATCAAACAAAAGACTACACAGCTATATGGAGGAGGACAGAACAGTAATCGATTATCTTCTTAAGACAGTTCGATGCTATTACTTGGCAAAACTAAGGTCTGAATTCCTTAATTATGAACAAAGGACTACCCAATTCTCAACTGTAAACATATTTGTATTCAGACACCAAAATAAGAACAAAGTCAATCAACACGAAGGTTGGCCATCCCAAAGTGTAAATCAACTCAATCCTCATTTTCGCCTGATATACCATCTAGGTTTCTCAAACCACAAATCAAACCTCAACCATATTTAGTTCCACATTCTTTAACTCCAAATCATCCACTTAGAATGCAAGTCTTATTCAAATGTATACAAGTTATCTTTTCACATAACTTTCAAAATAATTCCACAGTCCGGCATCCTAAACATTTAATCTAGGCTACACTACAAGGATCTGAAGGCTAAACTCTAATACCAACTGTGATGACCCCACCTCCCCCTAAGGTGAACCAGAGGGTTCGGTGGACAACCTGCCCAACTCTCGCCAGAACTCACTACAAATCCCAAGTATAAGTACAAGCATTCAGTTTTGAACCGTAATCGAATTCTATCAAAAACCACTAGTTAAACTTACAAGAGTACAACCCTAATAATTTCATCAAAATTACAATAGTTCTAACTCCAGGTACAATAATCCTTCAAGTTCACAAATCAAAACAATCTTATACAAAAGTGTGAAAATCCTACCAAAGAAACTAAGTTTCTCGATTAGCGAACTCCACTTCAAAACCTGCTAAGGAAAACAAATCTAATGGGGTGAGTGAACACTCAGTGAGGCCAAGAAGCGTGCAAGATCAAGTAATACACACTTTCATTGAGCAAGTTAAGTAACCAGAACTTTCAAGTAAAAACGCAAATAAGGAAATTAACCACACAATCAATAAAGGATACAGGAGCTCTCAAGAGCTAGTCCACCACTTGATCAAGATTTCCAGTTGAGTTGACACTCCGTCAACATAATCAAGAACAAGTCCATAGAACCACACTTGTCAACCATCTCCTTCCATCGTTTCAACCCCCCAACCGAGCCCGCTCGTCAAAACATGTTAAGTTGGCAATACTCGAGTATACCTTGGTCAGGGAGTGCACTCCAACCGACGAAATATGTAAACACTCATGGCTTACCAATCCCTCAGCCAAATCCATACCGGCCCGAAGTGAAAGGTTTACCGATGAGTTTTGGGCGTCCCCAGCATGATCATGTATAAAGCGGGATGATGAGACAACGCTCAATCATCATTCATGTACAAATGCAAGTCATACCAATTCATCTGCTGAATATCAAATAACCAAGCAAGAGAAAGGGAGAGTATGAGGGCGATAAAGTACACCCTCACCCCGACAAGTTTACAAGTCACGAAGCCATATAGCATTTATTCAAGTATCACTTCAATTACTTTAACATGAAACATGCACTTGACACTCACCAAAAGTTGAAAGCAAGCGAGGGCAATTCAGGAAATCAAACAAGCTCCTCGGTGTCCACATCATCACCTGAGACATGCATAATCGTAGTTATCTAGGTATTCAACCAAGGCCAACTTTCAAGCAATCACGGTTTCCCCGTTCCAATTCAAAAGAAATCTCATGTGGTTGGAAAATCCATTTTCCAAGTATAAAATGGTGTACAACTAATCAAAAGGTTAGGTCTAAGAACCAGGAAATGTTTCCTAGGCCTTTCTAAACTTTCGTCGCTTCCTTAAAAGAATTTTCAGTTTTGTGCAGTAATTTTTGAAAAATCATAATTTGAGTTCTATAAGTCCAAAAATTACGAATCTTATACCGTTGGAGAATAGACTCAGTGAACTAAAACTTTTCAGAAAACGCCTTTACAAGACTCACATCAGAAACTAGTCAAATTTCGGTTCAAATTTGCAACTACAGTAAAAACAGGGCATAACAGTCTTGATTTTCAGGTAACTTTGATAATTCACCAAAATTCACAGAAATCAAACTAGCCATTGAAATTTATACCACTGAAATACTTTGAGTCTAGTTTCAAATGCCACAAACGGCACTCAATTTTGACTCCCAAGTAAGAAATATAGTCATTTGAACATGAGGCATAAAGCTGTCCTGACACTGAGATTTTCCAGGTTTGAAGAGCAACTTTGAGACATCATTTGAGCAAAGAAATGGTACTGAAAAAATACCAAATTTTGCGCACATAACCCTCAGTATGTGAGCTACTTTCTCACTAAATTTTATCTAAAAAATCATATGGGAAAGCAGTGATCAAAATGTCTAAAGTTGACTGAAATTTCAAACTCAATTCTGCCTAACAGCAATCCTTTTTCTTTTGCAACATTTAGTTCATCCAAAACAGCCCCATTCCAATCCATTTTCAAAACCAAGACTTTAGCAACATTTCTTGGGCAAATGGTGGTAAGACCAGGACCAAACAACCCCCAAAAACAGGGCAGAAATTAGCAAAAGGAAACCGGCAGCGTTTCCCCTCTTCTTTCAATTTTGCTTCTTCCTTTTTTCCTAACTTTCTAACTTCCAAGAATTCAACACAACTCACTCCATCACATACACACATCATATCATCTCATCACCTTCAAATAGCCACACATTCAAGTTTTGTAGGAATCCAAGAGCCCACTTCAACAACCCAAATCCAACAAGAATAACATCAAGGAGCTACAAAGCTTAAAGCTACAAAATGAAACCAAAAGAAAAGATTTTGAAGAAACAAAAATACCTCTAATGGCTCAAGAAGAAACCCTTGTTTGTGATGTGTCTAAGCTCCCAAAACCACCCCTCTCTTCAAGCTTCAAGCCGGCTCTCCTTCTGTGAGAACCCTAACCTGGAAGTGAAAAAAAAAATGGTCCTTGAGTAGCTTGTGCATTTGATTTAAGGGTTGCATCATTTTTCCTTGAAGTGCATCATTTTCACTTGCATTTCCTTGCCTTGAGATAGGGTTGCATTTAAGTGCTTCAAGTTGTGACATTTATACCCTTATAATGTGTTAGTATGGTATTAGTGGCAATTAGTGAGGCATTATTAATAGATTTAGTCATTAGGAAATGTAAAATGAAGTTGGTGGTGATTTTTAGAGAGAAAACTAACTTAAGGGAGTTGAAGTTCAATTGTGATAGACTTGAGAGAATGCTTGGTTGTCCTTGTTGCCACATGTCACAATTCTAGTCAACCTTGACCAAGATTTTTTTTTCCCACCAAATTTAAGTTTGAAATTAGCTACAAAATTCTTGTCTTGCACCCTATGATGGCCGGCCATAAGAGAGAAAAAAGAGAGAAATAACACTAAAAACCCTAGTCTTGAATTAAGCCAAACTAGTGAGGAATCAATTGGAGAGATCATCTAGTGAGTTCATCTTCAACTTTCAAGCTTGGAGGAAGTAGGATCAAGCAATCTTGAAGGACTTCTCTCTAGCTTTGTTTCAAGGTAAACTTTCATTAAAAACCCTAGCTTGATGATGTTAAATTGAAGGTTATGGAGTGTTTAGTTGGTGTTTGAGAGTTTTAGAAGCCTAAACCAAGGCTTGCTTGGAAGAATTTCTAGTAGTAGCATCATTGGAAGTGGTTTGGAATTATATCTATGAGGTGTTTGATGAAATTCCTAAGAGTCTTAGGATGAGACTTGTGTTAAGTTCCTTTGATAAACATGCATAATCTCCACTTTAGAATATGATTATGACAAGTTTTAGTAAGTTGTGTGCATGTGTAATTTGGAAGTTGGAATTGGAAGAGAACTAGACTACTTTTGCACTCTTGCTGGCCGACTGTTCTAGCTAGGAAAACTAGCTTTGTTCCCTCATTTTGAATGTTGTTTTTGGTGCATTTGTGCTTGGAATACTTGGTAGTATGTTGAGGTTTATGGGGTTGCAGCATTTGAATGGTTTTGCGATAGTTTAGCTAGTGCTTTAGCAAGAACTAAACCAGATTTTCTGCTCAAAGTTAAGCCTGATCAGGTTTGAATTTCAGTCACCTTGAACTACATATTTCTCTGTGATAACAGCCAAACCGGCTCTTGGTCAAAACATAAGAGTTGTATAGAATTTAGTTAAGTTTCTATCTGTAAAATTTCAGAGCAATCGGAGCACTGTATCTTGTGAAATGTCCAAATACCCCTGACTGTTTCACTTCCCTGTTTCAGCCGACGGTCTCCAGTTTCAGTCAAATTGTCAGATTTTCTGGTATCAATTGGCAATGAAATAGAGTCTTATTTTTATACCATTGAAATCCATATGAGTCTAGTTTCAAATTCCACTGACGGCACTCGATTTCGATTTCTCTACATTGAGTTATTGTTTTTTTCCCGAAACTGCTCCTGCTTCCCTGATATAACCCGACAGCCTTCTTGTGTCTCTGTGATTGCCATTTTTTATCACGAAAATGAGTGATCTGGGTTTTCATGTCTCCATAGGAATTGTAGATCTATGTCTTAGCTTCGAATCGATGTATGATTCGCCTCAATCCAATGAGCGTAGCTCCAGTTATGATCCAATTACTGAAAGGCAAAGCTGTCACCCTTAAATCTTCACTTGTGAATCCTCATTCTTCACTTTCCACTTTTCTTGGTTCATTATGCCCTTTTTCCGTGCCATAACCTACTTGACTCATTGTTCTCCTGTAAATATGACATTTTCCCTTGTTATACACCCTTGATTTGAACTTGATACATTGCGACGGTTTAGATTAGCGATTTAAGTGATGATTAGCATGTGCATTTTAGTTGACCAAAGTTTGGGATAGCCAAACCTAAATGTCTCTTATTTGCTTGTTATTAGGCCTTGACGTGGACTAAGGGAACTCGAGTGAATACCTAAAGTTGTTTTGAGTACAAAGGTAAGTGTTCCAATGCTTGTTTACTTGTTAAATGTGACTAGTTGGATTATCCATCTTGACCTACTTGATTATGTGAACCACTTGAAATTCTAGCATGAACACTCTCTTATAATTATGATCGAGACGAGTGTGTGCTTTATCACACTCGATCTCTTTTTCTTGAACTATATATCCTTGATATCATGATACTTGTGGATTTGGCCCTTGCCTATATTTGATCCTGAGTCGCTTGGGTGATATCCATCGACTAACTGCTTAGAAGCTTGTTTACCGCGTTTGTTAACTATGCTCGTGAAATGGCCACTTGTGTGATATCACAAGGGGCTAATCTTGTTACGCCTCGGACTCGGATCGAGTCCACCCCATCGGCTCATTGGTCAATCGAGCCGCTAGGGCTTGGTCAGTAGACTAATGATGCCCTTGATCCTGCTTTCTGCTTTTGGTATACTCCAGTATTACCTCCTATGTTGGTGTTCGCCCTGAAGGTGGGAGAATCTGAACGGAATGGCGTGAGCAGGGTTCTACCGACATTATATCATTTGCATTTTATTTGACGGAGTGTCAACGGACTTGACTGCTCGCTCAGGAACTGGCTCCCTAGAGCCACCGTATCCTTTATATTAAATTGTTATTTGTGCTTGGACCCCAGTAATCGATCTTCCAAGAGAAGCTTGAGTGCTGGTTGAGCACCATCTCCCCTGAAAGTAAGGCGAATGAGCTGAGTAATCGCATGAGCACGGTACCATCTCCAAGTTGATAGCAGGCACTGGATCATCCCTATAATGGCATCTTATACCTGAAATTAACCAAATTTTAGTGAATGTGCTGGCAGGGTGTGATTATTTTATCAAAAGCTTCTGCAGTAAATATGCCACCTAATTGGTTATTTTACATGCCTCGTTTTTTGAATTCCACTGGCTTTCTAGCTCATTCCGTTCTTTGTTTTTCCTCTTGCTTGGGTGATATCTGCCTGCGAAGAAAATCTGTCTCAGACCTGAAGTTTTACTTTTGTTTAAAGCTTTTACCTGTAGAACCCCTAACCAGTTTTGCATATAACTTTTGGTCTTAAAACCCCAAGCTTGTACTCTGTTTTAGTGTGTTACATATTGTTGGTCCGATGTGTTTGAGTTTTAATCGTAATTGTTTAAGAATTAAAGTAAGTCCCAAGTAGAGTCAAGGTAGTCCGCTAACCCCTCCTCTCATTTTCGAAAGGTATTTGCCACAATTGGTACTGTGTCGGTTTACAGTGAGTGTTTCTTTTGCTGTAATGTGGTGATCTGTCTGCATTTCTAGGTAAAGAACGGGATTGAATTGTTTTACACTCAGGGTACAGTGGAACTCCACTTATTCCTGCTTTGAGCTGAGTAATGCAGGCTGTCTTTGGATCTGCTGATGGCAGTTTAAACTGACGAGTGGCAGGTTTTCTTTGCCCTCATGGCGGTGCATTTTGGTGCATGCCCCGTGGGTTTAATATCGGTATTGACTTGTTTGGTTGATTGCTTGAATCGATGTTTGGCTTTCCTGCTGTCGCCTTGTTTGATTTGTCGGTTCTTACATCTTGATTTGACTTGTTTAACTTGATACTGCACTTGTGAGTTGTTGCTATCACCATGTGTAGAGAGACACTCAGCGTAGATGGAACTGGGATAACGCTGGGATCAAGAAATGTAGGGGCTAGACAACCCCAAGACCAAGGGAGAGAGGGAACGGCAAGCAATGCAAAGACCTGGAAACCAAGGCTAGTGAGTACAAGTGGCTACAATGCCATAAAACCAATGACCAGCACTGCAGACACCAAGGCTACAAACCCACACCAGTCTAGAACACTGAAATCCCAGCAGCAGCATAGGAGCCACCAGAACCATTTTGAGTACCTTCTCCACCAAAATTCTCAGAGGACCCCAATTCATAAAGTGGAGAGATTACAGATAAAATGAATACCTTTGCAAAGCTCCTAACTATAAATTGTAGAAAGTGGGGTGGCCTTGCCGTATTCCCGCCTGGGGAAGGAGCAACTCGCTCAATGCTATAAGAGTGAGCTGAGAATTCTACTGAGGACTTGGGCCAACTTCACTAGAATTTAATAAGAAATTCTTCCACCATTGATCCAAGAACAAAGGGGATGTTTATAAGATTTTATTCAGCAACCGCATGTCAATATGAAACATAGCTAAAGGTCCAATTGTTTCTCTAGCTATGTGTCACCAACGCAAGGATAAGGTTATTTGTACAGGGACTAAATGTGGGAAAATCAAGGATTTAGCAAAGCAGCCGGTCATGGCATTTGAGAAGCTCGAAAAACAATCGGTGAGAGAGTAACCTTTCAAGCCGAGCATGAGCAGTAGGAGTATCTAGTGAATCCTTGGGAAAAGGATAGTGAACAAGATGCACCACCCCTCCACAAGATTGGAAGAACAAGGGGGAACAAACTCCTGGAGATGATTGTGAGACGCTCGCTTGGAGCTCGTTGATTGTGATATTAGAAACCCAATCACTGCGAGGAATTTAGTAGGGAAGAAAGGACGAAATGCTTTCAGCAGCTTCTAATGACCAAAATTGCTAACTCAGCTAACCAAATGAGCCTCCAAAAGAGAAGATATGCAAACGAATGAGCAATACAAAACCGAACGGAAGTACAG